>OY744525.1:46534647-46804647 GCA_963556195.1 Sepiola atlantica | reverse complement strand
TTGCTATATGTTAGCCTGATGTGTTCTATGGTTTGCTATATGTTAGCCTGATGTGTTCTATGGTTTGCTATATGTCAGCCTGTATGTGTTCTATGGTTTTCTATATATTAGCCTGTATGTGTTCTATGGTTTTCTATATATTAGCCTGTATGTGTTCTATGGTTTTCTATATATTAGCCTGTATGTGTTCTATGGTTTTCTATATATTAGCCTGTATGTGTTCTATGGTTTTCTATATATTAGCCTGTATGTGTTCTATGGTTTTCTATATATTAGCCTGTATGTGTTCGATGGTTTTCTATATATTAGCCTGTATGTGTTCGATGGTTTTCTATATATTAGCCTGTATGTGTTCGATGGTTTTCTATATATTAGCCTGTATGTGTTCGATGGTTTTCTATATATTAGCCTGTATGTGTTCGATGGTTTTCTATATATTAGCCTGTATGTGTTCGATGGTTTTCTATATATTAGCCTGTATGTGTTCGATGGTTTTCTATATATTAGCCTGTATGTGTTCGATGGTTTTCTATATATTAGCCTGTATGTGTTCGATGGTTTTCTATATATTAGCCTGTATGTGTTCGATGGTTTTCTATATATTAGCCTGTATGTGTTCGATGGTTTTCTATATATTAGCCTGTATGTGTTCGATGGTTTTCTATATATTAGCCTGTATGTGTTCGATGGTTTTCTATATATTAGCCTGTATGTGTTCGATGGTTTTCTATATATTAGCCTGTATGTGTTCGATGGTTTTCTATATATTAGCCTGTATGTGTCCGATGGTTTTCTATATATTAGCCTGTATGTGTTCGATGGTTTTCTATATATTAGCCTGTATGTGTTCTATGGTTTTCTATATATTAGCCTGTATGTGTTCTATGGTTTTCTATATATTAGCCTGTATGTGTTCTATGGTTTTCTATATATTAGCCTGTATGTGTTCTATGGTTTTCTATATATTAGCCTGTATGTGTTCTATGGTTTTCTATATATTAGCCTGTATGTGTTCTATGGTTTGCTATATTCTGGCTTGATCAGTTCTATGGTTTGCTATATTCTGGCTTGATCAGTTCTATGGTTTGCTATATTCTGGCTTGATCAGTTCTATGGTTTGCTATATTCTGGCTTGATCAGTTCTATGGTTTGCTATATTCTGGCTTGATCAGTTCTATGGTTTGCTATATGTTAGCTTGATCAGTTCTATGGTTTGCTATATGTTAGCTTGATCAGTTCTATAGTCTACGAGATTAAGAAACGTCATTATGATTTTAAGAGTTATTCAGACGACTAAACTCATTTGCACTATATTTATTTGACTAACCATCATACATAATCACACGGAGGACAGTGAATAGATTGGCTGAACGCTATGGCGATAACAATAACAAACACAATTTGGTGGCTCAAACAATTCACGGCGGCGATGAAAGCTTAAATCTTGTTTTGGAAATAAATCAGGCGGGTTCTACGCAATGAACAAATATCACACATTGAAAAGAATGGTAAAAGAAAGAAAGAGAAAAAACACTAAAAGTAGCTTTGATGGGAAAAGACTTTTAGCTTTGTTGATTGACAACAAAAGGAATTTTGAGGTGAAATCTTTATCAAGGTTAGAATATTTTTGTCACAATCAGTATGTAGATATTATAGACATTTTTAGTGGATTGCTCACATATTGTGGCAAGATATAAGAGATTATTTACTTCTGCAAATGGAGACGTTTAAACTCTATAATAAAGACCAATATGTATGTATCTGTATATAAATACTGTAATATCCGTCCCAGGACAGGTAAAATTAATTACTCGAACAGATCAGTTTTGCACCACTTTTTTGTTCCCTATATTTGACATTAGCAGGGCTATCTGACGTTGGCCGGGGCAAAAGTGTAAAATATTCCTATTAAAACTTCTATGTCTTTACCTCTTTCTATCCATCTCTTTATCTTACTCTCTTTCCCCCTGCTCCGTTTTCCCCTTCTCTCTCCCGACTCTTTTTCTCTGCCCATTACATTCCTCTTTAGATATACACACACATACACACATACACACAGACAACTCTCTTTTATATAGATTCCTCAAAGAATGAGTCGACATCAGGGAACTAACTCCTTGATAAAAAAAATCAGTTACTTCCTTTTACTACATAAAATGACTGAAAAATAAACCTCCTCTTGACGAAATCTGCGCTAGTTTAGGGTCAAAGAATGAATATTGTTTTCTAAATTTTAGATATTATTCACCCAAGGCAATGCTGATCAATAATATACCAACTTTGTGGCTGTTTGTTTTGTAGTTTGTTTTTTTTTTAAACTTTTAGCTGGACACACACACACACACACACACACACAGACAACTGCCCTTTATATAATAGATAATACATCAAATTCTCGTCTTGGTTTTTATTTTCACAACGTTTCGACCAATGTAACTTTCGACCTTCTTCAGGTGCATGGCTGATGGAATGAGAACAATCTATCCTGTAGATTAAATGAAGAGTTCAGTTCGAAATTCCGTATAGGTTCTCCAGTTTGACATAAAGATCCTCAAGAATGTATCTGCAGGTTGGGGATTACATCGGCCGAAACGTTAGAATAACAAGCAAGATTAGAATAGTAGTCTGAATAATCCAAATAATAATCATCATATTCGGGTTAACGTCCATTTTACATGCCGACATGTGTTGGACGGCTTTAAAAAATTTACTTCCAAACTAACCTATCTTTAGTAAGTTTTTTTTTTATTATTCATGCCTCTTTCTCTCATATCTATCCATATCACTTCCTTCCATGTTTTCCTTGACCCTGCTACCTAAACTGTTCTACATCTACTAACCGAAGCACTGTCATCTATCTTCGCCCTGTCGACAGAGCCACAAATCGCTGACTGCAACCCCATGCAAAGGGGTAGCCCCCCCCCCCACGAAAATGGGACCACCTGTTGGCCATAGGTGGCAACCCGTGATGCCGTAGCATGAGATCCTGGTGGCTAGGCATTCGTCCACTTTAGCTCTTACTTTGGCTAAACGAGAGGTCAGAGAAGCCAGATTTGATCAATCGGCTGGTCACGTCATGTCCTAGTATCTATGTTCATCTCCAACCGTATAATTCTATCTGATTCTTTAAAAAATCAAAACCTTATTTCTCCTAATTTTTATTTTCTCCCTAAATAGATACTAGAAGGCAGTGACTGAGGGTCAATCACATTGAGAACAAAGAAGATTACCTACCAATGCCAAAGAGTAATGTTTTTTTAAAGAAGTAATGTTTTTCTTGGAGTGGTGTTTTTCTGAGAGTAATACTCTTTCTCAGTAGAATTTCCTTCTAGGAGTAATGTTCCCACTTTCACTGTGAAATTTTCTTCTACGAACAATTGTATTCTGAAAGCAATGTATTCTAAGAGCAATGTATTCTAGGAATATGAATAATTATCCTACTTATGGAATTATATTTGGCAACTTAATTCGGCATTAAATAACCCATAGATGGTTGATATGCCATAAAACAAACCAAACCAGACTCTCACCGATTCTTTCAATGTGACCAAACCAACAAATTTTCATGTTCTGCACACCTCTCTATCAATACAAACTATCAATCCTCATCTAAAAAATTCCGAAACATAGATTGGTAGAACTCATTTTTCTTCATCTCTATATGCACTCTCTTTTATGGCTACCCAGTATAGCTTTATAGGGGTTTTGAATAAGAAGATAAGAGTTAAGAAAGGTGTATCATCCTTCTTTTAAAATCTCTCTATCTCTATCTATATATATTTATATATATATATATATATATATATTTCCAATTCTATGCTCCGTCACGTTACTTTTTGAACATGCTTCTTCCTTTTGACTGCCTCACTTTTTAATTCATGGGCAAACTTTTGCAACTGCTTTAATATAATAGAAAGAAAAAAAGAATCAGTAGCCAACTATTTGACTTAGTTTTAGTGTTGTTTTTTCCCAAAAAAACTACCAGTAAGAATAAAAAGTAATTCCTGCCCCCATGCACTCATTTGATCCCTGGTGACTGAATAAAAAAGTATTTATTACCATAACCTACTTGGGGTTATACTGAATTGAAATATGTAAGGTTTGTAAGAGTATCTTTAGTAGTTTGAGTTTTAACTGGACACAAAGATAGACAGGTAGAACTCAAGACTTTCTTTTATGAAACATTGCTCTGGTATGAATGAGGAACTCTTTTTTTTTTTTCCTTCCATACTCTCGTACATGGAAAGTTAAAAGTGAAACTTAGGTTTACTTTCGGCAGCCTCGTAATTTTCGCTTCCTTTATTTTGTCCTTTTCTCCATGAGCGATGTTTCTGACAAATGGGAAGAAGTGCTGTTTTCTGAGTCGGAATCTATCCATATAACACTTATCGTTGGCTAGTTGTTTTTACCTTGAAATGGTATTTTTTAAGCTTTTTACATCAAGTGGCTTCATGCCTTGTCTGGAGCGATTTCCATTAAACAAGCTACTCTCAGCAATGTTTTATTTTGTGCTATTACATGTTTTATTTCAGTAAATATTTAGTTGATAGTAAATAAAAAATATATATAATAAATCAATTTGTTATTACCAAAGAATTCTTTAGAAAGAAAACAAATATTAAATAAACAATTTCTTTTTAATGTAACCGAAGTAGAAATCGAGGTATGAAGGGAAAATAATTAAACTGGTACCAAAACTAAAATTGCCCAACTCTACCAATCATTTATAAAACGTATGCACTTTCGTGTGTTGTCTTTTTATATATATATATGCTATTTTGGGTGTTTAAAGTTCTGTGTATTAGCGCATAGTGGTTAATATTCATGCTCCTAAGATACTAAATTTAATGCAGCTCTGTAGAATACATTACGATTATTACTAGAAGTACTATAATCTACCCATGATATAGTCGGTATGTCAAGGGTGATTCATACCAAAATTTGGTGCAATTCTGTTCAATAGTTTCTAAGTAGTTGTTTTGTTTTTTTGTAGTAGTAGCAGTTTACTCTTACTATAACACACGTATCTCAAGGATATTTCATGCCAAATTTAGTGACATTTTATTGACTAGTTTTGGAGAGTATAAGCGATTAACAGAAAGAGATAGCCATACAAAAATATAGCTACACCTGTCACTGAAGAAGGGATCACTTAAATGTTATGAAAGTGGTCTGGGCTTTTATTTTCAAATTGCAAAGGTGCATGGTAGATTGTTATAATCATAGATTTTCCATCAATTTTACTTGTAAGATTTTCTTTAACTTTTTCAATTTCTTGAGGACATTTCACTTTGTTTTTTTTTCTTCCATTTTCTTCCATTTTCTTTTTTTTTCTTTTTCCTTATTGCACAATGAAACCCAAAGAAATTCATTTCCGACATGTTTATTGGAAATTGTTTTGGTTAACTGACTGAAAATCGGCCTGAGGCATTTATTCCCTTTCATACGGTGGAACAGAATGCTGCTATGCAAAAAAAATATATGCCTCAAAGGGTTATTCACATAGACCAATTCACATATATTCATATGGAAAAGTAGCAGTTGTCGTGTGTGTGTGTGTGTGTGTGTGTGTCATCGTGTGTATCATCCAATCTATAATAAAGACTATTGTGTATTTGTTTGTAAATAAATATAATATATACATCCCATCACACAAAAGTTAGTTAGTAAAAAATGTGCCTTTTTCAAACATCCAGACCAAACCGATTCAAGTGGTGAGGGGAAATGAGAAAGCAAATAGCAAGTCAGATAATGCTCCCCGCCTTCGGAAAGAAATCCTCCACTCTATATAAAAAGTCAACAGTTAGTGTTTTCCCCCTTAGGTCATTAGAAATGAGAATAATAATTTATATATAAAAATTAAATTACTAACATAATTCTGTGATTTTATATGAATATTAGTGCAAACACTAGTGGAGCATGTTTCTTTTTTTTTATTCACATCATTTTTGACGAAGGGTGTACACTCGTTTATCATAATATCAAAACGCTTAATCTGTAACCGAGTCATTGGGGAAAATGGGGCAACGTAACAAACACTCTTATGGCATGGCATCCCTAGACTTACTATTGAAAGCGAAATTGGCTTCAAGTTGATTTGCTTATCCAGAGATTAGTTCTGGGTACTTTTTAGATCTTAGCTATGAGCTCTCGCTTCCCTTATTTTATCCTTTAGTCCTCACATTTCATGAACGATGTTTCAGACAAAGGGTGAAGAATTGCTGTTTTCTGGGTCGGAATCTATCCATCTAACACTTATCGTTTGCTAGTTTTTTTTTACCTGGAAGTTGTATTTTTTTTTTTTAGCTTCTTACATCAAGTGACTTCATGCCTTGTCTGGAGCGATTTCCATAAAAAAATAATGATTTGTATAAACATCCCTTCTAATAGTTGTTGTCATGCACATTTACATGGGATCTTTATACAAACTCACTGATGTTATTTTATTTAAGCCAAAAAATATACATTCCCAATGTTTTTTTAAAAAAAAACAATAATCATGAGTGAAGCCCAAATCTTTTTGAGGGAGGGGGAGAAGTCGATGATCATTCAATTTTGTCAAAAACTTTTGGGTTCTCTATGCTAGACACTCTCACCAAAATACCACATTCTCTCTGTGGCTTGATCTTACTTAGATGATTCCCAATTTGTTTTAAAAAGATTTTATTTACAAAAAAATCGTCATGGGGAGTGGGACAAATATTTACAAATATTCAAATAGTGTTAGTCTGCCCACTGTTTTCCGGGTGCTCAAAAAAAAAAAAGAAGCAGTTCGGTCACTGATGTTATTAAGATCTACTTCTAAGTTCAAAATAAACAAATATAAGAATTAATCTATTATTATAACAATATTTCTACTATGTTTGTGAATTAATGAATATGTTGTTCACTTATAGGCTCACATACAGCATAATCACGTTGATACACCGGCTCTCATTAGATCACCAAAGTTAAGCTATGTTGAGCCTGGTCAGTCCCAGATGAGTGACCATTTAGGAATACCAAGCGCTGTATGTAGGAGGATAGCAACGCCTCCCTGCAAAAAATTAACATTGTTAAAGTCGTTTTACCTGAGTGTGATACATGTGAGATTGGGGACCGCTTGTGAATTTAACATTCACTAGAAACTTCCTCCTTCCACCCAGGGTACATGCCACATCAGGATAGGATTTATAGGCTCAAAAAGTACTCGTACTTTTACCTTTAAGTGTAAATACCCCTTACAAACCCGACTAGCAGCAAACTCCCACCCCTTCACTGTAGAAGTTCTCAGATGCTGAAAAGCTTTCTACTCTAATAGTTTCTTTCCTTGAACCACTTGCCTTTAGAATTCCGTCCCACTCCCCTGACTGTACGAACATGCAAAAATTTAAATGTAATGTGAACAAACATCTTGCTGCACAACTCTCAACTTAGGATGCCTCTTATAAATCAGGCCCTTAGTCATAGTAGGACCTTACGTCTCGTTGGCAATATGTCTTGTTTGGGGTGAATAAAAGTTAAAAAATAACTTTTTATTTTAATTTTGAGGGTTTGAGTTCAATTCTAAGCAAAGACAGCAAAACGATTCAACAAGTTAACTGAAAGAATGTCACAAGGTAATAAAGCATAGAATGCAAATAGTGTAAACCCAGGCCGCCAATAAATTCCATGACGGTTCCTGAGTTCGATGTAAGGCATATAAGACGGCTGAAATGCTGTGATAACAGCCAGGATTGAATCGGACTTGTAAGAAGGCTAAAAGACAGAGATAGATTTTTTATTTTATTTTGATTTATTATTGACAGGCTTAACTTAATTCTCAGGCTAACACCGGGTAGAAACAGCTAGTTTTAATAAAAAAAAAAAACAGCAAAACGTTGTTCCTGGTATTTAGGTCATTTTATGACTGTGATTCCGTTGTTAATGAGCTTTGAAATTGTGAGAGAAAGGAAATATAAAGCCACTGGAAAGACAAAGAAAAATTGGATAAAACAGACATTAAAACGATTAGAATAAATCTTGGGAAGTTGTTATAACATTTTCCATCGAATTACAAAAAAAAAAGAAGAAATGCTATCTCTTCGAAGAATCAACAGACAATCTGAATATTAGAAGACTTTAAAATAAGGAGTCGAAGTCAGATATTTTAGAATTCTTGGACTTAGTTTGTGGAGTCGGAAGGTATAAGTATGACTAAGATGAAGAAACAAGTCTGAAAATTTTAATTAACATTAGTAATAGCGTCAATAAATTTTACATGTAAAAACATGATTTTCAAAAAAATTTTCCTAAAAATAAATCCTACAATATTTTATTTTGTCTCTTTTCCAGCATATCAACCTCTTTGTGGGTTATTTAATCACAAAGTTTTAACCCAAATGCCAATCAAACGTTTTGAGTCCAACTAGAAAAAATGCCAGAATGAATCTATAATGAGGTATACCAAACTAAAATTTTATTTTCATTATATCTAAAACATTTGAATAAGGGCAATACATAAACAATTGAACTTTTCAGCTTTAAGATGGCTGCCACAACATTATCTTAATCAAATTAGTTCTAGTTTTATAACAATTAGGTTCAATTAATAATTTAATGATATATTAATTGTCGACACTTCGCTCGAAGCTCTATTTGAGAAAATCACCTCCTAGAAAAATAGTATGGAGAACAAGGGCCTCCGGGCCAATATGGCAAAGACGAAGGTAATGATTGCTGGTCTCAACCTGAACTCCATAAGAAGATCAGGAAAGTTCCCTTGCGCAGTCTGCCTGAGTGGTGCAGGGAGAAACTTGATCTTCTGCCCTGTCTGTTCCTACTGGGTTCACAAAAGATGCAGTGGAATCAGTGGCCTAATCGGATCAGCAATACAGGTGTCCTCACTGTGTGGGCACAGCTAGATTAATCGACGGTAGGCCAGTGAAAGATTTTGCAGTATGGGATAGCAAATTAAAAGCTGTAGCTGAGTTCTGCTACCTGGGTGACTCCCTTTCAGCCAATAGTGGTTGTGAGACTGCTGCCGTTACAACTAGAGGACAGATGTACACCAGCTGTGTGAAGAGTGTCATGCTTTCTGGCTCTGAGACATGGGTTGCATCAGAGAGCACTCTTGTTGGGATTTTTCCTGTTAAAATGAAGGACGAAGACTTTAATCCGCTGGAAGATAAGTTGGTGGCATAAAAACGTGACTAGACAAGAAAAGAGATAACAAACAACATGGGTAGATGAAGAAAGGTGTATTTATATAGATGAAAAAAAAGAAGAAATAGAATGTTGCTTGCAAAAGTAGTGCCTTTGCGGAGTCACTGTAAATGCCAGTTGTCTTGTAACAGGATGCTGTGAATAATAGTTGAGAACATCAAGAGGGCTTCGCGCGTATTATATACGCTAAAAAAGCATTTGCCCGCTCACACCTGACATGGCCGAGAAGAAACGATGTTGATGCCTGCGAGGCTGAGAGAGAAGAGACCGTTATTTAAAAAAAAGGCGCTCTCCTGTCTTTTCTGCGGAGATTGAAGCAGTGGTCTGTGATTGGCTGATTTTCATCCAATCACAGGGCACTTAGAATTCACTGTGCTTAATAATAATTCCAATACTCTCAAGAGACTGCAACGCAACGAGAAAGCCATGATTAGATGGATCTGTCATGTTAAGCCAGAAGACGACACTCTCTTCGAGACTCTTCTCTCCTAGCTTGGTATAAAAGAAATATCTGATGTCCTTAAGCTGGGCAGAATGAGATGGCTTGGCCATGTCGAGCGAAGCTCCAAGTGGATCTCCCGGATCAGAGACATGGCCATCGTATCAAGTCGGCAGACTGGAAGACGACTAAAGCTCTCTTGGGATTAGCTGTGTAAACTCGACTGTTCGGCCCTGGGGATTGTGAACTTTCATCCTGGAGACCACCGAACTTGGAGAGGAAAACTTTGATCAACACTGACAGGCAGGCCCCACCCTCTTATAGAGGACTAATCAAAGGCCTGTTAAAAATAAATCTGATGATGATGATGACGGATGGATGGATGTATATCATCAAGTTATTAATTGAACCAAGTTGTTATAAAACTAGAACTCTAATTTGGTTAAGTTGATGTCATTGACAACCATATTGAAGTTGAAAAGTGCAAAATAACCTCATAAACAATGGTACTAAATTTATTTTAGTGGCACAATTAACCACCGAGTTATGACCATCTAAAGTTTATTGAAAATTTAAAAAATTGCCGTCTTGTGTGCTATTGGTCCAGGAGCCAATTTTCACAATTAATAACTAAAAATGCTTTGAACAAGTAAAAAAAATCCTTACAAATATACTGTCATCTTGTGGTCAATAAAAATTACCCATAATGTCAACAATAATTTGATCAAGCCAATGTAAACATTGGGCAAAATCCCATTACTTCTTGAAAACATGTAAAATAATGACAGAAGTGCAAGTTAAACTGTTCATATAAGATTCTTTTCAACAGCTAACACGTTTAATCTTCGTAATATGAGATCAACCTATACTTTTCTTTTAGTAGTAAATAAAAAAACAAAACAATGTAAAATCAGACGTAAAATTTGTTTATATTACGTCAAACATTTCAATCTACGAAAGTTTTTTTTACTAGGATTTGTTTTGAAAAAATCAACCCAAAACACTATATTAAGCCAACCATATTAACGAGTATCCCTTTATCGTTGAGATGGGACTGTTTCTATATGCATAAAGACACACAATATCGTGTACATTAAGTTGACAAACACCAACATTCAAAAATAAATCGCTCATAACTTGAAATAACCAGAAGAAAAAAAAATTATTAATGAATGAAAATTATTAATGAAAGAATTGAATTAAAAAGAAAAGATTAAATTTGGTTTACATCCAAATTTTATTAAAATAACCTAAAACATAAATCACAAGTCGAAATTGAAAGGAATGCCACTATATTTGTCCAATTTTGCATACTAAACTGGCTCGTTTGTGATACCTAATATAACTTAACATTTATTTTTTGTTTTACTTTATTAGTTTAATGACATTTCTAATTTTTTCTTGTGGCTGGGGGGGGGGGGTTATTTAATATCAAAACTATAGTGATGGGATGATTCCAATATTTTTCCCGATTCCGATACAATCACCGATTCTGATTCTTTTCAAATTTCTAAATATTTAGTTATAAAGTTGTTGTTTTTAATTTTCGGATTTCCGTAAAAACCTGTGTAATGTGTGCATATATTTTCACAAAAGTAAAAGTACACTTATCTGTGCAAGGAGGGTGGCGGCGCACATTACACAAATAGATCTTTAGAACTATTTTTTATCTAATCTTTTCCTTGTATTTAATTGAAAATAGTGATTTGATAAACTTATTGTGAGATTTTCATCTATATTTTTCACTCGTGCCATTTTTTTTTCCTATTTATCCACTCGTGCCATTTTTACCGTGCCATTTCTTCCGGTGCTATACTTTAAAAACAATACATTGTTATCATTAGTATTACAAGGGAAAATTAACTTTTAAACAAACGAAAAAAAATTTAAAGAATCGTTTTTGTAATCGCAAATTAGGCTCAAAACTTTCCGGTTCTGATACCCTAAAAAGTTTTTTCGATTCCCGATTCCGATTAATCGTCCAAACACTAATCAAAACTCTATATTGTAAACGATTCATTGTATACGATTAATTTAACACAAGTTGCTATTTTTACTCATAGCTGGTAGGAAAATGCCGGTTTTTATCTTTCCCATCAGTATTAATGCATAAATAACCACAATAGATCTGATCAGATTTGAACTTTGACATGATCGATTCCATAGTCTGCAACAATATCCATTATACCAATCGTGTGTGTAATTCGATGGGGTGTACTTGGATTCCCACATCATCTTCTCCTCGATCCCCATGGTTCGTCCAATTCGTTAATGAGATTAACAGGTCGAGTTTCTATAGTGACTTGACAGTTGAAATGTTACTCGATTGCTCATACCTCTTGATATTTCATTTTCTCACAACACTGTAAGCTTACATTTAAGCTTCCCATCGCCAACTCCCGGGGGGGGGGGCGAGGAGAGGTAAATAAAACCGGAGCTTCGAAAAACTGCGACTGAAGACAATCTGCTAATTTACCAGAGAGAAAGACTCTTTTACTCCCTACGTGTCATTTCTGACTTCCACCCATGATTCAACTTCCTGTACACGTATCTCTCATTCTACTCTTACTTCCAATGGAGTTTTCATTCTCTTACGTAATTCAAACCTTATGTGAAAAAATCCCGATCAAACCCTATCTTTAGACACTCGTCTAATATTTCTATGTGTGTGCATTACAGTTATCAACTGAAGTATAGTATACAATCTTACTTTTTCGGCGGGAGGAGATATAAAGATTCACTTGAAGCAATGAAGGTTTCATTTGGCTGATCACTCTTTCTGGTCTGTTGGGCGGGACATGTGTGGTGGCGATTCTTGCACCCAAATATATAATAGTTCTTTGTTTGCATATGGATACATGATTTGGAAAAATAGACTTAATCTGGTGAATTTTAGGACTACATTTTCATACATCTGTATCCTTCTGCTCCCAAATGAATTCTTTCAAACCCCTATTCAAAATATCTGTCTCTGCCTACGTGTTCCCATGCATGTCACCTTTGAAGCTTTTACTTCTGACATCTTCTGATGTCCATTATCTGGTAGTCTGGGGTGTTTTGGTGTTAAGGCTGCCCGAAAATACAACATACTTTATCTGCATTAAAATATATCTTAATGACTTCATTTCCTTTTATAAAACAAAACAACTTTTAGAATAAATTGAATTTTTATGAATCCTTGTTGATATTTGAAATTTGAATATAAAAACAAAGTTGTTAGAAGCCATATAATGTATTTTTTTCTTTATTTTAATCTTAATTTTTTCGGTGGTAAACGCTTGATCAGAGATAATAGATGTTTTATATTTTTTTAAGTACTTTATTTTTTCGCTTGGTTGTTGTCGTAGATTCATGAGATATTTTTTAAGGCGTCTATCACCGAAAAATTTAAAATTAAAATAAAAAAACGGCTTTTTTATATTCAAATTTCAACGATGCTTCATAAAAGAACGCCCATCAATTTTTTTTCTTTACTAGTGCTGACATGCGCAACTATTCTTGACTAAAAACTGACTTCCTACTACCATTTAAAAAAAAAAAATCACATGGATCTACGGAAAAAAGAAAAAGGACACTAAAAAATATATGTAACATCTATTTTCTATGATGAAGGCGTCTATTGCTAAAACATGTAAGATTAAAATAAAAAAAATAAAAAAATAAATGTTTGCATTGTATGGCTTCTAAAGGCTTTTTTATATTTTAATTTCAAAACCGTTTTTATTTAGTCAGCTCAAAAGAAACTTAAAGCTTCAAATTCATAAAAATAGCCCCAAACCATTTTCCCCTCTCTTAATTCACCTTCAAATGTCGTCTTTAAATCGAAAATATTAGCCGTCCATAGGAATCAATCTGCACAGACTACTTGTTTATGCGGCGTCTATACAATCAAATATTTTTCATTATATGAACAAGTCCTGATATTCCCACTGGTAGGCCTATGCAATAAAGCTTTAACATGTTTACTGACCTCTTCTCTTCAGAGGAATTTAAAACATTCTTTAAACCGATTTGATATTATGTTTCTCAATTTTTGAGATAAGGATTGATAATTTGTATCATTTGGATTATTCGGACTACTGTTTTCTTCGAGTTTTTTCATCACAATGTTTCGGCCGATGTAACCTCCGGCCTTCTTCAGGTGTATCTTTTCGAACTCGGGAATATTTCTGTTAAACTCTGGACGGAATTTCGAACGGAAACTTTATTTAACCCACGGGGATAGCATACTCTCGTTCCGTACGCCATGACTGGGAGAACTCTTCAGTAATTCACAATTCTTTGTATCGCGTGCACCGAGAATTGAACCTTCAACATTCAGATGACTATCATTTAGATATCATGTGGATTAAATAAACGTTTCTGTTCGAAATTCCGTCCAGATTCCCAAAGACACTTACCGATCATGGCATCCGCTTTATTTGTTATAAATTTATTTGCTATTAATGCAATATTATCCATTTCTAAAAGTAGTTAAGATGTCGAATATTTCGAAATGAGACAAATTCCACAATGTATTTATTATGTTTAAAAAAAATTGTGAATGACAGGACAGACGGACAAAATTTCTATTATCTTCTCGTCTTTTGTGCCCTGGGTTTTTATTTTTTCACAGACATTTAAAAAAATATACAGAGATACAAAACTTTCAAGAATACATTATTTTCACCATTACATATAAAAAGGACAAGGAAATGGAAAATATAATTGTCGTCTAAGTATCCTTGCCTCTCGTTTCATTTCATCTGTTACTTTCTTTACCAACAGAATATCTTTCTTTCCTTACTTGATTTTGCTCATACTAACATTATAATTATACTGGTCTATTAGTTTTTCATGTATCTAATCACTATGCAATACCCCTTTTTGCAACCATATTACCATTCTTGTATGTTGTCTCATATTTTTAACAATCAGTATGAATTCATTTCTCAAACTTCTCAAATTCACCATTCCCTCTGTGTCACAGACCTATATGCTCGGATAAAAATTCTTTACAGCCCTACGTGGCCTTCAACCAACATATACCACAACACAAATCACCAGGGTTTCCACCTTTGGTCCCAAAATTTCATTATAAGCCTAATCTTTGGTTCCTCCCACCTCGACCTTCTCTTGGTGTGAGAACCTATTCTTAGCCGATATGTCTTCAGCCTGGCTTTGCTTGCCAACACCCACTGGCCCCAAAGACCAATTTCTCATTCGGTTTCCGAAAAGCATACTTTGCCGTTCCAAAATCCCAATTCCAAATTGTAATAACTATCGCCGAGTGTGTTAGAATTTTCTCAAAGACACATGCAGATCCAAAATATGCCAGTCTTAACAAAACTCGTTAATATTTTATACGTTAAAGATTAATTAACCTCTACAAGAAAATTCTCATTTTCGAATTAAAATTACTAATTAAAACAAAAACACTATTTTAGAAGTTGTAAAATCACAAAAATGTTGTCCGAAAAATAAAAATGAACGACTCTCAAATAATAACAGAAAAATCACACGCACATGTGAAAATAAAATTCATATTTAACAATCATGTCATGTAAAAAACACAATCAAATTAAAATTGTCCCGAAATTCAAATGAAAACAAAAAATAAAAAAATAAATATGTTCTTGTCTATTCTATTAATTCATTAAAAAAAAATCATGCAGGTTCAAGTAACAACCAACTTTAGTGTTCATTAGACAGTTAACCTTTTCCCTCCTTTCCTTCTGACTTCATTTCTTTATTTAAAATAATATACTTTAGCTCACAAGTCACGACTGTGTGTATGTAAAAGAATACTATTAAATCTTTTCCTATTTTTTTTTTAGGCAAGTAAACATGTATATACATTCTTTTACTCACTTGGAGTTTTCACACAAGTCATTATCAGTGATTGCTCACTGACAATAACAAGTGCGGTTCCTCTGGAGTCAGTGACAACAAGTTTCTTCAGATTTCCAGCACTCTCCATTTCTTTCAATAACTTTTGCAAATTAGTTTGTGTTATTGTAACAGCCGTTTACCATTGATTTATCGCTAGCAACGACTGTAAGTCTTCCCTGGAATTTGAGTGACAATAAGCCTCCTCAAGGTTCCAGTACTCTTGCATCTTTCCAGTGGAGGTCTGGTTGGTGCTATCTATTCCCGTTTTTTTCATTCTATTTAATCTTTCATGACAATTTCGTGTAGTATCAGCTGAGACTGGTGCCACTGCATTTGTTTTTTTGAACTCCTCCTTCCTTTTACCTTAATCTGTGGCTGGTAAGTGTTTCTTGGTTATGTGGGTTGGTTTCCGAATTTTCTTTTAAGATTTCAGCTGTTTTTAACCAGCGCAAATTACCTTGCGGTGTCGCAACAGCTGCTTATCATTGATTTCTCGCTGGTCAGAACCATTAGTCTTCTCTGGGATTTGGGTGCCAATAATCCTCCCCAAGGTCCCAGCATTCTCTGCACTCTTCCAGTGGAGATCTTGTTTGTGCTGTCCCTCCTCGATCTTCTCATCCTCCTCGACAAATATTTTGTGTGGTTTCAGCCTAGGCCGACACCATTTTTTTATTTGGGGGGAGGGCAGCTTATGATGTTTCTTGCAGTTTCTGTTCATGCTGTGGTGTTTTTCCTGGGGTTTTGTTTTCTTCTTGTACTTCCATGTGACTGGTTACCATTCGTAGCTTATGCAGATTGGTTTACGCATTCGAGGATTTTCCTTAAGTTTGCAGCTGTTTTGATCATTGCCGTCCTTTGTATGGTCTCAGTGATCCCTTTGATTCCAATTTCTCCAGGTTTTTGGGGACTGTTCCTAGTGATTTACGATTATTGGTATTATACTGACTTTCTTCATGCTCCATATTCCTTTCAGTTCTCTGGCTAATTCTCTGTTGTTATTATTATTATTATTATTAGCAAATATTTGCTAGCTTGGGAGGATGGTATCTTGATAAACAAACATATACTATATTACCTCTCCAAAGGAGGAGGTAATGTCTGAGAGAATGGTCTTATGACAACAGAATAGATACTACACAGATCCCCACCCCCACAAAAAGAAGATGGAGGTAATCCCTGAGATGAGAGTATCATGACCACAGAACAAATACTACATTACACCCACAAAAAAGAAAACATTAATACCTGAGAGGATGGCATCATGACAACAGAACAGATACTACACTACCCCCTCCTTGAGTTGATGGTTGCTTTGTTTTTCGGCATATCAACCCTTTTCAGGTTATTTAATGCCGAATCCGGTCATTTTGGTTAAAGTTTTTATGCTTCAAGTTCTTCACATGCTCAAGCATTTATTCATGGCGCTTGGCTTGGCTTTTTTGCAGAGGAAAAATGTTGTTTTTGTTTTTGGCTTTGCCGAACATGATTGAGTTTTGCAAAGGGAAAGGAAACAAAAACAATGACATTAATGTTTGGTGCAATTTTTGCCAGGAAGTTGGTATCTTCAGGCAGCGGATCTATTAGCACCATCCTCCTTTAGTTGAGCATTGAAGGATAGTACATTAGTCTGAAATAGAATAGTAAACTGAATTGAACATTAAAAGATAGTAATATTATTGGTTCGGCTTCAGATATAGAAGTAATAGTATAGTTTCAGCTTTAGCTAGACAGATACCAAATCTCCATTAGTAATAGATTAGACTCCTACTTACAGTTGACTTTTTCCCCCCTTTTATTTTTTTCTTCTCTTTTCTGTCTTCGTTTCATAATTTTTTAAAACAACACCTATTTTTTAGCAACTGATTGTTCGGCACCTCTTTTAATGTGGACAAAACCGCGAGAAAGAACTTGATAATCCACTGCACTTGCTGCTGATGCTTTCCCTTTATTTGGAGATTATATTATATTTTACCTTAAATTTAACCGTAGTTATTGTTAATGTGAAGCGTCACTATAGACAAGACCAACCAACTAACGTCGCCCATTATCTCCCTTGATACAGAGACAATGACGAACTCTCCTGCACAGGGAGATACATTTGTATAGTGAGAAAGTCTAATAAAGTATTTCATTGTTAACGTTTCTTTCAGGCTCTCTCACGTTCTTGATCTTTCATACTAAGTACTCACTATTTCTGTTCATACTCAATGTATATATATATATATAAACAACAACAGTTATGACTTCACATGCAAGTACAAGTGGCAACCATGGTATTAAATGTAAACATCGGTTTATTTCCATCAAAGAAAATTGGACCTTCTGAAAAACCTGTTTTTAGCAATGGCTGATGCTTTAGAGACATGATAAGTAGTGGGTTACGGGTGCGTTGATAAATTAGTATTAAGGCAGAATCAGATGGTCCCAGAAAAACGGTTGGTTAATCCGGCAAGACTCTGGAACCAAGGGTGCCAGAAAACTGGTGTTGCACCTGTACTATAGTTTAAAGGCGATGTGTTAGAATATACGTTATTTAATTCACAGCTCATGGATTAACCATATATTCCAAACATATCCATCATCAGAACGAAAAACTAAGACCAAAAGTACTGTTAACACATTTATTACAGTTGACAATTATGAAAGACAAGCAACGTACATTATACAAAACAATGAAAGATATTTAATCCTTAGTTTATCTTTAAGATAGGAACATTGTTTATTGGGGGGGAGGGGGTGCTTGATTCTTCATTTTATGGGAGCTCCACGGGAGAGGTTCGACAACGATAAAATCTTAATATTCTCTGGTCCTTTTTAGGCACAATCAAAGGGAAGCAATCACCGGTGCTCAGAACCGGGGCATCACCAGAATCGGGTTTCTTACAAGTGCAGTTCTTTTCTTCTCTTAATGTCTCTTCTATTTTTCATGTCTTTTCTTTAAAAAAATCATTTTACTTAGTTTTTCTTTATTCTCAGACGCATTTTCAATGTGTATGTTATTTTACTTTTTACTTTCACCTTGGCAACCTGCCTCCTCTCACCGCCATATGGGAAATGAATGGTCCGCAAACATCAAAGCAACATATGTTGTATATGTTTCTCTGTTTCCGGAGTCGATATGAAGGCATACGTCTATTGACCAATCATTCTATTTGGTTAGCTAGAAGGCACACGTGTGCTGGCAATTCTTATTGGACTGTCTGAAGATATTTGTACCCATATATATATATATATATATATATATATATAGTGTCGGAAGTTTCTCAACCATTAAAACTATATAAAAAAATTTTTTTTTTAAACCTTAAGTCCCAAGTCGTTCAGTAGAAAATCACTCATGTAAGTCAATTTAATTTTTAGTTATATTAGTTTGCTTCTAACATTATTTAAGGGATCATCAGTTGTTTACCATGAAAAATGAAATATATATATATATATAATTAGTTCTTTATTCATATTTTGATGCATGATTCAGGCAGAGACAGGAACAGACTTAACAAGCTAGTAATTTATTTTTTAAGACTACATTTAAATACGTCTGTCTCTTTTCACTCCCAAACAAATTCTTACAAAGCCCTGTTCAAAACCGCCAAGTATGCTATGAAATCCTTTGATCTTCATCTTCTATAAATATCACTTTTGAAACTTTGAAATCCTGACAGCTTACTCCCGGTCTCCGTCGTCCGCAAAGGGTTGAAGAAGAATATCCACATGAAAAAGAGCAGTCTGAATCCAAACTAGAAAGTATGGTGTATTGTTGCATAGCCCCCTTGCTTGGGCCGCGGCGGTGCTCGTTTTGTACACTCATCCCGGAACGGCCGCGGCAGTTCTCATTTTATCACTCGTCATTTTTAACACCATAAATCGTATAGTTTGCATACTTTTAAATTTCTTCCTCGCTGCATAGGGGGTGCGCCGTCTCGATGTCGTCTAGTGGTTGAATTCTTTCTTCTGCCGTGAACCACACCGCTGCAACACAAAAGCTCCATGATCGGGTCGGAAGACAATCTTTCAAATTTAATTTCTTTTTATTACAGGCATGAGTTATCTGTCAGCTGGGAGATATTCACTAACGTCAAGAGAGAGGGAGAGCAATTAATTACTTAGTAATTATTTCCTTAACCATTCGTGGAGGGGGGGGAAAAGATCTTTCGCCTGTATTTTCTTAGGGAATCAATTCCCCTAATCTGTTGTAGACCACATGGTAAAAATCACGTCTGATAGATTCGCCTCCAAAACCCAGACTGCTAAAACTCGCTTCTCACAAAGAACGAGTGACATCACGGATCCCTTTGTTTCCCATGCAAAGGCCCGTGACGTCACAGAGCCTCTCGCAGGTGCACATTGATCCCTGATCCGAGGTCTCGTCACGCGGTGACCTTGTCACGTCTGTGAGCTCCGACTGTGAGAACAGGCCCTATTCTGCACTCGACTGCACGGGTCCACCCGCGCTAATTTGCGCAAGTCAAACCAACGATTTGCAACAGATACGTCCATTCCCATAGGGCCATTATCCAACAGTATTACATACTGGATTGTACAGCCATATGAAGACTCCTCGGTAGCAGAGGCAAGACTATTGTTGGACAGGAACAATCAAGTAGCATTACAAATTCCTGTGAATTTAAAATAAACAGGAAGTGATTGACCCTAGGCAGATATTACTACTAGTCTCTTTATAGTAAGATAGTTATGGGAAAGTAGTTTTCTTGTTTCTCACTTTCTTGGGTCATCAAATGTAAAGTACTACTGTTGCATAGGAGATGCACGCTAACCAACTGGGCCTCATGTCACAACTGGACTCAGTTGTTGTCTCAAAATAGTCTCCCAGTCCATCATCTTTAATTCAAAGGGTGTTGGTTGATCAGACTGAAAAGGAAAACTGTCCGAAAATAAACCATAAGACAACAGTGATATTGAATTTTCTTGCTCACATGCCCCTATTTCGAATTCGTGACCGTGGGTCGCCATCAATGGACTCTTTCTCTTGTACCAAACGGTTATAAAGAACGTTTTAAGTGTAATTTAGACGGTTTCAAACCGATATAAATGATTGCACACTAAAAATAATTAAATTTAAAAAAAAATTTTAAAAACCCTTTTTTTTTTTAATTTTAATTCAAATTATTTTATGGTGTTCAGTAATCAAGTAAAAATTCCATTTTTACTTGATATTTAATTTTCATTTAAAAAATTATTCAAGCAAATTTTAATAATTTTTAGTTATAAAATTTTACCTGAAAAATATTTTATGTGACTTTTTTTGTTTTTTGATTATTACCATTTGATGCAAGAGAGACAGTTTATTGATAGCAGTCCACGACCACTAATTCGGAATAGGGGCGTACGAGCACAAAAATTCAATATCGCCGACAACACAGATAAGTTCACCATGTTTTTTTCAACGAGAGCCAATAAACCACCTCAGAGAACCGTGGTTATTTTAAGTACCTCAGGGAGGAGATGATGGGCTAAACAAAAGCCACTGGCTGATGCAGGCAAAATCTTGAGCTAAAGAAGAATGAGCAAACCCTAAAACGGAAATCACCTGACTCATGACGTCACACTTCCCTTACACAGCCGAAGATAGACAACTCACACTCTCTTACATTATTCCTTACATTATCGAACATTCCTACTCTCCTAATTTTAAACTTTTACAACATTGTAAGTTTTAACCCCAATCACGGTTCACAGATCAACACTTACAAAGCACAAATGGTCAAGCTACCGTCCACGGGGTTATTCGGTACTTCAGCCTGCACAACCTCTATGTCACACCAGTGATGCCTTGGGATGCAAGACTTTCTACTTTGAAGGACTATTATGTCTGGCTTCCTCACCACAGACATTCTGGTCATACCAGGATCCCCCCCCCCCCTCACTCCGGAATTGACTATCAATTCCACGCCCTTATGGAAAACCCTGGTGCTGACCTTCGTCTGTTTGAAGGTCAACTTGCATTTATCACGCCACACGCTGGTTCTCTTATTTTACTAATGACTCTCACAATTTGACCCTTGTGACCAGCACTCTTCCCCTTGATTACACCACACAGTAACCAAAGAGAACAAAAAACAAAGAAAAGACAAAACAAAACAAGCCATTCATAAGCAATACATAATACGTGTGTGTGTGTGTGTGTGTGTGTGTGTGTGTGTGTGTGTGTGTGTCCGCACTCTTTTTTTCTCTCCTCTTTCAAACTCGGTGTGTGTGTGTATATATATATATATATATATAATGGAAATCGCTTCAGACAAGGCATGAAGTCATTTGAAGTAGGAGCTAACAAGAACAAAATATGATTATCGCAAAGACAGGAGATGCCTATTGGTCTTAGTCTTGATAAGACCAAGGCTATAAGTAGGAGGAAAACAGTCAGCAGGAAGAGTTCCACAAACCTGCAGTTATTGGAAAGAAGCTACTGGAATAGGAAGCTGTATTACAATGAGATATCAAAACAGTGAATTGATCTAGATGACTAGACGAACGAGTCAAACGAGCTGGAACAAAAGAAGCAGGGAATAGATCATACAATTCCGAAAAACACATGCCATGATAGTATTTAAAGAAAAGACTGAGACTAGCAACATCACGTTTGTGAGAGAGAGAGAGAGAGAGAGAGAGAGGGTGCAGAGAAGAAGAAAGGGTGGAGCCAATCAAATTATATATATTTTTTTCACTTTTCTGCAAACATTTTTTTATCTGAAAAATGTTGATGTTAATTTGTGCTTTTTAAAATCATGTTCGTTTCCTGTTTTTCTTTCCGTTTTTCCTATGTCATTTATTGTTCTCAATGTGGAAATTACATAAAAAAATTGTTACTTGTATTTACATAAACATGATAACTGATTCAAAAGAAAGACATCATATTAACACGTATTTCACACAAGACGGACCCACACACATCTGCTCACAGAATATTAACTTCTGTGTAACCATTGCGATGTAAGACTAACAATAAAACATTAATAAAATGTAAAAAAATATGCATATATACACAGCAAATATTACAAAGTAACAAATATAAAAAAATATTATTCGAAAATACAGAATTTTCCTAAATAACAGGGTTTCTTAAAGAAACTAATTTGTACAAGCATATAAAATTTGTTTAATCCGGTATTAACAAAATAGCATCTGGCAAGAGATAAATACCAATTTACATGCATAGAAATGTTAATCATCTTGTTACCAAGCAAACAATTTGAAAAAAACTCTCTTCAAAAGAATGGCCCAAATAATATCTTAAGTAACCTAAGAAAAACAAAAAAAGCATACCAAAATCTAAAAATCAAACAAAATCACTCAGACATTATGAATAGTCAAATTCCTCACTCTAAAAAATACCTTCACAAAAAGAAACATTGTAAAAACTGTCTGATTTAAAAAAAAATAAAAACACCAAAAAATGTGTTTGACCTGGAATGACCTTATTATAGTTGACAGGTCGTTAAACATTAACAAACAAACATACAAATGTAAAAGGTTTTACATACTTACATTTTTGTCTTTTCCATTTCTAACTTTTTCATGTTATGTAACTCAAATTCTTTTCAGTATCCTTTCTTCCATTTTTCTTTTTAATTAAGACCCCAGCTCTTTTTTTTACCTGTGTCTTTCAATTTCTCTTCTTTGCTTTACTTACCCATTCCTCTGCCCCACGTTGTGAGCATCTCCTCTTCTTCGTCTGTAATAATCCGGAATGTTTCGTTTGAAACATTCTGGCACAGTCATCAAATTAAAGGTTGTTACATAATAGCCGCTCGCCAACCAACTGGCCTCATGCCACAACTGGACTCTGTTCTCGTCTGACGATGGTGACAGTGGTGATGGTCTCCCAATCCGCCATCTTTAATTCGAAGGATGTTTGTTTATCAAGCTGAAAACGAAAAACTATCCTCAAATAAATCACGAAATAACATGAATAAATTTACTCAGTTTATTGGCGCTCTGGAAAAAAATATTAGTGAACAGTGGTTATTTTAAGTACCCCCAGTAGATGACCCCCTCACCACCACCAGACCCCCCCCCTCACCACCACCATCACTATCAGCCTAGATATAAGCCACTGGTTGACACGTCAAAAGCAGTATGTGAAATTCCGAGCTAAAAAGCTAAAAAAAAAAAGAACAAACCGAAAAACTGAAGTCACCTGACTCATGACGTCACCATCTCTTACATAGTAAAAAGTAGACAACTCACACCCCACCTTCCTTACATGTTGGATCCATAAAGTACTATCCATTGGATCCAGGAATATTACAGTTGAATTTGAGAGATCAAAACAGTAAATGAATAATGCAATTTGGAAGTTGGTTGTGAAGAGACATTCAAAGCTAATAATCGTATTTTGTCTATTGTATTGAGGGTAAAAAAATGATTGTATGAATGGTTAGAAATATTATTTCAAGGGAGACAATCGTTGTTTTAAATAGATATAAATCTCTAATAAGACCTCATATAAAGTAATACACTCAGGACTGGGTTCCAGTATCTAGACGTGGAAATTCAAATATAATATTAAGATTGCAAGGCATACAAAGAAGAGTGACAAAACCAATAAAAAGAGTAAAAGGTCACTTCTACAGCAAGAAGTTGGAAAAATTAGGATGAACTACTTTACTAGAGACAAAAATGAGGGGTGATTTAATTGAAACGTTAAAAATAATTAACGCCATTTCTAACTATGGTGGAATGTAATATTGAGATTGCAAGGCATACAAAGAGTGGCAAAACTAATAACTTTACAGTTACAGGCCAAGATTGGTGAAATTAAGATTAACCACTTTACTAGAGAGATTTAATTGAAACTTTCAAAATAATTACTAGCATTTCTAACTATGATAGACATTTTTTTTAACATTTCTCCTTGATCTGGAAGATTATTTTAGTAAATAGATCGAGCAGTTGAAATCTTATCAACTATCTTTTTTAAAAAAATAGAGTAATATACATTTTGTACAAGTTACCAGATTAGATGAAGAACATTTTAAGATTTTATTAGATGAATTCAGAAATGATGCTAAAAAGGAATATTTTACCATTTTTAAGATTTATTTCACCCCAAACAAGGCATATTGCCACTGAGACGTAAGAGGCTACTCTGATTAGGAACCAGATTTATAGTGGCCGCCCTAAATGAAGAGTTGTGTAGCAAAAGGTTTGTTCATGTTACATTTAAATTTCTGCATGTTGGTACAGTCGGGAGAAACAGATAGCAAGGAAGGAATTCCAAAGTGAAGCAGTCCCAGGAAAGAAGCTATTTGAGTAGAAAG
The DNA here is from genome assembly GCA_963556195.1 of Sepiola atlantica. NCBI lineage: Eukaryota > Metazoa > Mollusca > Cephalopoda > Sepiida > Sepiolidae > Sepiola > Sepiola atlantica. The sequence goes on along the minus strand of OY744525.1, from coordinate 46,779,876 downwards.
TTTTCGGCATTTTGGGACCTCTGCAGTGAAGGGACGGGATTTTGCTGCTAGTCAGGTTGGTCAAGAGTATTTACGTTGGGGAGGGGGGGTACAAGTTCAGTAAGTTCGTCAGAGCACATTCTGTGGAAGTACTTGTAAAACAAGCACAGGGATGCAACATTGCAGTAATGGGACAGGAGCTGGAGCTAAGTAGACAGTGCGAGACCTATTAGGTTAGAGACTCTTTCTTGCGCCCTGTCCAACAGGGAGAGACTAGTGGTTGGTGCACCAGCCCAGATGCGGCAACAATACTCCATGCATAGGCAAATGGTGGCTTTATAGAGATATAGGATACTGGCAGGTGTGAGAAGTTTTCTAGCCAGGTAGAGGCTGGAGCCTACCTCTTTTTGCAGCAGACTTGGCAGTATATTCTATGTATTTATTCTAATTCATGTTTCCTGTGAATGTTAGGCTGAGGAGTTGGAATGTTGGACTCTCAGAAAGAGTGGTGGCAGCCAGGGAAATCGGTTGTATCAACGGTGTTAATGTCTGTACAAATTCTGTTTTACTTGTTAATTCTTTTTATTTTCAAAGGTTGAGAAGATTGTTAAAAGGGGAGATAACCCTAAGAGGCTTAACAAACAGATAAATAAAATGACAAGGCTACGTTTTTATAAACAGCCTTAAGGATGTGAGAGTATGTGAAGAAAGGTGGAGCAATAACCTTCCCAAGAGTATTGACACAAAGCGAATACCAGGCAGCCTCAGCTGGAAGAAGAAAACGATTTGACAATTTCTCTTTGGCAAACCGATAATGGTGATGCCACCTTACGACTCTAAACAGTTTCAGTTCATAGAATTTGAACAGAATATACTATTTGTCACTTATCTGTGATTAGTAACCAAATATCTAATTTCGATAAAAACTTCTGAACTGATGCTTGCATCATCATCATATTCGATTTAATGTCTATTTTATAGGTTGACATGTGTTGGACGACTTTAAGAAATTGACTTCCCAATTAACCTACCTCTGACCAGGTCTTTATTTATCCCTCTTTCTCTCAAGTCAATTTTTATCACTTCCTCACATGTTTTTATTGACCTTTCCCTGTAAACTGAACTTGCTACCTTAACTGTTCTACATCTACTGACTCAAGAACTCTCATCCATTCTTTGAACATAGCCATACAATCGAAGCCTCCTGTTCTGCACACATCTCCCTATACTGTCCAGATGTAATCTTCCTCTAAGGTCATCAAAACTAAGTCCGTCTTTAAGACTCACATTACAGATTCATCGTATCATTCTTGTATCAACTCTTTCTATGAAATGCATGTTCTCAACCATTACTGGCCAGGTTTCACTTCCATACATCATCACACTACATACACCAGGGGTTTTTACCCCGCCTAATAAACCGGTATTGTCCGCGCCTTCGAGTCTGGATTTACGCCGGTCTATCGGTTGGCCATCCTGTGCAGTTCTAGGAGGTTCACCCTCCCAGGCTTTGCCTTCTCACCCTTTGAGAGGGGGTTAGTTTATTGCTAATCGCCTGAGGCGCCCCTACCGGGGAATGCCGACGGGGCTGCCCAGGCAATTTTTAAATAGCCAGAGTGCTCAAATTCTCGAGCGCTGGTTTTTTTTCCCCACTTTCCCGACCTTGTGTCACATCTTACCTTGTGGGAGGAAGATAAATCAGATCACACTACATACACATGCCTAATAGACTCTCCCCTTGATCGACAGTTGTAACGTTCTGCTGGTGATTAAAGGTAAAAGTTCCTTGAATTTACTCCATCCACTCCTAACTCTTGCAATCATCTTAGCACCTGCTCCACCCTGTGCTCCAATGGTATCACCAAGGTAACAAAAATTCTTAACAATATCTTCGCCTCCAAATATACTGAGAAGTGCATCAAAGAAAATTGGAAACGAAGGAATCAATGGATAAAAGTTTGGTGAATAAGGATGTGTATCTGAAGGCAAAGAAGGAAGCAAGAAGAACATAGAAAATTTTTGGATTATTAATATACTGGCAGAGGCACCTGGGATGAAAGTGGTCCGTAGATATTAGAAAAACGAAATCAAAACGTGTAGTATATAAATTTGTTTATTTTTAATATAACTATTATAAATAAACAAATTTATAAAAGCAAAACACATTTTTTGTTCAATTATTTTTATAAACTAGCGTGACCGGCGAAAATTTCACAGTTGTATCCTTCCTGTGTTGTATCAAAAAGAAGTTTGTGATATATTTCCACTCTATGGACGTCTGACGCAAACGCAGACCCCATGATATTATTGTAACATTTTTGGAGAGAACAGTTACATTTTCATCCTAACCTCTATTTATCTTCCTCCCACAATGTAAGATGTGACACAAGGTCGGGAAAGTGGGATTTGAAAAGCCAGCACCCGAGAAGGTGAGCACTCTGGCCTACAAAAAATGCCTGGGCAGCCCAGTCGGGATTCCTCGGTAGGGGCGCCTCAGGTGATTAGCAATAAACTAACCCCTTCTCAAAGGGTGAGAAGGCAAAGCCTGGGAGGGTGGACCTCCTAGAACTGCACAGGACAGACCCATAGACCGGCGTAAATCAAGCCCCGAAGGCCAAGACGATATCTGTCTATAGGGTGTAGTATCCATCAGAACAGATACTACACTGTGATCCAAGCCAAAAGGTCGAAGAAAAAGAAGAAATCGGCAAAGAAAAAGTGTATTTTCGTTCAAATTTCATGTTTAACACAACAGTGAACTTCAGATAAAATTTTAAAAATTACTGTTTTACATGGCATCTTCGGCGATCAGGTACTTCCTTCTTTTTAAAGAAGGTGGGCGGGGGTGATAACGTACGTACGAACATGAAATTGCCATAGCGTATTATTATATAGAGTTTATCACAAATTCCTGAAAATTAAGCGCTCACATTGAATATTTAATACGAGTGCACACTCTCTGTCAAAAATTATGGTAAAAAATTAACTTTCTCTGTGTTCACATTAATATTCATATAAAACAACGTTCTAATCGGTGAAACTAGTTTCCATTCTAACTTCCACTTACACATGGGTTTATATTAGATATTACAAGTGTAGATTTTTTAAAAGGATACAAGGGGCCTTTCTTTAATCATGACGAATGAATAACTATCGCCATCTTGGATTCTTACTAATACGAAACTACAACCTTCCACATCGTGTAATTATTTTTACATTTTTTTTCTATAGTTATGGTGTCAATATTTTTAACACACACACATGATAAATATATGAGGGGCGGTATTTTTACAGCTTGCCGATGGAAACCAGGTAATAACAAATCTTTTTCTCTGACTAAAAATAAAATTAGCTCATTCTTTATCAGAAATGGTCGCGACGACTCGGATTGACAAAATTATCATATTATGTTGCCAATCTGTTAAAAAATCATAAATAAAAGAGAGAATCGTTTGAATTCAAGTTTTTAATACTATTTTGACGTTACGGCGCCGACCGGCTCAAAAAGAATTCAATAATAAAGATAATTTTTTGACTGTTACGTTTTTTTTTTTTTGTGATACCATTCTGAAAATAATTTTCAGCTGCATCTAAGAAATAAAAGAATAAGATCTACAATCGTTCGAATTTAAACTTTTTTTTTTTTTAACTGGAAACAATCTGGAAATACGTCGCTGCTACATTACAAAAAAAACAACAAAAACTTTTATAATCATTTGCGATGAAATCTGTTATTTTTCTATGAAAACTATCCAAAAATACGTCTCGGCTCTATTACAAGCAATACATCCCCCACTCTATAATAAAGACCAATGTGTATTTATTTGCATATTTTTATGTAAATAAATATAATATATCTGTCCTGTCACACAAAAGTTAGTAAGTAAAACAAAAAATTGTGCCATTTTCTACCCTCCGGAAGAAACTATTTAAAATGGTGAGGGGAAATGAGAAAGCAACTCCCGCTGTTTGAAATTAATTCAGAAAGAAATCTTCCACTCTAAATAAAAAGTCAATGGTAAGTGTTTATAGGTCAATAGAAATGATAATAATAATAATTTATATATGAAAAATTTAATTACTAACGTAATTCTATGATGTTTATATGAATATTAGTGCGAACATTGGCAGAGCATAATCATTTTTGTTCCATCATTTTTGACAGTGTACACTGGTCAACATAATTTTTCTGCCAGATTTAAAACCCATCTATATTAACTAATTTTGGGATGCTGATTTAAAAAATGCCATCCATTTTTTTTCTAACATGTCAGGTTTTGTCTGTACGAATTTCATCAAATTTACGAATTTTTACGTAAAATGCCTAATATTCATTAGGTTTTGGTGAACATTGATATCTATACAATACATTTTCTATGTGGAAAAGCATAGTATAATTCCAATCCGTCAACATTTTCAATACATCATAAGTTTTAGGAGGTGGTGGAGGGAGGGAGCAATATTGTTATTATAAAATAGAATAAAATGTCATGATGTCAAGATAGTGCAAAAATAACAAAGATTGTTTCTGCTACACCCGTGGTGAGTTCGTCTTCAGAGAGAAAAGAAATACAATTGACGAGTTCTACGAGAAAGACAATTTAAGAGTTCTATGAGAAAGCGTACTACACGTATTTTAAAATCAAACTAAGCGATTAAGATAAGACATGTGTACCTGACATTGTCTGCAAGTCATGCAAAGAAAGACTACGACTCTGTACGACAGGCAATCGAACAACTCTTAAATTTGGAATTCTCATGATTTGGTGTGAAATAGCCAATCATTTTGATGATTACTATTTTTGCATGACGAACGTAGTTGGGTTCAACAAAAAGAACCAAAGGAACATTATTCATCCATCAATTCCTTCAGCTACACGACCAATTCCTCATTCTGATGAAAACCCAGTGCCAGTTTTTAAAGAGTTACTTAATATTCCCATTTCAGCTGCATCTCTTGCACAAGATCCTATACCGGAAGAGTTCTTTTGTGGAATAAAACCTGACATCAACGGAAATTGTTGCTTTAACGAAGCCAAAAAACCAATAGTGTTGTATTCTTGTGTTTGTATATTTCTCATGTGTTGAAAAGGAAAATATAGTTGCGTTCATCTATTTTTAGTTATTTTTTATGCGTCAAAATGGTCCAGAAAGTCTGCTATTGTCCAGAAAAAAACACTTTCAAATTATATTTCTTTGTCCCATTTTTGTCCCTTTGCAAAGTTGCATAACTTAAACGAATCACGTATGTTCATGAATGGCTTATTATATTCATGTAATAAAGGAAATCACATTGACACACCGGTTCCCGTTAGATCACCAAAGTTAAGCAAGGTTGAGCCTGGTCAGTATTAGATGGGTGACCATTTGAAAATACCAGGCGCTGTATGTGGACACCTAGCTATGGAAAAATACTGTAGCCAACCCGTAGTGCCTGAATTACAGTCACCAATAAGGTGGACGGAAACCAGGAAGGGTACCTCCTCCAGGAGTAATCAAAAAACACTAATGTTGATGGTGATGAAAGTAAGCTGGTCCTCCAACTATGCTACTATCGTTTGCCGGGTAGAGGTTATCTTGGTACGTATCCAAACGTACTAACGTTGTTTGCCGAGGCGAATCTTTGGAACGGGACGAACTATGCACGTCGTTATTGCCAGTGAGCAATCATCGTTTAAACGATAGTCACGGCCAGGGAGTGTGACTTAGTGTGTCTGTGCCGTGGGGACGTCTTTGAAAGGGCGGTTAGCATCCTGACATGGTACCAATCTCCCAGAGTGGCAACGATAGGCACACCCGTTTAATGAAAGGGTTAGTTATATCCGGCTGGGTATTTGGGCGGCTGGCACGCTATGTTAATCGGTGTCAGTATTTCGCTCCAGAGAATTAATTATCTACTGACTGTGACCGATGTATTGCAATAGAATGCTTGTTAATAATGCAACAAACTATTTTACTTTTTATATAAAAATATAGTTTTTTTTTGTTTTTTTTAACGTAGTTCACCCCAAACAAGGCAGGCTGTCACTGTAGACGTAAGGGGCTACTGAGAAAAAGGGAGAAGGTTGGGGGGGGGGGTCAACCTAAATTGGGATCTGCGCAGCAAGATGTCTGTTAACATTAATTTTAAATTTCTGCATGTCAGTACTGCTGGGGAAACAGGGGGCAGGGAGGGAGTTCCAGAGGCCAGCAGCACGAGGAAAGAAGCTATTTGAGTAGAAAACTCTCCGGTATATGGGGACCTCCACAGTGAATGGATGGGATTTAGTTGATTGTCGAGTTGGTCTAGTGAATTTATGTCGAGGGGGCACCAGAGTAGCCAATTCATCGGAGCATAATCCATTGAAGTATTTGTAAAACAAGCACAAGGATGCTACATTGCGGCGATGGGACAGGGACTTGAGCTTGGTTGACAGTGAGGGACCTATTAGGTTGGCGACTCTTTTTTGGACCTTGTCAAGGAGGGAGAGAGTAGTAGATGATGCACCAGCCCAGATGTGGCAACAATACTCCATGCATGGGCGGATGGTGGCTTTGTAGAGATACTGGATAATGTCAGGTGTGAGGAGTTTACTAGCACGGTAGAGGGAGCCAACCTTCTTTGCGGCAGCCTTGGCAATGTCTTCAATGTATTTGTTCCAATTCATGTTACCTATGAAGGTTAGGTCGAGGAGTTTGAATGATGAACTCTCAGGTAGGGTGTTATTTGCCATGACAATCGGTGGTTGGAGAGGTTTCTTGTAGTTATTGAAGGAAAGGAGCTTTGTCTTTGCGGTTTATTATATTTCGGAAAGAAACATAATAAAACTCGAAGATTCCACTGAGTTCGGCTAGCATGGCAAGCATACATCTTCCCTGTTTAAGTTTGAATTCCGACTGTAATATTTCGCTTGTTGTAGACCAAGCGAGAGGGAGGGGAAAGAAGGAGAGGAGAAGAGAGCGAATGAGAAACAGGGAATACAGTCGTCATCGCCCCGGTACACCACAAATCCCGGCGACAGTTAATTCAACGACTCTCAATGACAAGCGATTTGACCCCTTGAACCTGGCTGCCATCACAGCACTGTTGATATTCCAGCTGACATTTTTAGTGCAGTGAATTTATTTTACTTGTCTCCAAGTCTGGCACAAAGGATTGCAAACTGTAGTGGGTGCACCAGCTCCCCAAAAAGGGTTCATGCATTGTGCCGCAATAGTACTTAGTGGATGTAAAACTGTCATTTTAATAAGTTATTACTGATTTAAAAGTTTCTAAGTCTCAATTTCTCGACCTTAATGCTTATCATAATTTCAGTTTTGGGCTTAAATTCTACCATTTTTACAGAATTTGGCAAAAAATGAAATTGACTAAAATCACCTCAAACAGAAAATAGCAGATAATTTTTTTTGTTGACCAGTGAATCGTTTATATTTACATTATTTAAATTTAGTCCGCCCCCCCCCCCAACAAAAACTGACTTTAATTAACCGACTTTGATAATCAAAGTGTAGTATCTGTTCTGATGGATACTGCACCCCATACTGGTGTTGTCTTGGCCTTCGGGTCTTGATTTACGCTGGTCAATGGGTCTGTCCTGTGCAGTTATGGGAGGTCCACCTTCCCAGGCTTTGCCTCCCCTCTTTGGGGAGGAGTAAGTTTATTGCTTACTACCTGAGGCGCCCCTAGCGGGGAATGCCGACGGGGCTGCCCAGGCAATTTTTAAACCCCACTTTCCCGACCCGACCTTGGGTCACATCTTACTTGTGGGAGTAAGATAAAAACTGGCCTTGTGCCTAACTCCTGGAGAGGAGTAAATCAATACTCAATTACCGTAAAAAATGTTTTTCATCACTGCTCTGAAAATGAAAAAAAAGCATCGTTTCATTTATATTTTTACATTCTGACATTAGATGGACACTACATTAACAAAAAATATAATGTCGCCACTAGGTTTCATGCACACTACAAAGGGCAGATAATCTAAAATATATGTTAGACAAATAGGAATCCGCAGACTTATCATTTAAATGCCATTTTCAGTATTTAATCAATGACAATCATGATGAGACAAAAGTACAAATTGCCCTAGTAGAGAAGGATGTTATATAAGCAACGAACCCAGAGGACTCTGATACTCACGTTGCCAGCCTCCAATAATACAGTTCATCAATTAACCAAAAAACGTACGTGGCACCTTGACATTCATCCATTATGTAGTGATCTTGTCTGACGGTCGACAATCTAGCACTGCAATTAAAAGTCAGGTCAGAAACCACAAAAAGATAGTTAATAATCAATAAATGAACACATTTTTTACGGAAGCAGATAGGTTTATTTAGCCGAGTTTGTCTTTGGGTTGTACAGCCATAAGGAGGGGAGCAAAGAAAGGACAGAAGGAGACTCTTATTAGAAGCATCTCACTTCATTTAACTCAATTTGAGGACATCTCAAACGTGTGTGCTCGCCCTGCTAGTTCCATTCAGACTGGTCTTGCCTTTTCACACCCCTTCATTGACGTCATTTTCACTAAGATTACATTCCCATTCTAGCCGATCGACCCAAATGGTTAACCAGCAAGGCCCTGCCGACCCTAATATATGCTATATCCTGTTTAGGTTGAAATCTCCCTATGAACACACTTCAATTAAATAATTGCTAGTTGACATACCTACCAATAGATACTACATTTTCTTCGTAGCCAAAAGAAATATGAAATTGTCTTCTGTTTCAGAAACTGTAACTAACAAATATTAGGTGTTTGTTGGTTTCACGCTGCACATATGTGTATACATGTATATATATATATATATGTTAGGGTAGATTACCATCCGACTATATTTCGTAACTCTATTGACTCTTCTAGACACTGTATGGACATGAGTCTTAGAGCAGTCTTTCTCTAAATACAGAATGCTGTAAATATACCATGTGTTATTTAATTTATTATCGACCCTTCAAGGTCACAACGAGAACTCCTAACTTATTTGGATACAATATAACCTGGACTTATGTTGCACACAACACTGGCACTGAGAAGTTAGACTTATATAGGATACAACATAACTATTACTGCAACTGGCAATGTTGGATTTTCGGAAAAATTGTTAATTACAACAGTAAAAGAAAGAAGTTTAAAGTTGTACTGGATTTTTAAAACAAATCTGCAAAGGAAACACACCAACGTCAGTAAATAGGATTGAAAAAAAAATCGTTTTTCATTCTTGAAAAAGATGTCAAGTCATTCCTCAACACGAGATTTAGAAATCTAAATCGTTCGATCATGGAAAAAAAAAAAAAGTCTGTCGATTTTTCTTTGTCTTTTATTGTTTAATCCAGAAAGTGTAAATAAGTTGAACAAACTTTTTCTAAGAAGTGAAGAATTTATCTACCAGTGGAAAAGTTACGACTTGTAAAAAAAAAAAAATACACGGAAAAGTCTGTAGCTTATTTTAAGAGACAACATTTTAAAAGTACCATGTTGGACAACATTAAACACTAACAAGATCAACAACTGAAATTACAAAGGGAACAAATGGAATATCAGAAGATGGAAGAACAACAACTTCGACTATTTCAGGAAGAAAATGTGAGCAACGGAAAAAAATTGATGAAAATGTTTCTTCATGCCCAACAAGAACAGAAAGAAATTATACGAATTACTGTATAGAGGTCAAAATGTTGGAGCGCTATCGATAATTTTACTGATGACCCTTAAAACGAAATTACGTTTGCTTTGTATTTTAGATGATACAAAAATCTTTGATGCGAACTGTGCAAATTGGACCGATTTTAAAAAGGTTCGTTTGCTATTAAGTTGGGTACAGTTGAACACATAAAATTTGTCAATTATATATTGCCACAAAAAACAGCGCCCTTACATTTGTTGAAGCGGTACAATTATTAACTAAATTGTTTAGTCCGAAAACGTCTCTTTTTCACAATAGGTGGAAATGTATGAATCTCACAAGGAAAGAAGACAACACTACTTTCGCTAGCATAGTTAACAAACGCTGCAATGATTTCAAGTGCTGACTATTTTAAATGTATACTCTTCGCACAGGGTTTTGTATCAAATACGGACGCTGAAATCAGACAATGGGTACATAATAAACTAGCAAATGAACCTGGTTTGACTCAACATATCGTAGAGGACGGCTAATGTTTTATTAGTGTTCGCCAAAATTCAAGAGACATTAAGCAAAGTGGAGTGTCACATATTAGAAAAATCAATTCACCAACTAAATTTGATCAACCAAAGAAAGAATTATTTGCCTCATAAACCGTGTTTTGGTTGTGGACAATTACATTGGTATAAAAATTGTCCATATAAAATGAAAAAGTTTTTTTTAATTTCGGTCACATGGTACACAGTACACACTGCAAAATTAAAAATAAAATAAACACAGCTTTATTAAAATTGCTAAAAGTGACGAAGCTGAAAATATCAGGAAGTTTGTACAGGTAAAAATATTGAATAAAAATATTATGTTGGAACTTGATTCTGACTCAGATATGTCAAGAATAAATTTTCAAACGTGGAAAAAAATTGGAAAACCAAACTTTGATGAGAATGAGCGAAAATGAGCGAAAATTTGAAGGCGATCTAATGTTACATTAAAAGGAAAGACTTATAAATTAAGAATGTTCGTAATGAACAATTTAACTTATTGGGCATGGACTGGATGGAGAAATTTCAATCATGAAACATGCCCATAAACTCTTTCTGCCAAAATATTGAAATTTTAAATGCCGAAGTAGAGAGACTAAAGATAGAATTAAAAGAAACCTTTTCAGAAGTTTTCTCTGGTGGACTGGAAAGATGTAAAAAATGACTCCCAAGTTTGAATTAAAACCAAAAATTCAACCAGTTTTTAAAAAGAAATGTTCCATTCGTGTCATTAAATCAGATTGACATGTAATTAAGTATACTCAGAAAAAATGGGAGTATTATTGAACATATATTACAGTGAGTGTGCTTCGCCAACAGCCTATGTAAACAAAAAAGTAAAGAGCTCAGTGTTTGTGCAGATTTCTCCACAGAATTGAACCTTGCACTAAAGGATTACAAATAGACAAAGATATTTGCTAAACACAATAGAAGACATTTTATTTCAAAGGTTGATTTTTAATTATGCTTATCTACAAATACCTGTGGACAAGTAGTGCTCAAAACTACTTTGCATAAATACCCATAGGTTTGTACAAATTCAAACGAGTGCCATTCATGGTTAAGGTTTCACCAGCCATTTTTCAACAAGTAATGCACACATTGCTTAGCGGACTGGAATTTGCGACAGCCTACCTAGATGACATTTTAGTGATCAGTAAAAGCACCGAGCAACATAAATTACATGTTCACAAAGTATTTAAGGGAATCAAGGACTATTTAAATTGAAGGAGTGAAAATGCAATTTTTTTCATGGAAAAAATAAAATATCCTGTTCAAATTATAGACAAAGGTTGTAAAAAAACACATCTAGAAAATGTATCGTCACTACAAAGTTTTCTTGTGTTAGCAAATTATCATAGTGTGTTTATTCCAAACATGCACAATTTGCGAGATCCTCTTAAAGAGCTATTAAAAAAGAAAAAGATTGGGTCTGGACGACAATGCCAGGAGGCATTTGAAAAAATCAAAAAAAATCTTCACATCAGAATTATTCTTGACACACTACAATCCAGATCTCTAAATCATTGTAGTTACTGATGCTAGCTCGTACAGCATTAGCGCCTGCATATTACACAAAATGGAAGACAGATCACTAAAACCTATCACACATGCATCTCGTACGTTACTACCTGCAGAAAACAAGTTACTCACAAATCTAGAAGAAAACATTGGGTATCATCTTTGCAGTCACCAATTTTTATCGTGTTGTTAATGTTGTAAACCGGCCATAAGCCGCTATTAACAATTCATGAGTAAAAAAAAAATGGGATGACCGGTGCATACTGCAAACAGACTAGAGATGAATGGCCATTCTCCTCAATTCCAATTATAAAATGGAGTATATTCCATCGTCAAAAATTAGTTATGCTGAAGAATTATCTAGACTTATCCCAAAATATACTGAACCCCTTGAAGACTGATTGTCTTCCTACAAACTGAGGTGGAAGTAAAAAATACATGGTGTAACGCCATTAGAGAGCTTCCGGTAACATCCAAAAAAAAAAAGGAAAAGGCATTCGATTTTAAATTAAAAAAATAAAATATAAGAAAAACACTGACAAATCTTGGAATTATATTAAATCTGTGAAGTATTTGCGGCATTACAGAAAAAAATACTAAAAGAATTTCAAGTCAGTCCCCCGGGCATTTCGAGAATGAAAAGTCTCATGATAAGTTTTGTGTATTGAACAAGTATGGACAAAGACATTGAAAATGCGGTGAAACTATGCAAAGGTTTTCTTTGGCAGCGAAGAAACCTCTTATAATGTTCAAACCCTGACTGAAAACTAATTGACAGTGATCTAGGATCCTTATAGATTTTGCTGGCCCACTGGATGGTTTCTATTATCTAATAGTGGTGGACAGTTTCTCAAAATGGATGGAAATATTCAAATATAAGAAATCAACCACGGAAGTAATCATTAGTTTTTTTTACATGAATTGTTCACCCGGTTCGGGATCGTTGACTGTATTGTATCAGACAATGGAACGCAATTCATGTGTAGTGAATTTAAACTATTCTGTAAAGGTTTCGTAGTGGTGCTGAATCAATGGTCAGTCAGAATGGTTTGTGGATATATTCGAAAGAGCACTTAAGGAAGTGAGGGGTACCTAGTTCTTTGCAGATATATAGGATGACTCTAAATAACAATGACTCATCTTCTATGATGACAACAGAAGCAATGTTTGCAAGGAAGATTAAAATAATGTTTGCTAGATTATTGCCAACCCATACGAAACCAGGACGTGAAAAAAATGTCATGAAGGTTCGCTACAAAGTTGGAGAAAAAGTTTTCTTCAGATCTTCAAAAACAAGAAATTCTACTGGGAAACAGCGATAGTGGATAAACAGATTGGGGACATGATTTACATGGTAAAGGGACACAAGTTTACCCACAAATAAAACATGAACCAGATGAGGAAACGATATTCAGATGTGTTCGAGAATAGTACTCAAGAGGAAAAACTAATGTATGTCATGTTTAACACATTTGAGATACCGATCCCGCAAACAGGTTCTGAACAGTGAAGATTAAAAATAAAATGTAAGATTACGGACTTAATTGTAATAAACACTAAAAAGAAAAAGTATTGACTCTATACAGAGCAAGGCTAAAAAGGTGGGGTATGGTGTGATGGTGATCTACCCTATTTCGCGACTATATAGACTTTTCTAGACACTATGTATAGAGGAGCCGACGACAGTCTTGGAGCAGTCTTTCTTGCACAGTCTTACTGTGCAAGTCAAAGACGCCATTCTAACCATGATGAGGATTCGTTCTTGACAATCAGTCCGACAGAGGTAGGCCATTATGATTGATGATGACCTTTCTTCTATCGGGTTGAGGTATGGTTCTGGGTATTCCTAGGATGTCCACCCTCCCACAACTTGCCTCACTTCCTTTAGATGGAGTTAGTTAATTGCTAACTGCCTGAGGCGCATCGACTGGGGAATGCTGCCAGAGCTGTCAAGCCATTCTTAAGATGCCAGCGTGCACCTTCTTTAGGGGCGCTCACTTATTATCTTCACCTTCTGGCCTTGTGCTACATCTTCGTGCATTGACAAGAGAGGAAATACCCAGTCTGTACTTCTGTAAATACACACTCTTGTAAATATATCACCATGTTGTCTTATGTATTATCGGCCCTTCAAGGCCACAACAGAAAATATAGACTCACAGCATTATATATATATACATGTCCATATCCAACATCCTGAAAAGGAGAACTCTGAGTGAGACGAAAATAAAATTTGCTGCAGTCCAGAAGGATTTCTAAGCATACGACTAGACTAAGAACACGTACTACACTCTCATCCGAGCCTGAAGGATTATCTGGTTGTCTTCTGTTTCATAAGATACAAGCAATACCTAGTTTTATGTTGGTTTTACGAAAAATAAAAAATATATAATCGTTTTATTTTTACATAGAAGCAAATAACACTGGAACGATACCAAATGTAACCGATTCTTCAGCTGATGTTTTGAAGGTATCGATAGAAAACTAAACTAATGTATTGTTTCAATTGAAATTTAAAAAATATATATGCTTTTGCATTAGTAATTGAGCACTCTGGTCATTTGTCCTATAAGAACAAATCACTATATATAAGTATATATCTATTTATACATAGTTAGGTATGCTTATGTTTATATGTTCGTATGTACAGTATTCACTACTAAACTAATTAACCGATCATTATTAATTTCGGAACACGCCTCCTAGGCGTGAGGAGTCGTGATTTGGACTATATTTAGTTTAATTTAGTTTTATACAAAGGGGGTAAAAAGTGGGGTTGACCTCTTTTGTGAAAATTCAAATACGTCTGATTTTGTGAAATTTTAATAAAATACATCAATTAATAAATATTCTCCAAATTTCAATTTCTTTAGAGTATTTTAAAGGGTTTTTAGGGGACATAATAGTCACAACTTCACGTTTGAAAATTCAAATATTTCAGATTTGTATTAAATTTGACCCATAGTCATTATACACCAATTGAACAAGATTCCCTGAATTTCAATTTTTTCTTAAGACCCCTTAAGCTTAAGCCTAGCTACTGTCTTCTCTTTCTTCTTAATATAAAATTACTTGCCATCTGCATATTTTTCAAAATTTAATAAACGAATGTTTTAAATCATTTATTTATTGTAAAAATTAAAATCTCTTGACAGCAAATAGTCTCTTTGTTAGTGTAAAAGTAATTGCCTGTTAAATTTTCTTTAAAGAAATAAAAATGAATGTCACTTTTAAGTCGACAGTTCTATTCGATTTGGGAATAATTCATTTTGAAATTGTGTAACATCTAAATTTTTCTACACCAAGATAATCCGTAAGTACTTTGCCTTTAATCTTTGACAATCAGACGATATAATTTTTTAAATGGGTGTGGACGATGAGGGTTCTTGATAAGGTGCAGAAACGTATCTGTAATTTGATTGGCCCTACCCTTTCTTCTTCTCTACACCCCCTCTCTCAAAGACGTGATGTTGCTAGTCTCAGTCTTTTCTATAAATACTATTATGGCATGTGTTCTTCATAATTATGTGATCTATTCCCCGCTTCTTTTGTTCCAGCTCGTTTGACTCGTTGGTCTAGTGGTCTTCATCAATTTGCTTTTTTGATACCTCATTGTAAGACATCTTCCTGTTCCAGTAGCTTCTTTCCAAGAACTGCAGGCTAATGGAACTCTCTTCCTGCTGACTGTTTTCCTCCTACCTATAGCTTTGGTCTTTTCAAGACTAAGGCCAATAGGCATCTCCTGTCTTTGCGATAATCATATTTGTTCTTGTTAGCTCCTTACATCAAGTGGCTTCATGCCTTGTCGTGAGCAATTTCCATAAAAAAAACAAAAAAAAACGAAGATGCCCTAGTATTATACCTTATAGAAGAATACCCGGCCCTGAACACCACTTTTATGTCTCCTTACAAAGATTAAAATCAATATATAATGCTACTAAACTTTGTATCTAGAATCCTTATTCAAATTTTAATGAAAATCGACGACATGATTTTGATTTAAGAAAATCTCAAAAATTTAAGGTGTAAGCTAAAAGGGCTTAAGAAGAAATTGAAATTCAGGGAATCTTTCTTCATTGATGTCTAATAACTATGGATCAAATTTAATGTAAATGTGAAATATTTGAATTTTCAAATGGGAGGTTGTTGTCCATATTAAGCCTCCTAAAATCCCTTTGAAATATTCCAAAGAAACTGAAATTTAGGGAATATTTATTAATTGATGCCTAATACCCATTGTAAAAATTTCACAAAAATCGGAGGTATCTGAATTTTCGGGAAGGGTTTCCACTCCCTTTTTTACTCCTTTTGCATACAACTAAATTAAACTAATTATAGCCCACATTACGACCCGTTAAATCTAACAGCTCTGTTTCAAAACTCATAATGATCGGTTAATCAGTTTAGGAGTGAATTCTGTACATACAAATATAAACATACAAACATTTCTAACTTTGTATAAATAGAGATTATAGAGATTTTATTGATTGTAGTTACGTGTTTTCTGCATTTCATGCCACATGCAATCTGCTGACAAGAATTCAATTTTTTGATAATGTTTGTCATTTCCATTTTGTATTCCAATTTTTTTTAACCATGGTGAAAAACATTAGAATAACAAATGTCAAAAGAATAAATTATTTATTCCTGTTAAAAGATTGCGTGTAACAGATAAACGCAATAAAATCTATAGCATTTATGTGTTGCTAGTTGTACTGACCCGACGTTGCCCGGGATCCATTATATTCAAATTCGTTTTGTAAATATTTCTATGTTCTATAAACTCACTTTTTTGGTTAGGTTCAGTATCTAAGCTGAAAAGACAAATAAAGAACGGTAACTCTTAAAAAAAGAATGAGTTATTACCGTTAAGTGATTTTTCTTTTTAAGTGTTTTTTTAAAACTTAGTTCACCCCCAAACAAGACAAGTTGCCACTGTAGACGTAAAAGGCTACAAAGAATTAGGCTGAAAGTTTTTGAGGTCATCCTAAATGGGAGCTGTTCATCAAGATGCTTGCTCAAATTAGCTTTTAATTTCTGCATGTCGGTAACTCTTACTACAAGTATAAGAGTTATTCCCCATAGCTGATTTTTTAAGTGTTTATTTAAGAATGTCTCCATATTAGCAAACTGCCAAAACAGATTAAGTATTTATTTGAATACATTTTTAAGTATGTAAGTTTATTAGTAATAAATAACATGGTGCAACTATAAGAAATGAAAATTGGCTAGTCAGAATTAAAATTCTGTTTGTCAGTTTAAATGCTATTTACGCCCAACTTTTAAAATTTGACCGACATAATTTTATCTCTCTCTATATAAAGGTTTTATTATTATTATATACTAGCTGTACCGACTCGGCGTTGCCCCGGATCCATTACACTCAAATTTATTTTTGTAAATATAAATCTATCTTCTATAACAACACCTTTTTTGTAAGGTTCAGTATCACGGCTAAAAAAGCAAATAAAGAACTAAAATAAGTATCTAAGCTAAAGACAGGCTTAAATCTGATGACCTCAGAGGAATATTAGATTTGGACAGTATAGGAAGATGTGTGCAGAACAGGAGACCGTTGGTTTGGTTAGATTGAAAGAATGGATGAGAATGCTTGTGTTAGTAAATGTAGAACAGTTGAGGTAGCAGGGTCATTTAGCATAAGGTCAAGGAAAAAAGAAGTGATAAGGATGGATTTAAGAGAAAGAGAAATAAATAAAAAATTTAAAAAATGCCCAGAGATCATTTAGTTTGGAAGTCAATTTCTATAAGCCGTTCAACACATTCAAGTATTAACAGATGATGATGAATTCTTACTAAAAACATAAGAGTCATTCCCCTTAGCTGAAATATTTTTTTTAAATAAAATGGTAGTAAACATGTTAGTTACGACAATTTTAACATGATTTTGGCCCAGGGAGTGACTATTCTATGTGACTTGGCACTAAACATAGTCCGTGCTTCATCTCGGGGCTCATGAATACCCCTTGGGTTCTGACGAGTTGCTCTGTCAATAGTTCTGCACCCACATTTAATTTAGACCTGCAAAACTGTGATAATGACGTCACTGGTCTGAACGGTGTAAGTGTCTTTCGGCATTTCTTCTCTACTTTTGCTAGAGAATGTGTTGTCTTGGTTCCAGTTAATAAATCGATGCGTCTGCTAACTGAAATGAATGACTGAACATTGAAGTGAACGAGACATTTTGGCTTTATAAAAAAAAATATAATTTACTGTTATATCAGCTGTTAAATAATTTTATCAGCCAAATGCTGCTACATTATTCTCACAATTGTGTCGGTCTGCACAAAGAGAAAGAGAACCATCGCTCATCTTTCTCAGTACATTCCGACCAACTATACCGCAGCTTGTAGGCACCTTGTGTTAACCATTCAAAGTTCTGTATATAAAGTGCAAGCGGCTTACTTGTGTTGACATCTTTGCACACAACGACACTGGATATTTCAAAACAGTGCCGATGATTTCACTTTGACTGACTATGATACAAAACATAATCTCCTAAATTAAGTCGGTCTATGAACAATACTTTGGCAATGTTTCAACATCATTGATTTTAAGAAGAGGTTTAATTTAATTAATAATCACACTAATAAACTACACTTTAAGAAGAGGTTTAATTTAATTCATTATTAAACTAATAAACTTCACTTTAAGAAGAGGTTTGATTTAATTATAAAACTAATAAACTTCAGTTTTAGAAAAGGCTTGATTTAATTAATTATTAAACTAATAAACTTCAGTTTTAGAAAAGGTTTGATTTAATTAATTATTAAACTAATAAACTTCAGTTTTAGAAAAGGTTTGATTTAATTAATTATTAAACTAATAAACTTCAGTTTTAGAAAAGGTTTGATTTAATTAATTATTAAACTAATAAACTTCAGTTTTAGAAGAGGTTTGATTTAATTAATTATTAAACTAATAAACTTCAGTTTA
Source organism: Sepiola atlantica (assembly GCA_963556195.1). Lineage (NCBI taxonomy): Eukaryota > Metazoa > Mollusca > Cephalopoda > Sepiida > Sepiolidae > Sepiola > Sepiola atlantica. Next base: position 46,761,274 of record OY744525.1, on the reverse strand, counting down.
AGAAGAGGTTTCATTTAATTAATTATTAAACTAATAAACTTCAGTTTAAGAAGAGGTTTGATTTAATTAATTATTAAACTAATAAACTTCAGTTTTAGAAAAGGTTTGATTTAATTAATTATTAAACTAATAAACTTCAGTTTAAGAAGAGGTTTGATTTAATTAATTATTAAACTAATAAACTTCAGTTTTAGAAAAGGTTTGATTTAATTAATTATTAAACTAATAAACTTCAGTTTAAGAAGAGGTTTCATTTAATTAATTATTAAACTAATAAACTTCAGTTTAAGAAGAGGTTTGATTTAATTAATTATTAAACTAATAAACTTCAGTTTTAGAAAAGGTTTCATTTAATTAATTATTAAACTAATAAACTTCAGTTTAAGAAGAGGTTTGATTTAATTAATTATTAAACTAATAAACTTCAGTTTTAGAAAAGGTTTGATTTAATTAATTATTAAACTAATAAACTTCAGTTTAAGAAGAGGTTTCATTTAATTAATTATTAAACTAATAAACTTCAGTTTAAGAAGAGGTTTGATTTAATTAATTATTAAACTAATAAACTTCAGTTTTAGAAAAGGTTTGATTTAATTAATTATTAAACTAATAAACTTCAGTTTTAGAAAAGGTTTAATTTAATTAATTATTAAACTAATAAACTTCACTCTACTCATTTTACGACGCAATAACAAATGAAAATTGCATATGAACGTGCAAAGTCGTGGATCGTTTCCGACACTGGTCGCAATGTCAATATAGCCCCAGTCAGTTCTGTAACAGAAGATAATTTTCTCCAAATAAAATCACAACTTTAGTTTAAAATAAGTAACAAATGTTTTTTTAGAGGTTACAATGATGCTCGTTTTCTTCTACTTAACAACAGATGTGCAAATGAGAATTCTCAGCCCGACCAAATCAAAATACAAGTCCAATCTCTCGGAGCCCAATGGTTCATCTCTCTCTCTGAGAGGCACATCAACCCAATTGACTGTGAGACGTTCAGAGGGCCACCCTCTTTTCCATCTGCTGGAATATATATAGATATTCCTGGAACCACACCAGAAATATCACCAAGATATTTACTTAAAAATAATAGCCAGCCTTATCTATGAACATCAAAAACCTAAATTTCTAGGGGGTCCTGTATCAAGTTATTATTTTTGACAAAACTCAAGTAGGTCATAACCACAGCAGGGAACCTCGTATCAGTAGAAACATCATTTTTCTGGGGCTTCATCTCTCAGTATGAACCCCCGTTTGAAGAGGTACTAACTTTTTCAAGTAGACAAATCGAATTCTGGGTGGTCCACCCCAAAATCAGAGATATTTTCAATTTCTTTTATTTAAATATTTCTCACTCGTAGCAAGAGTCTGTTATTCACATTCATTGCAAACACGCAGCCAACTTCATTCTTATAGTCAGAAGCAAAGTTTGATTTGTCAGCTTAAATGCTACTTGGGTCTAAATTTGAAAATCCTACAGGATAACTTTATATGTTAAATAATAATTTCACTGAATGTGTTCGTGTGTATCTTAAATACTATTACACTATCACGTACATGAACTTTCTATTTGTTAGCTCAAAGTGTCATCCTTCTTAATAAACATTGGTTGCTTGGCACCAATGTAAGATCAAACCTAGCAAAGAATGCAATCTAATTTATTTATGATAATCAGATTCTTTTTAGTTATGGGAGATGCTAATAATCTATAATTTTATACATTTCTCTAGCTGCACTGAACAATAGCCGAGTCTAATCATATTAGGAGGGAGGGGCGAGATTAGTCTTATGGATATAGAGCCGGCCAAACAAAGTTCAAATCCAGTAGCTGTATCACAGTGGGAAAGGTATGAAGAAGTTCTGAATAAAATAGCAACTCGCGGTCAGTTTATTGTTTACAGTAAATCATTTTCTATAGCTGTTGTGTTTCTGCATTAACTAAAAGTGTGGAAATATAATATGTAAAATAGAAAAAAAAAAAAAAAAAATCTTAATACTAAACAGGAAGTGACATTGGCATACACATATACTCTGAATCTCCTGTCCTAGTTTTTTTTTTTTTTTTACTCATACATGTTATTTTCTTTGTTCAGTCTGCAGCTGGCTTCTCTTTGACACTGTTTTTTTATGTTTTACTGTCTAACTCATTTATAAAGGTCAGTTTTAATGTCACATAATTAAATACATATTTTATATTCTAAGTTTATAGCCCCATTGTCACAGCTATTAGACTGAGCAAATGTTCAGGAGAGAGTAAGAAAAATGGTATGTTATTTGCACAATCCGTAACTAAAAAAGTCTTGATAGGTTTCTCATTTTACTGGACTAGTAGTTCGAAGAGATGGAAAACAATTATGAATTATATAAGTCACTTAGTCAACCCGAAGGAACAGTCTGGAACCGGAGTCCCCAAGGCAGTCTATAGCTGCAACAGAGCTGGTATGGGGGGGGGTATTTATCTCCCTCCCACAGTGAGAAGATTAGACACAAGGTCAGGAAAGTGGGATTTAAAAAAGCAGCGCCTTAGAGCACTCTGGCTGAACCAAAAATTGCTTGGGTAGCCTCGTCGGCATTCTCCAGTAGGGGCGCCTCAGGTGATTAGCAATAAGCTAACCCCTTTCTCAAAGGGTGAGAAGGCAAAGCCTGGGAGGGTGGACTTCTTAGAACTGCACAGGATCATACCACAAACACACAGAGAACAAGGCCACCCCAGCACAGAATGTCCAAGACTTTGCTGGTCTGATTTTGGTATGAAATAGGCCACCCCGGAGTGCATCTTTCCAATGGATCATTCCAGCAACGTGGATCATTCCATGGAGAGAGGGTGGATCAGCTGCTTCAGTAACAGCTTGCCCTCTATACTTACTTACTCAGGCTTTGTGCTTTAGAGAGCACAAATCCATAGTGTTTCAAGACTGAAGAATGCCAATAAATTTGCATAAATAAATGCATATATGGATTGTTATTAGACTGGGTTAGTGTTTAGGAGAGAGAGGGAGAAAATTGGTAGGTTATTTGTGCCATCTGTAACTATAAAAGTCTGGTTTTCTATGAATAAGTGCTTGTTGGGAATGACATAGAAAATATTCATTTAAATGCGCTCTCGATGCTCGAACGTTTGCATAATTTAATCAAGAAACTGAAAACCTAATAAGAACTTCAAACTGGGAACTGAATTTTAAACACATTTAACTACGAAGTGATACATTCCGAATGTTGACATCTGCGCTTGTGTGACATCAGAAAATTGTTAAATCATAAAAACTGAGTTTGGCAAATCGAAATATATATATATATATATATATATATATATATACCATCACCATCAGGGCTTTTTGTCACTCCTGGAGGAGCCACCCCTCCCTGGTTTCAGACACCTTATTGATGACTGCCATTCAGTTTTTTTTTTTTGCCATAGTCGCCACGCTAGGCACTGCGGGTTGGCGACGCTATTTGCCCATAGCTAGGTGTCCTGATACAGCGCCCGGTATTCCCAAATGGTCACCCATTTCGTACTGACCAGGCTCAACGTCGCTTAACTTCGGTGATCTAGCGGGAACTGGTGTGTCAATGTGATTATGATATATATATATATATATATGTGTGTGTGGAAAAAAAAAGTTGAAAATTGTTCATATGAAAAATGTTTGGCTTTGTTTCCACAGTCATCAACGTTTCGTCGTCTTTATTTCAAGACTTTCTCAAGATGACTGATTCGAAGAAAACATAGACGTCAATATTTGAAAATACTCGATGTGTCTATGACGTGAAAAGAATGTTTTCTTTTTTTCGAAGAAACATAGACGTTAGAATTCAAAATATGTTGTGTTTTTATGAAGTGGAATGAATGTGTGTATGTTTTTTTTTTTTAATATTGATGTTACCTAGAATGTTTAGTTGTGAATGTGGTGTAAAATAGTTAGCTTGGATATAAATTCAAGAAAAAAAGAACAAAAACATTCTTTTCACGTCATAGATGCACCACATATTTTCAAATATTGACTTCTATGTTTTTCTTCATATCGGTCATCTTGAGAAAGTCTTGCAATAAAGAAGAAACGTTGATGAATATATAAACATACTTAACCATGAAGATAGGTTTGAATTTTGTCAAAAATAAATAATCACAAACACTCAGATCGACGGTGGGTGGTAAGATTGAGAATTGGTCTATTTTTTAGGTCTAAAACTTATGTCTAAAAAATAACAAGCCCTCTCCCATGACAAATTTAAATAAAATTACTCGTGATAATAAATATAAAAAGGTATGAACCCATCAGATTCCCCTCCCTAACTTTAAGTAAAATAGTGACTTCTGTATAACTAGTTATGTAAAACTAGTTGTACCTATCTGATGCTGCCCACTAATGTTTTTACTTGCAATTTGCTTTTGTTCTTTTGTTTTTTGTTGACAATATTTTCTGTTTCAACAAAAGGGAAGTAACTCTGTATGGATAAATGCGGCGTTACGCCCTCTATTTTTAAGATGGTGGTCGTTTGAAAATAATTCTGACCAGGACAAAGTATTTTCTGGAAGGGATTAAATCGAATCATATTTTATTCTTCTTAACAACATGTTTCAACGATTTACAAGAAAAACTGATAAACCAGAATCAAATACTGAATTTGTAGGAAGAAAGCTATCGATGACAAAGAAATGATAGAGGGACCGACTTTACTTTATATATTAGATTAATCATTGAAAATAGTTGTTTCAGCATTAAATGGCCCGAAAGGTCTTATGTTGTAGAACAGGCAATGCTTAAATAAAGTAGAAAGTCGAAAATCTAAAGTTACAAACTAGGGTAAGGAATTCAAGCACTAAATCTCGATCGTGATATACTGCTCGTTTTGCAAATCAATTACTGACTTCTTCCCCTCCCCCCGACACTCTCTCCAAATGCAATAGATTCTTTATAGCCTTAGGGTGTTTGTACTTGGCCATAACCACCACCACCACTATCACAACAACAGCAGCACCATTACTAATTAGCATATTTAGCTGTCTATTAAAATGCTATTACTGTTCTATTTCTGCAAGCATAGTCATTAGACAGCCAAGGTAATTTGCTACTTTCTTCACTATGTTGCATAGGCCTACGTGGTGACTATGGATGTTAGACACTTTTTGGAACCAGAGCTGACACTAATCTGGATATGTTTCTATCAACCAATATGTATGGAGTACTGTTGTCATATTTGGGCTGGTGAATCTCTGTCCCATTTGAGGGTTCTTGATAAGATGCAGAAAAATATCTATAATTTGATTGGCCTCTACCCTTTCTTCTTCTCTACACCATCTCTCTCACAGATGGGATGTCACTAGTCTCAGTTTTTTCTTTAAGTGCTATTATGCCATGTGTTCTTCGGAATTGTGTGATCTATTCTCTACTTCTTTTTTTTTGACTCGTTGGTCTAGTGGTCTCCATCAATTCGCTATTTTAATACATTATTATAATATAGCTTCCTATTCCAGTAGCTTCTTTCCAATAATTGCAGGCTTGTGGAACTCTTTTCCTGCTGACTGTTTTCCTCCTACCTATAATCTTGGTCTTCTTAAAACTGTCTTTGTGATAATCATATTTGTTCTTGTTAGCTTCTTACATTAAGTGGTTTCATGCCTTGTCTGGAGCGATTTCCATCTAAAAAAAAGTGTCATGTTTACACATTGATGGAGGACAAAGAAAATTTAATTTTAAACATACTTTATTAATACACCTATTTTGGATCCATTTCCTTAACTAAAAAAAGCAAGCAAACCTCCCAAAAGAAACTTCAATCTACAGTGCAGAAATATATGCACTAACCTTAGCACTCAATCTCATCTCCAACAATGAAAATTCCAAGTATATAATCTTTTCGGACTCTCTATCAGCTCTAATATCTATTAAAAATAAAAAGACAGGCAATCCTCTAATTGCAATTCTGCTCGACAAATTAACACAACTAAACAGCCAAAAAGAAATTATTTTCTACTGGATACCAAGCCACACAGGTATCAGAGGAAACGAATTAGCGGATTTGGCAGCAGAAACGGCACTAAACCTCCCAACTGATCTAAACTTTAAGATCCCCTACTCAGACCTTTATAGACAGATCAATACATACACATTGAAAAAATGGCAAACCTACTGGAATAATTTTCCAAACAACAAATTACACACAATAATGCCAAATCTAAAAAGGCACAAACAAAACACCAAACTTAACAGAAAAGAAGAGGTCACTTTAACAAGAATAAAAATGAGGCATACACTTTTAACCCAATCATATCTCTTGAAGAAGGAAAACCAACCCATCTGCATACCATGCAAACCCCACTCACAATCAAACACATTTTAATCGACTGCATCGATTTTACAACAATAAGAAATAACTACTATGAAGAAAAAAGTATTAAAGATCTTTTTGAAAAAAACAATCTCCACATCTTACTCTCATACTTCAAAAAAATTGGACTCTATCAAAGAATTAAAAAAAACAAAAACAAAAAAAACAACTTTACATATATATAAATTAAAATAAAAAGCATAAAATATTCAGCATAAAATCACCCTATGTTTTGACACGCTGTTAAAACTTAAAATATAAATGAATTAAAGTAAACAAAGCTTTTTAGAGCATATTACAAATTTAAAAAATGAAATCGTCCTACCCATAAAATACCATTCAACAACTTGATTCGGCATTAAATGACGCAAAGATGGTTGATATGCCGTAAAACAAACGAAAAAAAAACCCCAAAAAAACTAAGATTTTCTTCTGACTAGATCATCAGAAAAGACAAGAATTGTCTACACACCCCAATCCATCTTCAGGACAACTCTTCTCTGCAAAGTTCTAAACTGCAGTTGAATATCTTTCAAACTCGTTTATCTAATATAATTGAATCTAGAAAGAATGGGAGAAACCAATGCCAACCACAGAATCGAGCCGATCATCTTGATTCATATGAATTTCCTTTTTATTTTTGCTGATCCTCTGTTTAAGCTCTGTCACTTGAACAAACACACCTTGTACCTACCCTTCAACTATTACTGCAAACTTAATGTTACGAATACATATAATCGAAGATTATTCAACTGAACATGAATTCTTATTAACTGAATACATGTTAAAAGTCAACTTATTGGGTCATTCTTAAGATAATATAATGTTTATTTTTCAGTGTCATGTTAAACACGTTCGTTTGAACTGCTAGCATAATTGGGGTACTGTATCTACATTTGGTATGGAATATGTAAACATTATTCCTGCTACCATATCCAGACTAGTGTCAGCTCTGCTACCTGAAAAATAAACATATCTTATTACTTTCTATATAGACTTTATATTTCCAAACCAAATGTAGATACAGTACCCCAATTATGCTAGCAGTTGAAACGAACATGTTTAACATGACACCATATCTGACGTCAAATGTAAACAAAGCACATATTTTCGAATTCATTTGCTCTGACTTGAACTTTTCGCATCTGAGGCTCTGCTGTTTCCACGATCAGACTGCGTGCCTGCCATTGTCTCCTCAGGGGAGAATCGTCTGCTTAGCCACAATGTTAACATTTGTCAAAGAATAAATCTGTCAATATCTGCCTTGGGCGTCTACAGCTACCCAGGTTGATATAACTTGTAATCCAGAGAAGGGAGCATATATATATATATAATATTAATGTTCCAAATTGTTGAAAAAAAACAAAACTTTTAATTCAAACAATTACACAATCATCAACATATCAAAATGTTGTGTTCGTTTTATTTTTTTTGTTGGCTTGATTGTAAATGTAAAAATAAATATTCACTAATAAAGCTTTTTTGAAAATACCTTGAATTTTATTACTAAGAGAATGTATGTTTTGAAATGGGCAGAAACAACTGTTTGTTATTAAAATGTTTTTTTAATAACAAATTCAGAACATTTACTAAATTATTATATTATATTTTGAGCTCTGGTGGTGTAATTCACTATTGAGCTACTACCCTAACTTTTGTGTGAATTTAAAGGAATTTATAATATATATATATCTATATATAAAATAGTTACTCTGTGTGTATACGTGTCCCCCTGATCTTTGTGTCTTATATCCATCCAAACCGCTCGACAGAATTGCTTGAAAATTGGCATGTGGACTACTGACCTCTCAGTGAAGGTCATAGGCTATATAAGAAATATATCACTTCAACGCTGGCGGTCCACGGGCGCCCCCCCCCCCCATCTACTGAAAACTGTTTCCCTTTGATTCAAATGAAATTTAAACCATAGGTAAATGACGAAAAATGATGTCTATTCCCAAAATTTCAGCAAAATTTGATAATATTAAGAGGGTCCCCGGCGGCACAAGCGCCCCTCCCCCCCCACACACACTGAAATGTAAACCATAGGTCCACCGAGAATTAACATAGGTCTAATTTCAATGAAATGTATACCTTATTTAATACATATTAAATAAGGATGATTTACATAATAATATATATATACGGTTTGTTGTTGTTGACCACTCTTCGCTGCTTGTTGTAAATACCCACCGACTTGGCATTTACAACGTTAAATTCCTCCTAACTTCCAAGCTAATTTGTGGTGGCCAACGGGTAACGCTCTTGACTGCGAATCAGTGGCGATTTGTGCTCAGAATTCGCACCTGCCGACCATTGGGAATTAACTTCCTGCACTGAAGATTGCGTAAGCATGAAACATCGATGTCTGTAGGTAATAAGTAATTAATATTTATTTATAAAAAGAAAATATTATATATATATATATATATATATAATGTCATATAGCATGCCAGTTCATATGTGACCGCAGTTGTCTACTAACTAGACTGTTTAGCCCCCCAAAGCCATCACCATGTTAACTACCACACATCCGGTGCGTTGGACCATGTCAGTACACATCCGCTCGCTGCTGTCAATGCTACTTTCTGCACTGGGAAATCCGAGTGAAATTAACAGTGGGTTACCTGAGATTCTGCCCACCATCATTATAGTTGTATAAATGTTGAGCTGTATTATGGCTCTCTGCTAACTGGAACAGTGCACCTTCTGGTTGCCATGCCAGATGAACTGCTTCAATGCTGCCACTTTCTCTCTACCAAATCATCCGTTTCTTTCCAGTCTAAAAATAATATTTATCCAACAAAATGATCCAAAAACAATTTATATTTACGTCCTGACAAAAATTAAATTTACTCATTCAATTTCATAAAGTAAATTTAATCAAAATGTGAATAACTATTTTCCCGCAATTAGTCTTTCTCGAGAAACATCTATTTTTTTAACAACAATTTTTTTCAAAATCTAATACAACCTGATTAGTATGTTAACACAAGAAATAAATTTATTGGCCTCCATAAACACTGAAAATGGAAGGTGTAATTTATATTTACTTATCTAACGTATAAAGTTATCTTGTCAGATTTTCAAAGTTAGACCCAAATAGCATTTAAGCTGACAAATCAAACTTTGCTTCTGACAAGCCAATTTTCATTTGTTATTGTTGTAGTGTGTTATTGGCAATATAATAACATATATAGCTACAATTTATTTTTAAAAATTACTTAGTCCGGTTAAGACAACTGCTACTATGCAACATTCTTAGTAAGGCTGATTCTCCTAAATATAAAAATGAGGTTCTATTTTTTTAGGCGATTACATGTAAACTAGTTCCTTAAATCAAGTGAGTTCATGCCATTGTCTGGGGCGATTTCCATAAAAGAAGAAGCAACCTGAAAAAGTAGGCAGTAAATAGAAATTAAAAAATATATAATTTAGACTTTAGAGTGAGGGATCACTCTTCGCATAAAAATTTAATGTAAAATTATCACTTATGAGCCAGTAGATGGTAATGATTCACCTACTACTAGAAAGCGTTTTTAAGCACTGGTCCTTAAAAACGATATGTGGCCTGAAAATTGATCATTTCATGTTAAATTTATATTTATATGCAAAAGTGATCTCCCACTCTAAAGTCTAAAATATTGGGGTTTTTTTTAGTACTGCCTACTTTTTCAGGTTGTTTACATAAAAACCCAAAAATAGAACCTTTTTTATTATTAGGAGAATTAACACAGGATTCAGGACTCCAATAATAGCCAAACAAGTATATCCACAATTAAAATCCAATCACAAAAAAATAGTGATAAATTGTTAGTGAATTAATTTACATTTGTTGCATATTGTGCATGGATGAAAAACAAATCATTCGTGTGCTGTTAAAGTTTCAAGTTGTAAAAAGTTATAAAGATACATACATGTTTGTTTGTTAGTTTTTGTGTAATGTTGTCAGCTATCTAAACAATCTTCGCGCAGTTCGGTGGAAAAATAGCGTGCAGGCCGCGATAGAAATCATCAATTTTTAGTGCAGGAATTTATTCATTTTATTTTTATATTTTGAAAAAGTGAGTGTAAGCCTGGTATTTGTATTATTTCGATTATTCAGACTAATGTTCTCATCTTAGTTGTTATTTACGCAACGATTCAGCCGATACAACCGATACAACCTCCAATCTTCTTCAGTTACATTATTTCGAGCTTAGAAAGCTTTATTTAAAATTCAGGGTTTTTTTTGTTTTTTTTCAAACATCTCATTCCCAAAACTAAAGTATATTTTAGCATGTATTTATGTAATTAAATTATATAGGAATAAACCTTAGGGAAATAGACGTTGATTGATGACTTAGTTTTAGTATAATAATAAATTCAAGATTGTGTGGTTAGATATGTGGGTACTTTTATAGAGAACGATCCACGTTTCCGTGACCTTGCGGCATCAACGTCCGGGCAGGTTACGGATGCGCCCGAGGGTTGCCGAGGCAAAGACTGCTAGACGATAAATTCAGAAAACGTTGCAAATAACAACAGTTAGACAAAGAAAATAAAAGTAAAATACATATATAAAAATAAAGAACGAACAAACCATAGCTAAACAATTGTTATTTATTAGATGTTTAACTTTTTTAGTCAAAGGAACCATCGTTAAGCAATGTTTTTAAATAAAATGGTTTTTTTGTGCAATGAAAAGTTTCAAAAAAATTTTTTTTTTTAAATAACAAATAACGAAACAACTGTTTATAAGCAAATTCTTTTGTTTTTTTTTCATTTTGTTTGGACTGTTTTTCTTTCTTTTTTTTACAATTTCTGGGTGAGGGTTTACGGTTAGAACAAACAATGAAACAACTGTTTTTAAGCAATTTCTTTTTCAATTTTTTCAATGTATTTTTTTCTTAACATTTTCTGGGTTAGGGTTAGGGTTTATGGTTAGAACAAACAATGAAACAACTGTTTTTAAGCAATTTTTTTTTCAATGTATTTTTTTCTTAACATTTTCTGGGTTAGGGTTAGGGTTTATGGTTAGAACAAACAATGAAACAACTGTTTTTAAGCAATTTTTTTTTCAATGTTTTCTTCTTTTTAACATTTTCTGGGTTAGGTTTTACGGTTAGAACACACAATGAAACAACTGTTTTTAAGCAATTTAAAAAGACAACATTTTCAATGCTTATTTTTTTTCACATTTTAGTGGTTTGATTTTTTTTAGAAAGTTTCCAATAGTAATCCTGTACAGGAAATAAAACTAGGCAATTGGTCCAGAAATTCATTTTATTCATAAGTTATCGCCTGCCTGCTGCAGCCTGATTGACTAATAGTTTTGGTAACTTTCGGGTTCTTCTGTAACCTGCCCGAACGTTGACGACGCAAAGTCACATTCTCTATAACAGTACCGATATTTGAAAACTGGTTATGGGATTTCAATAATTTTAGGATATTCTTCCTATTTTTTAATCAATGTATTAATTATAGTATTATTATAGTATATGTAAATTTTATTTTTATTTGTTAAAACTTATTTTATTTTACTTCTTCGAATTTAGTAATTTAAATTTTACTGTTGAGTGTTGGCGGAAGTATGCACTCTACTGAGTGGCATTTTACTTTTTTCGTTTTTTTTTTTTAAATTTCTTAATTTTATATCCTTCAAAACTCTAAAAATGCATTACTCAATTAAAATGTTGTAATAGATGTTTACTTTTATTTGTTAATTTGTCAGTTGTATTTATTATTCAATCTATATTATAACTGTCACTTATAGGCTCACAAACTACTCGACAGACTTCTCCAAATTTGGCCTGAAACATCCTCGAGATACCGGGTGTTTCATAGAAGGGGGTAAAAAATGTTAATACTATTAGTACTACTGTAAATATTAAAAACATGAAACACTTATAGGTTAAAAAAATATTGGTCAGAATTGCACCAAATTTGGTATGCAGTCCTGTACAGAGGGCTATCCTTGTTTTATTTTAATTTCTTCAATTTAATAATTTTTTATTTACTCATTGAACATGGAGGTATGCGCTCTACAGAGTGCCAATCTTATTTGGTATTTTAGTGTTCTACATTTCTAACTGTGTTTTGACAACTTTGAAATCTTACAAGTGTTAAGCAGTCATCATCATCGGTTTAACATCCATTTTACTGACATGTGTTGGATGGCTTTTAGAAATTGACTTCTGATCTAACCTATCTCTGACCAGGTCTTTATTTATCCCTCTTTCTCTCACATCCATCCTTATGACTTTCTTCCATGTTTTCTTTAGCCTTTCCCTGCCAACTGACCCTGCTACCTCAACTGTTCTACTAACCCAAACATTCTCATCCATTCTTTCAAAAAAAATATAATATATATGTACCCAAACCAACGATGCTTCCTGTTCTGTACACATCTTCTAAGCCATGTTTCACTTTTACTTAAAATGTTTTCAGAGAAGATTCTAGAGTCACTTTTCACAGTAACAACATATTAACAGACTTTTACTGCACATCCGCGTTATTCTTGCGCATACTTAATTTCTGTTGAATTTTCTCCGAACCACTTCTTCTATATCCTGAATAATCTTCCGGTTTCTATGACAAGCGTTTGGTGCCTATAATTCATCATCACCAGTATCATATTCGGTCTAACGTCTGTTTTACATGCATGACATGTGTTAGACGGCTTTTAGAAATTGACTTCCAAACTAACCTATCTCTGACCAGATCTTTATTTATCCGTCTTTCAAATCCATCCTCATTACTTTCCCCTACGTTTTTCTTGGCCTTCCCTTCCAACGACCTTGTTACCTCAACTGTTCTACATCTACTTACACATGAACTCTCATCCCCTTTTTCAACATAACCACACCGCCGAAGTCTCCTGTTTTGTGCACATCTCCCTATACTGTCCAGATTTAATCTTGCTCTGTGGTCACCAGATTCAAGCCTGGCTTTAAGACTTACATTACACATCCATCATATCACCTTTCCATGCAACGCATGTCCTCAACCCTTACTGGCCAGGTTTCACTTCTATACGTTATCACACTTCGTACACATGCCCGATAGACTTCCCTTAATATAAATATATAATTTATATTATTTGAATTATTTGTTATTCTTACAACATTTCAGTCGATGTTATCTCTGACTTTCCTCAGCTGCATCTTTTCAAATTTGGGAATTTTTATGTTGAACTTCGGAAACTATACAGAATTTCAAAGTGAAACCGTTATTTAATCCATGGTGGTATATTGTTCTCGTTCCCTCAGCCATGACTGGTTAGAAATATTAATTATCGCGTTACTCATGGTTATTATACCCTGTCCTGAGGATTGAACCTTCAACCTCGAGCAAACAGTCATTTAGAACTAATTCTTAACCAACCTCTTCTCCAGTTATGAGTAAAATAGCAACTTGCGTTCAATTTATTGTTTACAATGAATCATGTTCGAATGCTATCGTGTTTTTGCATTAAATAATTTAAGAAAGGGTTGGTATACTAAAAAATCAACAAACTATGACCTAAACAGGAAGTAACATTAGAATACACATTTTTTTTTAATGGAAATCGCTCCAGACAAGGCAGGAAGCCACTTGATGTAAGGAGTAAAAAAAACAAATACCACTTCAAGGTCAAATACTAGGCAACCATAAGTGTTATATGGATAGATTCCGACCCCACAAAACAGCAATTCTTCCTCGTTTGTAAAAAAAAATCGCTCATTGAATGCGAGGACTAAAGGATAAAATAATGGAAGCGAGAGTTACGAGTCTTCTCAATCCCCTATCCTAGTTTTTCTCACTCATGCCTGTTTTCTCTTTGCACCCATTGTTTACATTTTTTCCTCTTTTTCTATCAAATACATTATTTTCATTTAATGCCACATACTTAAATGACTATTTTATTTTCTATGCCTACAGCCCTATTGTCACATCTGATTTAATATTATTAGACTAGGCTAATCTATAGGAGTGAGGGAGGAAATTGGTAGGTTATTTGTGCCATCTGTAACTATAAAAGTCTGGTTTTCTATGAATAAGTGCTTGTTGGGAATGACATAGAAAATATTCATTTAAATGCGCTCTCGATGCTCGAACGTTTGCATAATTTAATCAAGAAACTGAAAACCTAATAAGAACTTCAAACTGGGAACTGAATTTTAAACACATTTAACTACGAAGTGATACATTCCGAATGTTGACATCTGCGCTTGTGTGACATCAGAAAATTGTTAAATCATAAAACTGAGTTTGGCAAATCGAAATATATATATATATATATATATAATATGAGAGAGTATGTTTTCTCTATTGTTTCGGCTGCATTTTATGACAACTTTCTATTGTTTTTCTATGCTTTCTGCCAATTCATTTTAAAAGATTTTTTCTCGAAAGGTATGTTAAAAATCACGGTTGTTAGAACTTTTCACTTTTGAGACATGATTTAAATGTTATTTTTAATTGTTGAATTTTTATACTTTATAGCTCTATTTTTTCTTGTAAAAAATATTGAGCTTTCCTTCCTTTATTACAAATTTGACATAATTCGTTTATATACTTCCAATCAAAATTGTCTTATGCAAATTTCACATCAAATTTTTTTTACATAATTTTTTTGTTTTTAAAATTCTTCTTATTCTTATTCTTATTATTTATTTTTTTTATTATTTATTATTTTTTTAATTATTTATCTATTTATTTTTTTATGTCTTCTTGGGCATCTCCCCTTTAACTATTATCTCAATTCAACTGTAAAAAAAAATTAAACTCTCAGTACAGTATCGCTATCCAGATCAAATTCTGTCAAATATTTCATTTGACAACTCCCAAAATTTTCTTATAGATACTAGAAAAATGAGGCTCGTTGGGTCACCTATTGAGCTTGGAACCAGGAAAAGTGAGTTTGCAAAGCCAATTAAATATTAAAAAAATTTTAAACCCCACTTTCTTTATTACCTTTCCATTTTTACAGTGGGCAACATTTAATTCTCTTTTGTATTTTAAACCCCACTTTCTTTATTACCTTAGACAATTAATAAACATAAATAGAGAGACAGAGAGAGTGATAGAAGCGAACGTGATAGATACCGTATTGAATAAGAGTAGGAGGTCAAATAACATACAGTGGTGAACGTGAATACTCTTCACAAGCTGTGATTGGCCACTAGCTTTCTACATCTGAATTTGGTGCTCGATTCCGACGGTGGCCGCAGTGTCAATCATGTGGTCTCTGTCACTGCTGTAACAAAAGTATTCTCCCCCAAACATAACTACAACTCCAGTTTAAAACAAGTAACAAAAGGACCGGCGGGACAGTTATAAAAGTGGGAGGGGGGCTCTCCTAAAAAGTGGGGGGGCCGGTTAAACACATGCATATATAACTTCATTATTGATGACCGTAAAGTGGGGGGGGGGGGAAGTCAAAAAGTGGGGGGGGGGCTTGAGCCGTCCATGAACAATGTTTTATTTTTGACATACATTAAAATGATACTTGTTTTTTTTTTTTTTTACCAACCGAACACAATCCAGTAGCTTAGGGCCCAAACCCCAATTATAATTATCTCTGAGCACAACAGAAACCCAACTGCCTCCCTCTGCTGGAATATATATATATATATATATATATATATATATAGGGTGGGCAAAAATAAGGGTCCTATTTTAAAAAATTCCTAACTTTTTTATTTATTAATTTAAAAATTTTTTTTTTTTTTAGAATAAGTAAAGGACCCCTTCCGAAGCAAGCATGAGCCGTATTAGCCCTAAGGAACGTACCCTCATTTAGAAAACATTATTTTTGCTTAAAAAACTCAAAACAGTGTACAAAACAATACTTTAGTTTTTGTAAGTTTTAAGAAGTGTTTTTCGGCTAAAATTTGTTTTTATTTCAAAAAATCTCGGAAGGGTCAGTCTACACACACATAAAGTTTGGTGAGTTTAACTTTCATTTTGTGGAAGTTATTCAAATTCAAGTTATTCAAATTTAAAGATAGGACCCTTATTTTGGCCCACCCTGTATATATATATATATATATATATATATGTATAGGCGGGTTTTAGGGCTGGTGATTCTTGACACGCTGACTTGATTTCTTGAGAGACATTGAATACCCTCTCTGCCCCTTTACATATATATATATATGGCTTTTTCTTCCCTCTCCGTCATAAATCATGTAATCCCCCCTCCTTATAAAATTATAGATTAAATATGCTTCAAGTTTCCCCCTCTCTCTAAATATGTGTTAGATATGTTGTCACTCCCTCTCTCTCTAATTATATTTGAATTGTTGAGTGTGAATTTCTCTTTTCACAGTTTCAAAAATGTAATAATCTTACTTGGATGCTTGACAATACCACAAGGCTGAAATAAATTATTGCATCGATGATTATGTAATTTCGTGTTACTATATTTTATTTTATTTTATTCTTGCTCTGTTTATTACATTAAGCTCTCATACCTGGATTTCCTCCTGGAATTTATTTCATTATAACACACTATATATATATATATATATATATAATCAGTTTGACCACACTGAGAGACCACTTGAGATTATCAGCTGTTAATCTATGGATATAAAATTGACTGACTATGAGGTCCACTATCTGCTATGAACATTACTTTTGGAAAATCTCAAGTGGGTCATAATCACAGTATGGAACCTCGTATCCAAGAAAACATTACTATTTCAAAGGTCAGTCCATTTCTTAGGTGGTTTTTCTTCACTTATGTAAATATTTTTCCGACTGTGCAGCACACTAAACATGCGACCTTGCGGATTTTTACATAGTGAATGGGGTAACTTGATCATTTTATTTTTTTCCGAAGCCTCATCGGAAAAATTCTAAAACATATAAGAATTTCGTAAAATTTTGATCGCGTTGATATGGATGGTCTTATCAATTTGGCAGTGATGGTTCTGATTCATAATCATTAAAACAATCTTAATGGTTTCTGAATATAAGCATAAATTACTTAAAAGTATTGCATTAATAAAAAAAAGAAAAATATCTACCAGAAATAAGATGAAAGGGAATCGAATCCAAAATTAAATAATGACCATAATTCATAAAAGAAACGTAATGTGCGCATAATCAAAACTGCGTAAATGACAAATGGATATTCCTAAGATACATCTATTCATCAGTCTGACAGCGGCTTTGGCGTTGTCTGGCTGAAGTATGATTCTGTTCAGTCATAGGAGGTCCACCCTCCTAGGCTTTAGTCTCCCTGAGAAAGGGGTTAATTTATTGCTAATCGTTTGAGAAACCCTCCCGCCCTACCAAACAATGCCAGTGGGGCTGCTCAGGCATTTTTTGTAGGCTAGAGTGCGCTTATCCTAGTGTGCTGGATTCTCAAAACCACACCTGACCTTGTGTCTTACTTTTTGGCAAGGACGTAAATAATATCTAATCAATCTGCACGTTTTACGATGAAAATATAGAAGCTAATCTTCACATTAACTGTAAGACTATCTCCTATAATACTCTCTAACGGAAGGATTGTCAAAAAAGGGACAACAAGCCCCTCCTATAAAAACCAAATTATATCTATTTATTCACATGACCTACACCGTTGGGTGTAGGTTGTCAGAAGTTTACACAGTGAAGAAAGGAATTGAATAGTAATAATAATAATAAATGTCGGCTGCTGTAAGTCTTTTCTTGAAGAAGTATATCTTCAAGTGAAGATAGCCTTGCAAGGTGTCTAGTCGATAGAGCAGGAGAGAGGGTCAACGCCTTTCTTTCTGGCTGCTTGGAAGCTTGCTGACTGTTGTGAAAATCCTTAAATCTCTCTGGACGGAATCCTTAAAAGGTCTGATCAAATTACTACGCCCAGGAGTCTGATTGGTCATCGTGTGACCAAACAACGTCACTAGGGCAGAGGAAGGAAATATCAATGTTTATGATTGCTACAGACATGCTATTTCAAACTTTAGCCTCGTATGGAGATACTTATACATGTCTCCAGTGACATGCATCTCTATCTAATCTGTGCTTAAGTGTGTTCAAGTATTTTGAGAATTTGAGGGAAGAATCCTCAGTTAGAGCTCAGCTGAGTCCTCCCCGACAAGCATCAGAGAAGACTTGGCTCAATTGTTTGGGTCCACAATTGGTCAGTCTTTGGTCGTGCATGGTCTACCATGGTGAGGGGGGGGGGGTTAACTATTCTGTACTTTCACCTGACAATTTGATAAATAAATTAATAAATTAAAATTAGTACAAAACTTGGCAAACCAGAAAAGTAAGCAACCCAAAAACAGGAAGTCGTTAATATCAGGAACTGAATCTGACCGAACATCATTTGCTGCTGACTTTGAGTTGGGTACTCTTCTGGTTTGCTCAAGAAGCGTTATTAACCAGTGGGGTCAGTAATAAATAAACACAATAGCAATATATGTGCCAACCGTAGGTTCAATCGCATGTCTGTTTTAAGGTTTGAGGGAAAAGCAGTTGTAAACAATCTAGCAAGCAAAATCACAATTAATCACAGATATATATATATATATATATATCTAGAAGAGCAAAATACAATCTTTTATGTGCAACAACAGAAATACACGCATGCACAGTCGAAGTTAAAACTTCTCACTCTTAATAAAAAGTAAACATAGTTTTGTATTCAGAAAGCAATTTTTCTCATTGGTCGCTCAGTATCGAAGTAAAGAAAATTAGCATAATTCGTCACTTATAACGAAAATGTTAATAACATTTATTCTTTCCTTCCGAGGGACCCCACTTATGACAGACTGCACAAAAGATACAAAACCGTTTATGGGGAGATTTTCTTCTGATCCCAATCCCCCCCCCCCCCCCGCCTCCTCTGCCACACAGCAGATCTTTTGAGTTTCACGCTTCTGTGAACAATAACAGTTCTTTCTGCAAAGGAGTGACTTTTTGAAGAGCCGTCTGGTGTGTGAGCAGGCATGCGTCTACCGGTCTCTGAAGTGCTTTCTTCTGAGGGTGTATTCGAGGATTTTTCAAAAGACACAAAGATGTTTGAGGATATTTTCTTCTCGTCCTAAAAGCATGACAGACCTACAAACATGATATTTCAAACTTAAAAATCACAAACCTGACGGATGGAGAGGGCCTCTTAGAGATGCTAAAATAAGATGTCTTTCCATCCATAATATATCAACTTTATTTCTATCTTGTTGAACAACCAAAGTAAAGAGTTAAGAAGAAAAGAGTTAAGAAATGTTCAAAGTGTCTAGACCAGGAGTTTTCAAACTGTGGTCCACGGAGCACAGGGGGTCCGCAAGGACAAGATAGGGGGTCCATGGATTAACTCATCACGTGAAATTCAAAGTATAAATTTTAAATGTCTGGATATTTATTTTTACTTATTAATATTCCTAAATGACAAAAGCTTGCATTATCGGCCATTACATGTCAACGGTTGTTGTTTCTTGTATTTGAAGTAAAGTACAATTGTCATCTCGAAATGCAGTTACGATTTTGTTGCCGTTTGCAACAACATATTTATGCGAAGCTGGATTTTCGGCACTAACCAATTTGAAAAACAAATACATATTCAGACTTGCTCCAGAAAGTGACTTACGTGTATGTTTATCAGCAATATCGCCAATAATTGACAGTTTGTGCAAAGCCAAGCAAGCACATCGTTCTCACTAAGTGTGTATTTAAAAAATCATCTGTGTAATTGACAAAAAAACTATTTGTAAAGTACTATTACTGTTTTCATTTATACGAAAAATTATTTTTTTTATAAAAAAAATTTAATTTTGTTACATTTTGCATCAACATGCAGTATTAATTTATTTTATTTGAACATCTACGTCTAAAGTAAGCTTAAAACATTTTTTTGCATTAATGCAAAATTATACATTATTTTTAGCAAAAATTGATGCATAAATTTCATAAGCGTTTATAAGGAAGTCCCTAGGGTAAAACCTGAAATATATAGGGGTCTGCAAGTCAAAAAGCTTGAAAATCCCTGGTCTAGACGAAGAAAGTGTTTTTTTTTTGTCTGTATGTGTGTAGACTTGTTGTGAGTGAGTTTATGAGACTCTGTCTCAGCTTTTGCTATATTTTAGTAGTCTATGACTGTGACTTGTGTTATTTGCTGAGATGCTAGTAGCCAGGGGCTACAGCCAGAGTTTGTTTGCCCACCAAGAGTATGAGTAGCAGCTAGTAACACCGTGTTGTGAATGACACAAGTTCATGTGGCAAGTTGGGGCTCTCACTGGCGACAGTGCTTGGGTTCTTGCTTATATAGATAATGCAAACAGGTTACCGGCTCCCAAAGGCAACTCTTCCCAATTGGTTGAAGTCTTATATAAGTGCCGACAGTACTCCATTGAATAGTTGTCTTACGGATTTATTTCAACACCACATAATGAAACGAAACCAATGTGTCTCGTATGATAGTATGAAACCTTGTAAACTAAAACGACAGCTAGAAAAGAATCACACAGGAGAGAAACCAGTAGAATACTTTTAAAGACTTTGTGATGATTTCCAATCTAGAAAAACAGTGTCTCAATTGTTTAATAAAAAAGTGTGTAAAATTAGTGATGGTTTACTGGCATCATGTAAAATTAACAAAATAATAGCAAAGGCAGGAAACCTCCATAATGTTGGTGAAACAGTAATTCTACCAGCAGTTTCTGTTATAATTTCGTCATGTTATGAAACAATGCAAGTGAAATTACTAATTCCATCACTTTGAGCAACTCCTCTTAGTCACGACGCATTGATGAAATGGCAGAGGATACAGTTTGCCTTCAACTTGATGAATCCACTTTAAGAGATAATGAAGTAATTCTATCAGCATATGTTAGATTTAACAATGATGAAGGACCCGAAGAGGAAATGCGTTTTGCTAGAAGTCTTGTGACAGACACAAAAAGTGAAGCAATTTTTAATGAAGATGTTACTTATTTCCAAGAAAATAATATTCCACTAAAAATGTTTCTGCTACTGATGGTGCACCATCTATGACAGGCAGATACAAAGGTTTTATTACACATTAAAAAAAAGTCTGTTTCAAAAGTATTTTATATTCACTGCGTGATATACTGTCAACACATAGTTGTAAACAAAATGAGTGCACGTCTGCACGTTATTGTCATAAATGCAAGTAGTTAACCATATTAAATCGAATTCTCTCCGAGACCGCTTTTTTCATGAATTATGTAAGCAAAATAGAAAAGAGTTCGAGCACTTGTATTACATACAGAGTTGATATTGTTATCAGAGGGGAATTGTCTTCACTTTGGGATTCTATTGTTTTCGTTTCCTGTTAACACACAACTTGAAGAACAGCTGTTTTCAAATAAATGTGATGTGTTTTTTATCAGATATATTTGAAAAATTGAATTCGCTTAACAAACATCTCCAAGAAAAAGATTCTGATCTGGCATCTAGTAAAAGTGGTATTGCTGCTTTTCTGCCGAAACTACAGTTGTATAAGAATGATATCAGGCGTCGTGCATTTGAACAGTTTCCTTGTTTGACCTCTGTTAGCAGCGATTTGCAGGATGAACATCTTGCATTATGTCGTGAATATATGGAAAATATGTATGAAAGTATGCAAATCTGGTTTAGTGACCTACTCATGATAGTTGTATCGATTTCGGTTTCAATTCCTTTCAAAGTTAATGTTACTTATATAGACATATCTTTGCAAGCGCCTCTCATCGAATTACAAAGTGATGAAATGATACGTGCAAAATTCAAAGATGGAAAGTATAATGTATGGAAAATAAATGATGTTGCTACAAAGTACCCTGGAATAAAGCACAGCTCTACGTTATTGCTTTTCTCACATTGTTGAATCAGGATTTAGTCGTGTTTCTCAACTGTTATCAAAAGCTTGCAATAGACTTGACATTGTGAAAAGAGATGATCACTGATTATCCTTAACATCGACATAACCAAATATATAAAGAAACTCACCGAGATCTCATTGAATAAATATGGCTATCTCTTTTCTTTCTTATCACACACTTAACTTTAACTGGTTCATCAAAAATTTTAACCAGTGTACATACATAAATGCTGCAGTGAATTCAATTGCCTGAAGAGCTCTGATTTCCATGGGCTTTGTTACACCGGCCATTCTAACAGAAGAGAAACTACACCGGTTCTCACTATAAATAGTGCGAGTCACCAGTCACGGGAGAGAGAAAAAGGACAGTCTTGTAACTGTCTAGCCAGTCAGTTCCCTTACCTTGTACCTTTTATGTTAATACATTTGTTATCTTAACCCAACCTTGACTTGACTTCTTCTTTTTACTGTTGGACTACTTCACAACAGGCTTGATCACAAAAGAAACATTATAATATTGTTATACAAGATATTAGTAAAGAATTATTCTCAGAATAATTTTTATTATTATTATTACTAATTATCATTATTATCATTGTTATTATAATTGTTGTAGAATATTTTATTTGCATTAAAAATAAAGCTTAATTTATAAAATCGGGAGACCTATGTTTTGAGGCATTTCCGTCCGTCCGGATTTTTCTCCACAACCATCCATTGAATTTCTCTGAAATTTTGCATGAAGTTGTAACTTTTGTCAGGTTAGAAAGTGACATTCTCCGATTTTTGAAAAAAAATCTGGTTAGCCCCCCAGGGGGACAAAAGGCCCCGAAATGGCAAAAAATGACATTTTTTGCCCCATAACTTTTCATCCATCCATTCAATTTCTCTGAAACTTGGCCAAAATGTGGAGGCAATTGTTCCTAATAGAAAATAAGCATCGCTGACCTTGGAAAAAATCTGATTCGCGCCCCCCAGGGGGTCAAAAGCCCCCAAAATGGCAAAAAAATGACCCTTTTCTCCCATAACGTTTGATCCATCCATTCAATTTTTCTGAAACTTGGCCAAAATGTAGAGGCAATTATTCTGGATATAAAATGAGCATCCTTGACCTCAGAAAAATTCTTGTTCGCGCCCCCAGGGGCTACAATGGGGGGTCAAAAATGCCCCAAATTGCCCAAATTTATTGCATTTTACACTCGCCACATCGAGTCACATACAGAGGGGGACCACGCATGCGCGGCTTGTTATATATTATTTCTTTAGTGATTATTAAAGCCTCAAAATTTATATTAGTGAAAAGTATATTTTCTTATGACAAATAGCTATGAAGGGGTCCACTAAGAAAAAAAGAAGGGAGAATGGATGCATGGATAAAAAAATGTTGAGAACCACTGATGTAGAAGAATTAATTCACAATTACTAGAGCAGGTGTGGGAAGACTATGGTCCACATGCTGCATTTGGCCCACCAAAGGAATGAATGCGGCACATCAAATGTTAGTAAGTTTTTATGTTCAAACTGAGTGACTTGTCTTTCAAATAAATGTGATTCTACAGTTCTTTAAAACGTTGAATACTAAAATTAATTACATTTTTTTTTAAAGCCTTTTATTTTTTTCTATTTTAAATAGTAACAATTTTGGGTTATTATTACCATCGGTTTAATGTCCATTTTACATACTGGCATGTGTTGGACGACTTTTAGAAAGTGACTTCCAAACAAACCTATCTTCGGCTAGATCTTTATTTATCCCTCTTTCTCTCAAGTGCATTTTTATCACTTCCTCCCATGTTTTTCCTGACCTTCTCCTGTGGGATGACCCTGTTACCTCAACTGTTCTACATCTACTAACTCAGAAAGTCTCACCCATTCTTCCATCGAAGCCGGCTGTTTTGCATACATCTCTTTATACTGACCAGATTTAATCTTCCCCTGAGCTTATCATATCAGAGCCTATCTTTAAGACTTATGTTGCACATCGATCGTATCATTCTATCATTTATCTCCATGCAACGCTCACAGGCCAGGTTTCACTTCCATATATCATCACACTGCATACACATGCCGGATAGACTCTTCTTTTTCGTCGACAGTGGTAATACTCTGCTGGTTAGTAATTAAAAAAGTTCTCTCAACTTACTGTATCCACTCCTAATTCTTGTTATCACACTAGCACTTGCTCCAATACTTCTCTTTCATTTGTCTCGGGATAAATATAGCATCAGTGATACTTTGCCCAAGCATAAAACCAAACTGTATTTCATCCATGCTTATCCGATTTCCTATTTGCTGCTCAATTATTATCTCAGTACCTTTCAGGACGTGATCCATCAACTTTAAGCATCTTTCAATTAAAATGTGTTTAGTAAAAGTGTTGCAATATTTAGATATTAGTGTGTAAAAACGGTATTTTCCATATTAAGTTAGAGGGCAAATGATGAGTTTGAAGGTGTACACAGAATGCGATAAAAATGGTTTTATGTTGTTTTGTTTTTAAGATTATTACATGATGAACCATTTCGAGTTAAAATCTATTTAGTATTACCCATGTAATTTGAAGAAAAACGCGTTTGTGATGTGTAAATATTCGAGAAAAGGAACCGGAAGTAGTGCATTTAGCTTATGTTTTTTGTATCACTCAAGACGAAAACAGTATTAAAACGTCTTTTTTTCCCCTTTGTTACTACGTAACATTAAATCAATCTTTTTATGGATATGGAGAAAACTTTTGAGAGTGCCAAGAGATGTTTTCTGGTGGGCTTTGTATATATTATGGTTAAACGAGAGGTGTGGGGAAGGTTGTTCAAGCAATGTACAGAAATACTCAAATTCTATTAACATCACGTTTAGTGACAGCTTTAATGTTAAAGTAGGAGTACATCAGGGTTCTGTACTGAGTCTGTTATTTTTCGTTACATCCAAGGAGTTTGGTACGTGTGTTCCGGTAGATATGCTGTATGCTGATGATTTAGTACTTACCTGTGAAACAATGGAAGGTCTATTTGTAAAGTAAAATACTTGGAGGAATGCTATGGAAAGTAAAGGTCTGAGAGTGAATGTTACCAAGACCAAAGTGATTATCAGTGGTTGTAATGTTGGAAATACCCCAGGAAGAGGAACGTTCCCCTGCTCAGTTTGTGGAAAGGAAGTCAGCTGCAACTCAATTTTCTGTAGTACTTGTAAACATTGGGTAAACAAGATGTGCAGTGGAATTACAGGTCAGTTGAGAGATGATAACCAGTTTGTGTGCAAGAAGTGTAAAACAATGGAGACAGATGAGAAGTCAGATATGGAGAAAGTATTTTTTGTATGGTGAAGCTATTGAGGTTGGTCAGAAGGTTTGTTACCTTAGGGATACCATTGGAGCACAGGGAGAACCAAGCGCTAGTGTGTGTGCAGGGGATAGGCATGGATGGACAAAGTTCATGGAAATTCTGCCATTATTAACCAGCAGAGTGTTACCACTGTCGACCAAGGGAAGAGTATGCAGTGTGATGATGTATGGAAGTGAAAACTGACAGTGAGAGTTGAAAACATGCGTTGCATGGAGAAAAGTGATATGAAGTATTACAGTGGATGTGTAATGCGAGTCTTGACAGGATTAGATCTGATGACCTCAGAAGAAAATTAAATCTGGACAGTTTAGGGAGATGTGTGCAGAACAGGAGATTTCGTTGGTACGGTTATGTTGAAATAATGGATGAGTTCTTCGGTTAGTACTTTCGTTAGAACAGTTGAGGTAGCAGGGTCAGTTGGCAGGGGGAAGGAAAAGGAAAATATGGGAGAAAGTTATAAGGATGGACTTGAGAGAAAGAGGGATGAATATAAACCTAGCCAGAGATAGGTTAATTTCGGAGTCAATTTCTAAAAGCTGTCCAGCACATGCCAGCATATAAAGCAGACGTTAAACTTATTATTATTATTATTATTACTACTACAAATGATTCTACATACAAAAAAATGAAAAAAAAGATTACAAATATAAGAGGATTTTTACATCCGGCTCATATAAATAGGATTGGTTTTGAAACTGATGAGGACATAGTAAAAAGCACTTTTATTGATACATTTTAAATAGTAAACAATGACATTCATATGCGTGACAATTTTTAGTTTAATTTTTTATTTATGTCTCCTCGTTCTGGAAGGCTATTGTCAAAGTATATTTCAAAACCTAGAAACATTATTCAATTGATTTTGTTTTGTTAATCTCTACATTAATAAAATTGAGACAACTTCTTGTATGTTTCTCAGTAACTTAGACATTATTATGTTCTTTTATCAACAATCAATTGGATATTTATTGAAATCAAAAATACAATAGCATGAAATAAAACGAATTATAAAAAATCCTATTCATGAAAATAATTTAATTAGGAAATTAGATCCATCATCATGCATTTCGATTTCTTAGTAAACAAGTGAACGATTGTAATGTGTTAATAGTTTAAAAAACAAAAATGAATTACTTTGTGAGCTATGCTGAATAGAAAATTATTTCTGGCTTTAAATTCTTAGCAAATTTTCATGTATAAAACGATTCTAAGTTTTGGGAGCTGTTTTACATCCAATCATTTTATGAATAATTATTAAAAGGGCAATACGTTAAAAATAATTAGTTTATAACAATTTGCTTCAATTAATAATGTAATTACTAAACAATAGCATGATTAAATTTAACTTTGAAAATCTTATTTAAAAAATCAACATGACATTAATGCGGGTGAGCCCTAGCGTTCGATCCTTGAACCGTTATTATTCCTGAACTGTATAAACAACCTCCCTCATGAAATGAGATTGATATATTTACTGATGACACCATGCTCTATACTTGACATGTAAGAAAAACGAACACACGCATATCAAAGGCAATGGCTGAATCCTTAGAAAATGACTTCCGGTCTGTGGTGGAATAGGGACATAAGTGGATGGTAATATTTAGTGCTACTAAGACAAAGCTCATGTCTTTCAACAATTATAAGAAACCTTTTCAACCACCAATTGCCATGACTAATAGCACCCTACCTGAGAATTTGTCATTCAAACTATTACACCTAACATTCACAGATAACATGTCTTGGGACGAATACATAGAAGACATTGCCAAGGCTGCTGCAGGAAAGATGGGCTCCCTCTACCAAGCTAGAAAACTTCTCATGCATGCCAGTATCCTATATCTCTACAAAGCCACCATTCGCCTATGCATGGAGTATTGTTGTCACATCTAGCGCACCAAACGCTAGCCTCTCCCTCTTGGACAGGGTCCAAAAATGAGTCTCTACCCTAATAGGCCTCTCATTATCAAGCATGCTCCAACCTCTGTCCCATCGCCGCAATGTTGCATCCCTGTGCTTGTTTTACAAGTACTTTAATGGAATGTGCTCCAACGAATGTGCAGCACTATTGCCCCCTCTACCCTCGATCAACCTGTCAGTCAGCAAGATCCCACCCCTTCACTGTTGAGGTTCTCAGATGCTGGAGAGCTTTCTACTCTAATAGTTTTTTTACTCGTACTTCTAGCCTTTGGAATTCCCTTCCTGTTTCCCTGACTGTACTAACATACAGGCATTTAAATGTAATGTGAATAAGCATCTTGCTGCAAAACTCATCATATAGGATTCTCCTAATTCACAGTAGGCCTCTACGTCTCAGTGGCATTGTGCCTTGTTTGGGGTGAACTTAAGTAATACATATAAATATAAATAAATAGATAAACGGCATAGTTAAAAAAAAGTAAAACAAAAATGGCGGATAAGTACAGCTAATGGAGTACTATATTTTTGCAACAAATGGCTAGATTAGAT
This sequence comes from Sepiola atlantica, assembly GCA_963556195.1. NCBI lineage: Eukaryota > Metazoa > Mollusca > Cephalopoda > Sepiida > Sepiolidae > Sepiola > Sepiola atlantica. The sequence continues at coordinate 46,733,353 of OY744525.1, read as the reverse complement.
TAAAAATAGCAAAAGCATTTTAAAATGGAATTGCATAAATTCATAAATAATTGTTTATAATAAAAAAAAAAATAATTAACAGGCATCTGTTGGGAACTATCGGCTGAGATATTTAACAGATATATTGATATTGTATTAATGTCATTTACCCGTCTTTCCCACAAAGATGCATGGATGGGGCACAAGGCCAGTTGTTTAATGTGAGTAATCCAGCTCATCCTGGAAGGTTACAAAGATAAAACCCCATCCCAAAGGAGCAGGAATTACTACTCTTACTTTTAGCCTGTAGGCCAAATTGTGTTAGTATAAATGTCTAGTACAATGATTAAAGAAAATAATGAGGGAATTGAAAAGGGAGATAACCCAAAGAGGCCTAACAAATAATAATAATAACAATAATAATACTAACAATGTATAGAAATATTTTATATCTCCACAGAACAATTTTATGAGAATAAATAATGGACAATTTTATAAAAATAAAACGTGGAACAATAAATACCAATGAAACTGTAGCAGATTTTAACGTTTATGAATGGTAATTGTTGTTGGCATTTTCTTTCACTTTAATCGAATGCCTTCAAGATGAATGTTGATGGATAGTGAAGATAGTTATTTACAATACATAAACTGATATGATTTATAATGTGTCGTATTGTCAGGATGTATTTCTTAACTACACTTGTTTATTGCTGGCCATTCTGATATTTTGTCTATTTTTTCTAGTCTTCTAAAACGAAGAATTACCATTAAGACCAACAATAAACAACTGCAGTCCTGACAATACTACACATTATAATCTCATAATAGTTTGTCATGTAAATAACTATTATGTACTAGTTGAATTAACCGTCTACACCGAGTAATAGATTATAACACACACATATATATATATATATATATATATATATATGATTTAAATTCCCAAAACAGTTTATCATGGTAAACAACTGATGATCCCTTAAATAATGTTAGAAGCAAACTAATATAATAACTGTAAAAACTAAATTGACTTACATGAGTGATTTTCCACTGAACGACTTGGGACTTAAGATTTGTTTTTATTTAGCTTTAATGGTTGAGAAACTTCCGAGACTATATATAGAAATAAAATATTGTCGTTTTTTCCCCGTACGCCTTCAGACGTTATAGAAAAATAACAGACCACTTCATATACTAAACTGTTCTACTAAGCAATTAGCCTAAGTCCTCTTGGGTGTTTCCAGAAAGTATGCATTCGTTTTCCATCCTTTCAATATTTGGTATATTTTATCCGGGAAATCAGACTCTCACAAATAAAACTTCCAAACCCACTTAAAATTATCTACTCTAACCGTTACCTAAATTACTGCGTTCTTTGTTTATGGAAGGGAAATTCTGAAAACACACTGATACATTCCAGATTCGGGGAATATAATTCGGTCATTCTGGTGGCTTTAAACTTATAGAAGTTAGAATTGAAATAAATCAAAACACCATTCTGACATGATAATTTATTTCGGCCCAACTTGGGCTCTTCTGAATCAAATCAGAACTCGGATCTCCCATGCCATATATATATATATATATATATATATATATATATATATTAATTAAATATCGACTTCAAAGAAAAGTCAGCTTAGGGGAATAACTTTTACTATATATATATATTAATTATAATCATTTGGAAGAGAGAGGGAAGAAAAAAGTGAGAGAGGGGTTGAAGAGAAAGGAGTTAAAGAGAGAAAGATTTAATAATATATATCACAAATACAAATAATCTAATATATATATATATATATATTTATATATATATATATATAATCAGGCATTTGTACACAGTGTGATGATGTGTTGAAGTGACACCTGACCAATGAGGTTTGTGGACATATGTTGCATGGAGAGAAATAATATGAGAATAGTACGATGGATGTGTAATGTGTGTTTTAAAGACAGGCTTAGATTTGATAACCTCAGACGAAGATTAAATCTAGACAGTATAGGGAGATGTGTGCAGAACAGGATGGTATGGTCACGTTGAAAGAATGGATGAGAGTACTTTAGTTAGTAGATGTATAATAGTTGAGGTAACAAGGTTCGTTCACAGGCGAAGGCTAAGGAGAATATGGGAGGAAGTGATAAAAATGGGCTTGAGAGAAAGGGATAAATAGAGACCTGGCCAGAGATAGATTAGTTTGGACGTCAATTTCTAAAAGCCGTCCAACACATGCCAGCATATAAAACAGGTTAAACAGATGATGATGATGATGTACTAGCTGAAGTACCCATCTATGCCGGGTTTTCTCAACTTTTCTTGAATTTTGTAGACAAGATTAGAAGTTAAGAACATTAAATATTTTTGATCAATTTATTAAAATAAAACAAAGAAAGAGTTATTCAGGTTTATGATGATGATCAATATCGGCGTGAAAGTAACTGGAAAGCTATAGGCAAAAAAAACAAAACTAAAACGCAATTGTATAGCATGAGATTCGAACCCTGAAAGATGGCATAAAATATTGGAACTGAAAGTGAATACTTCATCAAGATAAAATATTGTCTCTTTTACCTCTCTCAGTTGAACTGTTTATGAGGCTCCACATCGATCTAAAATAGTTCGATTGTCTAAAATAAATAAACATAAATATAAAATAAAAACTTTTTTTTAAAGTAAAAAAAATATATTAGTGGACGTTTCTCAAATATTTCTTTATCCATTTTTAATTAAAAAAGATAATTATTTTCTATTCAATGTAAACAATACATCAAATACGTACGACGATTTGACGTGAAAAGTGAAAACGATTTGTACGTAAGAGTTTAAACACCAATAAAAAGGTTTTTACTTACCGATAGTGAAAAGGTTCAGATATGTATGTTGTTCGGTCGGCTAATAATAATGTAAATGTTAGGTAGGAGTACATCAATTTTTCTTGTGGATCGTTGCAGCATGTTTTCAAGAATAGAATGTAATTCGATTTATTTCCTCTCCGAAAATATTTTGTCTAGGTTGGAATTATTTTCAATTGGGGCATAACTCTGTAAACACCAATAAAAAGGTTTTTACTTATTTTTATACTTTAACTTGACTTATTTATTTTTCTTATTGGTAGTGAAAAGGTTCAGATGATTATAAGTATGTTGTTCGGTCGGCTAATAATAATTTAAATGTTACGGTAAGAGGACGTCAATTTTTTTCCTGCACTTCGATTTAATTCCCCCCGAAAAATATTTTGTTTTGGTCGGAATTATTTTCGATTAGGACGTAACTCTGTATTCGTCTATATAGGGTTACTTCATTTTGATTGGAAAAAAATATTTAAAAAAATAAAACGGCATAGTTTAAAAAAGAAAAGCAAAACAAATTGCAAGTAAAAAGACACCCAGGCAACGCCGGGTAGGGACAGCTAGTATATTTATACTTACACAAAATATCAGACTGGGCAGCAGTAAACACATGCAGTTAAGAAATATAAATATTCGGTTAATACTACATGTCATAAATCATAAGTTTCAGACTTATCAAGAAGTATTATATACTAGCTAACACATCCATCTGCACTGAGTAACAAAATAGTAAAGTTCACAACTGGTGAAAGGAAATGCCTTTATATTTTCTCAGAGTATCACATGCAAATTAGTCTGCTATCTAATCAGATAAAAATAACAATAGTAATAATAAAATAAAAAAACTTCTGTCTTGGTGCAGCAATTCACTCTCCTTGAACTGGCTTCCTCCTTCAAGCAGTTCCCAATCGCATGTATATCCTGGTCAGGGGAGATGATTTTGATGTTTTTTGTTTTTTATTGCGAGGAAAATCGCTTAACTTCAATGTTGACTAAGATAAGAGGATCAGGTATGTGTATGCAGAATGATGATGTTTTGAAGTGAAACTTGACCAATGAGGGTTGAGAACATGCGTTACATGGAGAGAAATGATATGAGAATGAGGGTGTCAATCTACAAATTTGCAGCCGCCGCCGTGATCATCATCATCATCATCATGTTTTTCTTTTTACAGTAAAACAAATCAATTTATTACATATCTGTAATATTGACAGTAGCAATAACTGACCAAATCTTTATACGTATGGAAACAAACATGAACGTTCTTTGATAGAGGGGAGGTACAGAATAGTTAACAAAGCCCCCCGATTGATGTGTAATGTGAGTCTTTAAGACAGATTTAGATCTGATGACCTCAGAGGAAGATTAAATCTGGACAGTATAAGGACCTGTGCGCAGAATAGGCTACTTCGTTTGTATGGCCATGTTGAAAGAAATGAATGAGAGTTATTCGGTAGTAGATGTAAAACAGTTGAGGGAGCAGTTTCAGTTTACAGGCGAAGGTCAATAAAAACATTGGAGGAAGTGATAAGAATGGACTTGAGAGAAAGAGGGATGAATAAAGACCTGGCCGGAGATAGGATAGTTTTTAAGTCATTTTCTAAAAGCCGTCCAACACATGGCAGCATGTAAAACGAACGTTAAACCGAATATAATGCTAATGGTCATGTTGTAAAGCAAGTAAAATCTAAGTAATTTGAATGCATACACAACTAAAATAAAGATGGCTGAAAGACACATTTAATATTGACATTACTTCATCCATAAAAAATACGAAGATTTCTTGATAATATTAATGCAAATAAAAGATTGGAATTTGATAATAAAAAAATAAAATATTTTTTCATATCAAAAACAAAATGCAATATCTTGGGAAATCAATAAGAAAAATATGAGACTTATCTTCAATATTTCAGAAGAATCAAATGATTGTTATATAAGACTAATACGAAAGCATTCATATTGTTAGTAGGTGACTGCTGCTACCGACAATTGTTTATAGATCGATATATTTGCTATTGATACCAAGAAGATAGTTGAATTGTTTCAAAACGATTGTTTATGACAACTTTAAATATTTAAATCCAGATTACCGAGCAAATCTAGGGCAAAAGCAGTTCAAATTTTATCAAATCGATTTAAGAGAAAAACGTGTAAATATTATTGAAGTTTTCTTATTCTTCCTCGTTTTTTTATCAAATAAACAATGAAATGATTGCGACGAGTTTCTGTTGCCAAGTAATAACATTCTTATAAAGTGATGGTTGTCAAAGTCTTTCATTTCAGCACGACTATAAACAAGCTTTCTTATAAAAAATATTAGACAATTCGCGGAGAAAAAGATTCAGAGAGCTGCAGAAATAAGAAAGTATTTAGTTTCGTGGAACCAGAATGGTACACTACTTCTTAGTTATTTGAATTTCTATCTATTATACTGGCAGGGCTATCCGACGTCGCCCGGGGTTCTAATTTCCGTTAAGTACATAGATTACAGAAGAAGAAAAAAAAGTAAACAGTGATGGCTAACACAACTGGGATAAAAGGAAATCAAAGTATGAAGTCACAAATCGATAAAAAAAAACACACACACACACACACCTAGTATTCAACAATACATACGTAAATAGAAATGGCTAATCAAAATACCAAATCAAACCGACTACTCCCACCTCCACCCCACAAATTCTCCTACGATCTGCCACAATTGTGAACAGGTGCTAGCGGCCATATTGTCGAAGACAAACTAAAGAAATAACAAAAAATATATAGCCAAAGTGAACTAATACCAGCTTCCTTTTAAGATCTTTTATGGTTATCCCAGTCCATGCATCGGCTCTTTTGAACCAAATCCCTGTGGTAGCTGTTTCTACAGTTTCAGTAATGCCTTTCAATGCCTTCCTCTTTGTATTCTGATGGATGTAAAGTCATAGAGCCCGAATTTCCTTTCCAGTCGGCAGTTGAAAGTCACCTTAGAAGTTCGGTCAGTGACAATGTAAGTAAACAAAGTAAATAGAATCCGTTGGGTATTAGTGAAAGGAAAGGCGACCTTTTTATAATACTAATTATAAGAATACACACTACTACTACTACTAATAATAATGATATAACCAGCCTCGGCTGATTATCATATAAAATAGTCATGAAGGGTCAAGAAGAAAGGAAAGATCAAGGAGAGAGAGAGCACTGATCAGACCTCCACTGGAAAGGTGTGGAGAGTACTGGCACATTGGGGAGGTTTATTGCCACCGAAACTCCAGAGAAGACCAATAGTAGTTGCTAGCGAGTGATCAATGGTAAGCGGTTGTTGCCATAATGCAAAATCATTTGCAATTGTGATTGAAAGAGGTGGAGATTACTGGAAATCTGGTGAGACTTGTTGTCACTCAGACTCCAGGGAACACCACCGGTTATTGTCAGTGAGCAATCACTGATGATGACCTGTGTGAGAACTCCTAGTGAGTTGATGATAATGATAATAATAATAATAATAAAATATTAAGAAAAAGATGGAATTTATTCATTTTTTTCTATGTGAGAGATTATACCGAAAACATCGCCTTGTGCCAGTGTCTAAGACTAATAGTAATAATAATGATAATAAAACTGTCCCCTTTGCCCTCCACAAAAGGCATCAGCCTCGGATAATACTACACAAAATAATTGTGAAGGGTCGAAGAGGATGGAAAGACTGAGGAGGAAGAGCACTAACCCGACCTCCACTAGAAGAGTGCGGAGAGTAGTGGGATCTTGGGGAGGCTTGTTGGCACTCAAATCCCAGAGGAGACCAATGGTCGTTACCAGCAAGAAATCAATGGTAAGCGGATGTTGCGATAACATAAAGTCATTTGCAAGAGTTATCGAAAGAGATAGAGAATACTGGAAATGTGGACAAACTTGTTGTCACCCAGACTCCAGGGCACACCACGGTTATTATCAGTAAGTAATCAGTGATGATGACTTGTGTGATGGTTGTTTTGTTTTACGGCATATCAACCCTTTTCGGGTTATTTAATGTCAAATCCGGTAATTTTGGTAATAGTTTTTATGCTTCAAGTTCTTTATATCTTCAAATATTTATTTATGGTGTTTGGTTTAGTTGTTTTGCAGAGGAAAAATGTTGTTTTTTGTTTTTAGCTTTGCAGAACATGATTAAGTTTTGCAAAGGGAAAGAAAAAAAATAACATCAATGTTTGGTGCATTTTAAGTCAGGAAGCCAGTATTTTCAGACAGTCTGATCTGGTAGCACCAGTTGACTTGTGTGAGAACTCCTAGAGAGTAATAGTAAGTTATCTCTGCAATTAGTTTTGTAAGAAACTAAATGAAGTTGAATCTTTACGAAAAAACATAATAATTCTATGGTTGTTTTTTGTGGTGCGGTATGGAGTATCGCCCTGTGTCAGCATTTAATAATAATAATAATATTAATAACTAGTGAGATCCTGTGGAAATTCCATGGTGCTTTTCACATCTGTATAATTTACTGTTAATAATAATATTCCTTTTGAAATAATAAAGTCTATCAGGGTGAATACTATGAAGAAAAAAATGTCTCTTTCTTCTTCCGTAAAAATAATTGTCATTGTCAGCTAAATATTCTTTGAATAAATAAGACGAATATGCTTCTTTCTTTCTTTATTTAAAATTGTAGCAATTTAATTATTTTTTAAAACTATAAATATTCTTTGTCTTTTTACAGTTAAAATAATTGTTAGCTAAAAATTCTTCAAATCAATAAAACGAATGAAGTGTATTTATTTAAAATTGTACTGCTGTAGTTGACCGACAACATAATTTGATCTTGGAACAATTCATTTTAAAATGGGTAAAGTCAGATTTCTTTTTACTTTAGCGACATCATCGGGCGATCTCATTTTTTATGTTTGTGAAAGGTGATAACGTATGTACGAACATGCAATGACTAAGCATATTATATAGATAATAATAAAAAGAATCATATTGTGTATATTAATTAAATAAGACATGAATTGTTTTATAACTAATCTTACTAGCAAATATAACCTCCCTCCGGTCGCATATTTTTGCTAGTTGTTTTATTTAATTGCTCGGTAATATGTGTTTGTTTTTGTTGTTTTTTACAAAAAAACAAAAGAAAGAAAAATCACCCCATCTTTTATTTTAATAAATAAAACACGGAATAATAAAAACATAGTTTGAAACAAAATTACCCTTTATGGCGTAAAATGTAAAACAAAAAATCTTAAGGTCGTAAAAAGATAATAATATTTGAAGTTTTTTAAATCGAAAAAGAAAGCTGTACCTAAAAGTAAATCAACAATTAAAAAATAAAATGCAGTGAACACGATTCTAAATTCAGTTTTTAATTGATCAGTAAAATGGGTTGCTTTTTTTTTACAAAACAAATAGTAATTTTCAGATCAATTATTTTTTAAATTAAACAATTTGATTCAATAAATGTGTGCTTTTTTCTAATAAGATTAAAAAAAGAAAAAAAAAACGTTTTAATAAAATTATCAAAGTAAATATATCATTTTTCAGCGGCTCGTACAATAAATCTCAGAATGTGTTGTTTACATGTTATTAATCAAATAACTCATCCCTGTCTTGTGTCAATCTCTCGCGCTCTCTTTTCCGTTCTCACTCTCTTTTCGCTCTCTTTTCCGTTCTCTCTCTCTTTTCTTCTCTCTTTCTCTCTCTCGTTTTCTCTCTCTCTCTCTCTCTCTCTCTCTTTCTGTCTCTCTTTCTTGAAATAGAACTTTCTATGCATTCGAAATAGAACGTTATACTTAATAATCAGACAAATCAACAAATGTTGGAGTGGACGCCGGCTGTTCTCTCATATTCCATTACAATCTAATTAAATTACGTAACTCAATTGTATTGATTAAAAATAAACAATATCTTTAATTAATTCTATTTATAATTTTTATTAAGATTATTTTTTATCGAGGAAAATATTTTAAATACATCTGGAAATCTGAAAAAATCACGAGTTCATATTTGCGAATATTAATTTATTAGAAGCTTTAAAACAAATTAATTATGGAAATTTGAAAGACACGTGATGTTTGGGAAAGTTTTGGAATGGGTATATATAGGAGCTTATAAGTAGATATAAAAAGAGTGATCAAAACTGTTAACATAGTTTCGGCTTTAGACAGACAGACAAACAAACAGACACATACATAATCTCGATTATTACTAGATTAGTTATAAGTGTTTGAATGTAACCATTACATCGAAAGAATAATGTAAATAAGAGGTTCGATGAAAGACTCACACAGTGAAATTAGGATGCCATTTTCATTTACCAATTTTAGCAAACAGAACGATTTCATTGAATAAACATTTCTGTTGATTAGCCAATGAAAATACACTGTGAATCACTGTAAGTGTATTACTGAAATAATTATGAGATCGGATAGAATACGTAATCGATGAAATCGATTGGAAGTCTTTTTTATGTAAAGAACACAGACTGAAAATGTCCATAATTTACTGACTTGGCAGAATCAAATATCGACTTTATATATTAGATACATATAAGAATAAAAAAACTGGTGTAAGTTGTTTAATTAGTATACTAGCAGGATTACATAGCATTTCCTGTGGGAGGGGGATAACACCACATGTAAGGACTAAGGAATAACTTTTATAGGTACATTAATTTGTTTGCAAAGAGTGGTTTTTGCTCCCCTAAAAATAAATCAAATCTGGTTGAGTTTAACTTTGCCCTTGTGAGGAGGGTAATAAATAGGTATAATATCCAGCATCACCTTTTTTAAATGGATATAGATTTATTACCTGTCACCTGAGTCCCCCTCCCTAATTCTAGAAGGAGTGCTTATGCAGGTATACTTGCTCTCATCAAGAGTGCTTCTTTTGGGGAGCTGAATTTTCCCCACATTAAAACCGACATTATGATAGTAAATATGGAACAATATCTCTCTTTTGCTCACTCTCTCATTCATATCCACACTTGCATTGTTTTATATCATAGAATGGAAAGATAGAAAAGCAAAACGGACGATAAATTTGACCTAAATAAAATGTTTTAGAATAAATACATATTCCATTGAAAGTATGGTTACTATTTATTATTATTATGTGGTAATTTTATGTAAATCGGAAATATGTGAAATTTGGGGCTTAAACCCCTCATCCCTTGTGTGCTTCATAATTCTGTTTAAACAGAAAATTTGAGAATCTTGCTTAATTTGTGTTTGTTATGCACTCTTGCACTCTTTAACATATTCAGATTGTCTTTTAATTTGTTGGGATATGTTTTAATTGGTCTCTAATACTATGATTCAAATGTCATGCCAATCAGATATTTGAATTTTGAGTCGGGTCGAGGATGCTGTGTCATTTTTATTGCCTCCCAAAACTATCAAAATATATGCAAACTATGAATAAAAAAAACTACCAATTACAAATTGATTTTGTAAGATCAACTGTTGATGAAGCAAAAAAAAAAAACACACACACGACATTGTCTAGTGTGAGATTCTAATCCTGAAAGATGCCATAAAACATGACTACTGAAAAACATGACAATATTTTGTCTTTGTAACCTACTTATAGCGTTTATGAGTTCAGCGTAGGGATCTCTCCGCATAGATCTAAAATAGTATGATTTTCTAAAAAAAAAAAATGAAGAAAATAAAAAAAACGTATCAAATGCATACGATGATTCGACTAAAAAGTACAATCTTCAAATTTTGATACGTTTATTTATTTCTCTTACTGGTAGTGAAAATGTTCCGATTAATAAAAGTATGTTGTTCAGTCTGCTGGAAGAGGAACGCTAAAAATGGCAGAACATTTCTTTCTAATGTTATTTTCATGTGCTTTTAATTTTGAATAATGAGTTTTAAAAAAAAGTTCAAGAACTTCTGACATCAATAAGGACGTCGTATTGAAAGTGCTGATCTCAAATCTGTAGTCAATTTGGCTTTTAGATCAACCGTTTAATTGTGCTGCCATGACACACATACACACAACATATATATGTATACATATATACATTGTACATATTTCGAGATAGAAGATCTTGGTCCGTTGGTAAAACGCTGGACATCAATATCAAAGGTTCGATCCTTGTCTAAGTTAGCCATGCTGATGACGGCTGTGAGCCAGAAACACGTGTCCATGGATTACATTCATGTACGTATAAAATAAATAAGAACAAATATATATATATATATATATATATATACATGCTGATTTGGCATATATAGTTTAATTTCTCTTAATTTCCATGCTAATTTGTGGTAGAATACAGGACTACGAGTCAGTGGTGATTTGAAACTGGTTTTGTGCTTATCGACCGGCAAAAATTAACATATCTACTACACTGAATATTGCATAAGCATGAAACATCGATATCTGTAGGTAATAATAAATATTTATTTTTAAAAAAATGTTGTTATAGCCTTCTTATTACAAGGACAGGTGCCTCTTAGAGAATTTAATAATAAGCATTCATACATACTATGGCATAAATGCAATGTTCCAACCCTTTGTTGTTGTTGAACACTGTTTGACTGTTTACTATGTGCGTTCACTGATTTTGCATATATCAAGTTAAATTTCTCTTAATTTCCATAATAATTGGTGGTGGCCAGGCGGTAGAATACCGGACTCGTAGTGACTTTGAAATCGGGTTCGTAATCTCTGACCAGCAAGAATTAACATCTGAAGATTACATAAGCATGAAGCATCGATGTCTGTAGGTAATAATAAATATTTATTTAAAAAAATTTATATATATATATATATATATTTGTCAGCTTCAATCTAAGCTGGGCACTGTAGTGAGTAGTATTAATACAGCCGTCAAAATCATAGCTTTAATGCATGTTCCTTCATAAGCTGAACACTCTTGACGTCAGCTGCCTACAATAGGTTTAAAACTCTCACCGGTTATATAGTTGTTCACGAAATGTATACGTATGTAGATAAAACAAATATTTATAATTACACATATATAACTTACATTTTCCGCATCTAGTGTTCATTTCCTATGGCCTCGAGGTTAGAGTGAAAGCGTGTAGAGCCAAAAGTGGCTCTGTGAACCGGGTTATATATATATTACTATTTCATGTATATACACATATATTATAATATTATAAAATAACATAATATATTACATAGATATGTTTTCAGTATTTATTTCAGTAGTGCTGAATACGTGAGTAGAGTTAATAGTAGTATAAAAATATATACATGGCAAGTAAACTACACAGAAACGTTTCATTCTCGGGTGAAATCATCAGGCTAATTGCCAAATAATTGCCAAAGAATGAAACGTTTCTGTGAAACTTACTTGCCATAAATATATTTTCATACTATATATATATCTATCTATATATATATATATATAGAGAGAGAGAATGGTAGTTTGCTTGAAGCATTGCTGGGAATAGTAGTAGTATGTTTTTAAAAGGCTGTGGGCAATGCAAATTCCGGGTAAGATGTAAAATTTTGGCAGATTCTCTGCACGGACGAAATTTTCCTCTGGTGTTTATTATTTTTGACAAAGGGACGTTTCTTATCCCGAAACATTAAATAAATGATTTTTATAATCATCCAGACATCACACAAACAGCTAACACCACACTTGCTGTTATGTAAGATTTTAAGAAAAAATGAATAGTAAGTCACATTTCGTATTCGATTTATTATTTTTGTTCCTTCCAGCTTACATCTTACCCGGAATTTGCATTGCCCACAGCCTTTTAAAAACATACTACTAATATATATATATATATATAGTAAGCTATGAAAATATATTTATGGCAATTAAGCTACACAGAGGCTCCCGTGTTTCATCCCCGGGGGGAATCTTCAGGCTGAAGATTCCCCATGGGGATAAAATGCGAGAGTCTCTGTGTAGCTTAATTGCCATAAATATATTTTCCTAGCTTACTACCTAGCTATACTTATGTATCGAGCACTGTTGAAGTAAATACTGAAAATTGATTCATAAAAAATTTATATCTCCATATAAAATTTTATGTGGATACATGAAATATATATATATATATATATATATATATAAACCTAGTGGTTTACTGCAGTTTCACAGCACGCTAATCATCAGAAGTGTATCTATCTGGCATCAATCTAAAGTGTTGAATGGTATTAAATACATTTTATCATTTAGTATTACTATAAGGATATGAAGCCATTAGTTTGTTTGATTTACTGTCTGTTCTGATTGAGAGATTGGTTTTCTTGTTGTATGCGTATGAGTGTATGTGTGTGTGTATTCTAAATGAATAAATGCGAAAGTTTTTTTCCATCTAGCCTAACTATATTAACATCGAAACACTTTAGGATTATTTAATTCTAATCGTATAAGAAAATATTGAAATACCCTATATATAGGCATCTCTTACTCAATCAAACAAATCTCGATTTTGATAATATTAAGATGGTCTTCACTGAAAACTGTTTTCCCTTTGATTCAAATAATATATATATATATATATATATATATATATATATATATTAAATGCGAAAGTTCTTTCCATTCGTCCTAACTATATAAAAATCAAAACATTTAGGATTATTCAATTCTAATGTTTATTAACTCCTCGCGGAGTTAGGCACAAGGCCAGTTTTATCTTACTCCCACAAGTAAGATGTGACCCAAGATCGGGTCGAGCAAGTGGGGTTAAAAGCCAGTGCTCGAGAGGTGAGCACTCTGGCCATTTAAAAATTGCCTGGGCAGCCCCGTCGGCATTCCCCGGTAGGGGCGCCTCAGACAGTAAGCAATAAACTTACTCCTCCCCAAAGAGGGGAGGCGAAGCCTGGGAGGGTGGACCTCCTAGAACTGCACAGAACAGGCGTGCAGTATCCATCGGAACAGATACTACACTTTGATCTTAGCCAAAAGGATTCAATTCTAATGATATAAGAATATATTGAACTACCCTATATATAGGCATCTTCAACTCACTCAAACAAATCTTGCGTTTGCTCATTTGCATATTTATTTATTTTTAAGTTTTTAATAAATTAATATTCTGTAATATACGTTTCTACTTTGTGTTGTCAAATTTTCTTCTACATACGCAATCGTTTTATCGATAGTACTATTATTATAATTATAAATAAAATAAGATAAAGCGATTTTATTTAAAAAATAATAGCGTTTAAAAACTTAATTAGAATTTCATTTTCAAGGGAGATAATTTACTTCCGGCTTCAGTAAAGTGTCAAATATCGCTGAGATGTCGAGAACAGATACTACACTTTGATCTTAGCCAAAAGGCCACGGAACCATGAAACAAAAAGAATTGATTAATTTGGAATATTTTTTTAATGGGCGGTGTAGTGTAGTATCAGTTCTGTTGTCATAAGACTGTCCTCCCAGGAATTACTTCCACTGTTTTTAGTCAGAATATCTTTTAAGGGGGGGGGGGGGTTAGTGTAATATCGGTTCTGTTCTCATAAGATCGTCCACGCAAGAATGACTTCCTCCTTTTTGGGTGGAGGGAAGTAGTATTCGTTCATCATGATATAATCCTCTGTCAGGGGGGGGGGGGCAGTGTAGTATATGTTCGTTCACCATAATACTAGCTAAGGAAGAACGATAACTCAAGTTTATAATAAACATATCTTTTTAACTAAAAAATTATGAAAGTTATCGCTAGCATATTCATCTTCGTTTATAAAGATCGCGACTATATTTTCCAGCCAATTTTCATTTAGGCGTTTCATGTGGACAAAGAAACTTGCCATGGTTTTTAATGTTATCTAAATAAATAAATGCAAATGTTTTTTTCCACCAATTCTAACTATATTGACATTAAAACGGTTTATGCCTATTTAATTCTCTGTAGTATATTTTCATTCGTTATGATACATTCCTCCCAGGCATTACCCCCTCTTCGATGGGAAGGCTGTACAGTATACATTCGTTCCTCAGGATTACCAGTTTTGTGTGTGGAGGAGGGGAGTTAGTGTACTATCTATTCTATTGTCATATCATTCTCCCAGGCATTAACCCCTCTTGGGGGGGGGGGTCAGTGTATGTAGTTCGTTCATCATATCATCCTCTCAGCCTCTCATTTGCATATTTATTTATTTTTAAGTTTCTAATAAATTAATATTTTCTAATCTGTTAATAATTAAATACATGCGTTTATTATTTTTTTAATAAATTTGTTGTTGTTCCTATTTCTATTTACTTCCTCCCACGAGAGCTGAGTTAGGGACAATGTCAATATTTAACGTGGGGAGAAGCCAGCTCCCCCAAAATGGGCACTCTGAATTGGAACAAAAATTTCAATTGCGTCGGTCTAGAAGGATTTCTCCTTCACTGACAGAACATAAAAACTAAGTACAGATTCAGTACAGATACTACATTTTGCTCCTAGCAAAAAGGCCAAAGAGTAAACATGTTGGTAGTGATGATGATAATGATGATGATAATGATGATATTGAATTACTCAGTAATATAAAAGTGGAGTATTTGACCAATCGATGTTCCACCCTTATGTTTATTCATTTCATTATATAACCAGTTTTAATGGGCAATTCATTTTAATTTTTATGCTGAAACAAAATAAAAATTATCGACGTTGAATATCTTAAAGACCATATAAATTGAAATTTTTATTGTTTTTTTTTCTAAAAAAACAAAATTTGACGATGTTCATGCACAGTATATTTCCCCCATATTGGAATATATCAAATAACACTATGATAATCATCATTTTTTAAAATTTACTCTAAATTACCAAAATGTCAAATGAAAATTACTTCTTTGGTTTCTGTAAAGAAGACCTCAGTGTCAGTAATTGCCAACCAGAGGGTGGGTAGTTTTTGCATATATACATTATATATATAGATATATATATATAATTTGTGGCTTCTACAAAACAAAATTTGTTTTTTATAATATCCGAAAATGTCTAAAATTGTAAGCTCAATGAAGCTGCATTACAATCTTCAGAGCATATATATATATATATATATAAGTTAGATATGTGCATATGCTTAAATATTTCTATGTATAAGAGTCGCTCCTAAACTAATTAACCGATTATTATGAATTTTAAAACACAGCAGCTCGGCGTAAGGGTGGGTAATGTGGGCTATTTATAATTTGATGTAGTTTTACGCAAAGGAGATAAAGAAAGAGTTAAAGACCTTTGAGAAAATAGGCATAAGACATTAATTAATAATTATTCTTCAAATTTCACTTTGGAAAATTTTAAAGAGTTTTACAGAGTACAATATGGGAACAACCTCCCATTTGAAAATCAAAATATTTCAGATTTGCATTAAATCTTATCCATATTCATTAGTCACCAATTAAGCAAAATTTTCTGGATTTTAATTTATTCTTAAAACCCTGTAAGCTTAAATTTTAGACATTTAAAAAAAATCAAAATCATGTAAAAGATTTTGATCAAAATTGGAATAAGGATTCTAGACATAAGATTTAGTAGCATTATATAATGATTTTAAGCAGACATAAAATTGGTACAAACTGTTCTGAGATGGGTATTTTTTTAACTTTAATTTACTCCAAATAAGGCACATTGCTACTGAGACGTAAGGGGCTACTGTGAATTAGGGGCCAGATTTATAGGGGCATCCTAAATGGGGAGTTGTGCAGCAAGATATTTGTTCACATTACATTTAAATTTATGCATGTTGATACAGTCGGAGAAACAGGGAGCAGGGAGGAAATTCCAAAGTCTAGCAAGCTATTAGATCTCCACAGTGAAGAGATGGGATTTAGCGGATTGTCGGATTGGTCGAGTGTATTTACGTCGAGGGGGTACCAGAGCAGCAAGTTCATTGGAGCACATTCCATTGAAGTACTTGTAAAACAAGCACAGGACTGCAACATTTGTAGTGATGGGACAGGGGCTGGAGCTCGGTGGACAATGTGCGACCTATTAGATTAAATACTATTTTTTTCGACCGTGTCTAAGAGAGACTGATGAATGGTGCACCAGCCCAGATGTAACAAAAAAAACTCCATGCATAGGCGGATAGTGGCTTTGTAGAGATACAGGATACTGTTAGGTGAGAGAAGTTTTCTAGCATGGTAAAGGGAGCCTACCTTCCATGCAGCAGCTTTGGCAGTAACTTCTATGTATTTGTTCCAATTCATGTTACCTGTGAATGTTAGGCCGAGGAGTTTGAATATTAAACTCTCAGGTAGGGTGCTATTAGCCATGGCAATCGGTGGCTGAAAAGGTTTTTTATAGTTGTTAAAGGAAAGGAGCTTTGGATAAGTAGCATTAAATGATACCACTCATTTGTGTCCCCATTCAACTACAGACTGGACGTCATTCTCTAAGGATTCAGCCATTGCCCTGGATATTTGCGTGTTTTTTTACCCACATGTCTAGAATAGAGTGTGATGTCATCAGCAAATATACCCATATCTGACACAATTTCATCAGGGAAGTCGTTTATGAAAATCAAAAATAATGAAAGTCCAAGGATCGACCCCCTGCATTTATGTCCTGTTGTTTGGATGTACAGCCATCGAGGAAAACCTTGATCTTTCTTTTGATTAGGAAGGATCTAATTATATTAAATATTCGTCCAATAATATCATACAAAATAATTTTCATGAGAAGACCTTCATGCCAAACCTTGTCAAAAGCTTTAGATATATCAAGCACAACCGACCTAGCTTAACCTGCCTTGTCCAATGTATGATATATGCATTCAGAGATGACCGTTAGGATATCCGCAGTAGACCGTGCTGGCCTAAATCCATACTGATAGCCAGAAAAAAGTTTAGCATTAACGAGGTAACGGATTATTGCTAGATTGATTAAGGACTCAAAGATTTTTGCGAAGAGCGGAATTAAACTGATGAGGTAATAATTTTGAGGGTAAGTTCTTCCACCAGAATTCAGCTGTAATCAGCGTTCCCGAGTGGGCTATGGGCATCCGTCACACAATTCTCAGGAAATGGGGTCAAGAATAGGTTGAGAAGTGAGGCTTGCTGATCTTCACGATCTGGGAGGCAGGCCAGGAAAGTGACAGTCTGTGAATGGGAGTGTAAGAGGTATTCTTCTAGTAATATTTTTATAATGCAGAAAAGAAAAGGATAAATGTCAATGATCCAATTTCAATGCGATTTGGCAATAAGGCTCGGTATCATTTAGTTTTGAGCCTGTTTACAAGCGTAATTTTAAAAAATGAACATCGACTAAATCATGTGACACACAAATTAATCTCCTCCGCCACCTCGTGAATAGGTCAATTTAACTCATAATATTTGGCCAAATTTGTGGACTTGGGTTGGAGGCTATGCGCATGTCATTTGCCCATGAATGGAGTATTGTTGCCATATCTGGGCTGGTGCTCCAACCACTAACCTTTTCTTATTGGACAGGGAGCGAAAAAGAATTTCTAACTTAATAGGTTCCAGACTGTCTGCCAAGCTCCAGTCCCCGTCGCATTCCCGCAGTGTTGCATCCCTATGCTTGGCGTGCAACTACTTCAATGGAATGTGCTCTGATAAACTTACTACACTTGTACCCCCTCAACGAAAATATCCCTGTCCTACCTGACTAGCAGCAAAATCCCACCCCTTAACTGTAGATGCCGGAAAATTTTCTACTCTAATAGCTTCTTTCCTTAGACTGATTGCCTTTTGAATTCCGTCCCTGCTCCTCGTTTCTCCGACCATACCAACATGCATAAATTTAAATGTAATGTGAACAAACATCTTGCTGCTCAACTCACTATCCAGGTTGCCTCCTATAAATCTGCACACTATCACAGTAATCCGTTATGTTTTAATAGACAATACACCTTGTTAGGGACAAACAAATGTTTTAAAACAAAATGTCAGTATTGGTGCAAAAGGATTAAACTGTTCGACTGTCGTTTATAAAAAAAAGTGTGAACTTGCGTTTGTGTGCGTTCCGCTCGTTGTCTTCGTTCGCATTTTGTACTTCATTTCAACACTGTCCGTAGTGTCAATCATGTGGTTTAAATCACTGCTTTAACATAAGGCTCTTCCTTCTAAACAAGATCAGAACTCAAGTTTAAAACAAGCAACAATGTTTTATTTTTAGGTTACACTGACACCTGGCTTCTCCACCGAAGGACAGACTTGCAAGATTGAACAAACATATCTCCCAACCGAACACAAATCGTCCATCAGCTTAAGACCCAAATACCTGTCCGTCTCTGAGACCCACAGAAACCTAACTGAACCCCTCTACCTGTCTTGCTGAAATATATAGAAATATTGGTCTCATTTCGGTAAACTACACAGTCAGCCTACTTAAAAAATTATGGGCTGTTTTATCACTAGACATAAAAACTGATCTGAAGTGCACATTAATTCTGTAAGATTTCAAGTGGTCTGATATCCCAGCATGAACCCCATTTTAAATAGGTAATCACCACTTTTTTCAAAGGGCCTAGTTGATTTCTTCGGTGGTCTAACTCTGAACCAGATATATTTCTCATCACCTGCCTGTCGTCTGCAGCATGTATCTATGCATCTCACTAAACATGCAGCATTGTGCATGTTTATAAAAAATACTAGTTGATGTATCTACTTATACCATGTGTAATTTTATAACTACTACAATTAATAAGCCTGTAAGGCCCAAATTTTAGCAACTGCACAGGGTCTGCTATCATCCACAAGCAAAGGATCACTTTAAATATTGTATTGGTTTTTAACACCAATACATAGTTAAAGCAAAATAAATTGTTTTGTAATTTCCAACGCTATCGATAATGTTCACACATTCGTTTATTTTTTTATTTTTATTATCGCTTAAATTATTGTTTTGAAACCTGACGCAAATCATAAATCTATGACGTCACGCTAAAGCTATAATTATTTTGTTATGGTAATGTTTTAAGCTCTATCTATAAGAAAGTCCAATTAGATCTGCAGATCTCAAGCTTTCGGTTTCGATTTCTGGTCATGGCATCAGCTTTATTTGTTGTGAATTTATTATTTACTATGAATGCAATATTTTCCATTTCTAAAAGTAATTAAGATCTCTGATATTTCGAAATGGGACAAATTCTGCAATTTATTACGTTTAAAAAAATGTTAACTGACAGACAGACAACATCTCTATTTATATAAGATACTGTTAAAACTTACATCCTTTATATTTCTAAATATAATTTCAAAAGTGCAAATAACCATTTGCTTTTAAGATCTTTTGGGTGCCGGAAGAGTTAAGTCATCGGAAATTCGTTTTTGTCTTTTTCTCTCCCTCCAATCCTGAGGCCAATTCCATTTGTTTCCAAATTACCTGTTTAATTTCATAATTGTGTTTTATTTATTTATTTATTTATTTATTTTGCCGTGTCATCATTTTCCAGCGTTTTGAGTTTTATTGTTTCAGCCATGAAAATACATTCTTATAATTGGCCCAAACTTGAGCATCGAGAAATAACATTTTTAAAAAGAAAAAAAATCATGGTTAAAAGAACAACGAAAAATAATTGAATCCAAGAAAACGATACAAAATGCAGCCATGTTGTAATGTGAGCAGTAGATTAACTTGTTTTTCTTTTTTATGTAGTGTTTTATTTGAACTCGTCCAATGCTTATATCATTTTTGATGCACGTGGTCACTATCTCTCTCACCCTCTTTCCTTCTCTCTCTCTCTTTCCTTCTCTCTCTCTCTCTCTCCTTCTCTCTTTCCTTCTCTCTCTCCTTCTCTCTCTCTCCTTCTCTCTCTTTCCTTCTCTCTCTTTCCTTTTCTCTCTCTTTCCTTTTCTCTCTCTTTCCTTTTCTCTCTCTTTCCTTTTCTCTCTCTTTCCTTTTCTCTCTCTTTCCTTTTCTCTCTCTCTTTCCTTTTCTCTCTCTCTTTCCTTTTCTCTCTCTTTCCTTTTCTCTCTCTTTCCTTTTCTCTCTCTCTCCTTCTCTCTCTCTCCTTCTCTCTCTCTCCTTCTCTCTCTCTCCTTCTCTCTCTCTCCTTCTCTCTCTCTCCTTCTCTCTCTCTCTCCTTCTCTCTCTCTCCTTCTCTTTTCTCTCTCTCCTTCTCTTTTCTCTCTCTCCTTCTCTTTTCTCTCTCTCCTTCTCTTTTCTCTCTCTCCTTCTCTTTTCTCTCTCTCCTTCTCTTTTCTCTCTCTCCTTCTCTTTTCTCTCTCTCCCCTTTTTTCTCTCTCTCCCCTTTTTTCTCTCTCTCCCCTTTTTTCTCTCTCTCCCCTTTTTTCTCTCTCTCCCCTTTTTTCTCTCTCTCCCCTTTTTTCTCTCTTTCCCCTTTTTTTTCTCTCTCCCCTTTTTTTTCTCTCTCCCCTTTTTTCTTTCTCCCCTTCTTTCTTCCCCTCTTTCTTTCTTTCTCTCCCCTCTTTCTTTCTCTCACCCCCTTTCTTTCTCTCTCTCGCCCCCCCCTTTTCCCTTGTCTTCCTTCTTTCTCTCTCTTCCTTTCTCTCTCCCTTTTTACTCCTCTCTCTCTCCCTCTCTCTTCAGTCGGTAACATATATATTCTGCAAATAAACCTATTATTAGCACCTCATTCTGCAACACCATTCAGTCATTCATTTCGTATGAATCCGATGATTCTATTATTGGCATTGGTTTCCCCGATATCTTTCTAGGTAGAATTCTTCTTAGAAAGACATCGGGTACTTTCAAGAGGGACCACGTGAAGGTTGCCAACATTCTAAGTGAAAGTGTTTCTGTGGAACGAACTGGATTCAAACTTGGCATACCCAGGTTGTCAGTCCGTGTCGTGAACCACTTAGCCACTGTCACCTCATTCTGCAACGCCATATCTATATACTACTAAAGCACTTGGAATGCTTGCTAACGTGTTCTCATCTTTATGTGCACATAAATGTTTTAGATGCAAGGGCGAATAACGTAAATAAGGGGTAAATGATGCAAGAAGTCATGAGAGAAATTGACTTCTGTAAATGAGAGAGGAACTAGGGGTGAAAGAAAAATGGTTTATTATGACATCACAATGTATTCTGAAATCCTTTGTTTTTGTGAAAATTGTCTCAAAGGCGATGTTTTATCAATTGATTTTGTTAGTCATGAAGCTTTGCTAATAATAGAAAACATTTAAAATATATTGTAAAGATTTTTGGGCAAGAAGTGTAAGACAATGGAGATGGATGAGAACTCAGATGTGTAGAAAATATATTTGGATGGTGAAGCTATTGAGATTGTTGAGAAGTTTTATACTATTTGAGCACAGGGTGGAGCAGGTGTTATTGTGAATGCATTTCTTGAGTTTGACATAAAGATTCCCGAGTCCGATAAGATGGGCCTGAAGAGAGTCGGAGGTTACATCGACTGAAACGTTGTGCGAATAACATCCGACGAGAAGAATGGTCCGAAAGATACAAATAACACAAATTTGGCGACATGTCATTGGCAACGGATGTAGTTTTCAGTCTCTTATTATTGAAATCCTCAGGCGAATTTCGTTTGTTTAAAAATTACCTCTTTAATTCCATAATTATGTCTTGAGCTTTTTTTGCTGGTTAAAGTTGTTGATTTTTTTGTTTGTTTTCGTCATTTCTTAGGATTTTGATGTTTACTTTTTTAGAGCCGTGGACGCGAAAATTCATTTTTATAATTCCATGGCCCAAACTTGAGCACGGCGAAATAAATTTTGCCGAAATCCAAAAGAACGATGAAACCATTGAAAATAATCGAATCCAAGAAACAACGAGAAGATGGAATTCGCAACATGAACTATTAAAACACAAAACAAAAGAATTGAAACACTTTTTGAAAGCAACCAAAACTGAGTGGAAAAACTCGTATTGCCACTTCGTCAGGCGAAATTTCCATGGACAGAGTTTCATTGCAAGGGATTGATGCTTGTTGAACACATTACTACAAGACTGCTTCCCTCCTGATTACAACTTGATCGTCTTCAAATCCAATGTCGACAAATTCTTGTCCTATACCATCCCATAAATAATCAAATGCCGTTCATACCATTGATCAATGTTAGTACTCCCATAGTGTTCCTCATCTTTCGGCTCATAATCATTTCTGTTTCATTAATCCTTGTCCTTGAATGGCTTTTGTCCTTGATAAATGGTGAACTAGTAGTAAAATAAAAGGATCGTTACAAGAAACAACTTAATGGCTGTAGACTAAAATAGACTTTGGGCTAAAAATTATATACAACATCTCTAGTAATAAAATTGTGTAACAACTTCTCGTGTGTCCGTGTATATGTGTGTGTTTCTTGGTTATTTATGCATTATTAGTTTCATCAGTATACACCTTTCGTCAAAATTACAAAAAAATTAAGCTTTACCAGTATTCGCACTAATATATAAAATAACGTCTCAATCGGTAAAGTTAAAAGAAAAAATTAAAAATTAAATCCTCTCAAACTGGAAAGTTTAAAAAAACGAAAAAAAAACGTTTCAATCAATATAGAAAGAAGACGTCTCATTATCGAACTTGAGTGGGGGATTTCTTTCCGAACTTATTTCAGAAGGCTGGTTGTCTGATTTGTTATTTGTTTTCTACTTTCCCCTGAACACTCCAAATGGTTTCGTCCAGCCCGTCTTTTACTTGCATGACCAGAGGGAAGTAGATTGATTTAAATATATATATATATATATATATATATTGAGCACTTTTGAAAAATATTGGTTTTGTTCATTTTTTGAATATTTGAACTGAATTAATTAGTTATATATATATATGTAACAGTGTCGTGAGCAGTGAAGGTGACGTCATGCCACCCTATTTCTTCTCTTAGGGTTCCAGACTACACACATCCACTTTGTGAGTGAGGTAGTAGAACCTTGAATTAATCAGGTAGCTGCAGTTAGGCCAAACATGCAGCAGCAAGACTCTGCACCCTGCCATACCAGCCGGAAAACTCAGGCCTGGCTGTTAGATCTTTGTCAACTACACTTAACCAGACATGTGGCCTCCTAGCCTGCCTGACTGCAATCCTCCGCAATTTCTTTGTGTAGAAAACGGAGTAACGAAACACCAACAAATTCAGTTGGAACCTGAAGGACAAGCTAAAGGCTAGGATCCTCAGAGCGTTTGGGGGTCTAAGTCGGGAGACAGTGATGAAAGCCTGTGGTCGTTTCTGCAACTTCTTCAACACAGCTATCAAAGCTGAAGATAGGTGTATTGAGTGAAATCGACAAAACAAGTAATGGAGACAAACTGACCCAAGTTTGATGAATAAATCTCAAAGAAAATGAAACTACTGTTTTTTCTTATTCTGGACAGTAATCTTGCAAACAAATATCGTCTGCATCCTGTATATGGATGAAAAAAAAAGCAATCGTAGAATTTCCATTGGATCTTGCTAGTTATTTTAATTATATACTAGCTGTTCCTATCCGGCATTGCCCGGGATGCAATGAAGAATATTTTAGTTTTTAATATTTATTTGTTTGCACATTTTAAACTTAAACTTAACACCTCATATTATACTCTTAAAAATAAAAATCATCAAAAGATAACTCATTTTAAATTGAAGTGATTATTTAAAAATGTTTCATATTAGCAATTATCTGGATCAAACTAAGTAACTTTTAAAAATAAATTGTAGTAAAGAATGTTATTATATAGCAATAACAAATCAAAATTGGCTAGTCAGCAGCAAAGATTGATTTGTCAGCTTAAATGCTATTTCGGTCTGACTTTGAAAATCCGACAAAATAACTTTATATGTTAGATATTTATCCAATATTGCAAAAACATTATGATTTGTCTTTAGAAAGCTAATCATCTGAAAATGATTTTTTATCTGTTTTTAATGCTAATCTAATAACTGGACAGGGGAAAAACTCATTCAATTTTTAAAATGCTGGATTTTACTTGTAATTTTATATTTTAATAAAAGTTTTTTTTTTTTAACCGAATTAATCAAGCATTTTAACATTTGCTGCATAAGAAAACATGTCACATCATTTCAATGTCTTCATGTTGAGTTTTTATTTTCAAGTTTTTTCTTTAATTGAAAGAAACTGGAGATTTGACCAGCTCAGGTGGGTGGATACTCAGTGGTAACAACAAAAAATAGATTCAATATTTGAATCA
This sequence comes from Sepiola atlantica, assembly GCA_963556195.1. Lineage (NCBI taxonomy): Eukaryota > Metazoa > Mollusca > Cephalopoda > Sepiida > Sepiolidae > Sepiola > Sepiola atlantica. Next base: position 46,708,528 of record OY744525.1, on the reverse strand, counting down.
GAAAAAAGAAAAGACTAAAAACAATAAACCAACACATCTGCATTGATGCTAATTTTCATCGATTATCTTTAAAGAATTTATATCTAATTGAACAATTTTTTGTCTGTCAGTTTCCAAAACTACCTGGAAGAATTGCAACAAACTTGGCATGAAGCATCCCTGAGATGTCCGGTGTGTCATGGAGGTGGACTGGGGATAAAAAAAAAAGTCAATGCTATTGCTGCTAGTACTAAAACAATAAACACTTATAAGCTCCAAAACTATATGGTGGAATTTCACTAAATTAGACATGAAACACACTTGGCATGCCGGGTGTCTCAGAGGAAGTCAAAATTATAATACTGCTCCTACTAATATTAATGTGAATAAAAATAAATGCTGATTAGTTAAAATTTATTGTGCAAAATTTCACTAAATTTTGTATTAAGCCCTCTTGACATTACAAGAATGCCAGAGGAAAACAAAATTATACTACTACTATTACTACTACTATTACTACTACTATTACTACTACTACTGATACTATTTCTATTATTACTAGTAATAATCTATTATAAAAATTTGGTATATGTTTGTCTGAAACTTTACTATTACTTCTATATCTGAAGCCGAAACTATACTATTATTATCTTTCAATGCAGAATTCAGGGATGGGAGGTAGTGTAGTATCTGTTCTGTGGTCATGATACCATCCTCCCCAGGGATTACTATCTCCTTTTCTTTGTGGGGTAGTGTAGTATATTTTCTGTTGTCATGATACCATTCTCCCAGGCATTACCTAATCCTTTGGAAGGTAGTGTACTATTTGTTCTGTTGTCATGATACCCTCCTCCGAGGCATTACCTCCTCCTTTAAGGAAAGGTAGTGTAATTTAGCATATGTTCGTTCATCATAATACCATCCTTCTAGGCATTACCTCCTCCTTTCGGGTGGAGGAGGCAATATAGTATATACACTTCTGATCTGCAACTCAGTAATCTGCAACTCGTGTAATGATCATGCCATGATTAGGTGGATGCACGGCTGCAAAAAAGAAGAAAGGATCCCATCAATTGTTTCATCAAAAACTTGGTATTGGTGGTATTACGGATGTCTTATGTGTTCGGCATCCCAGAAGGTTTGGCCATGTACAACATGCCATCACTTGCATCAACTCCATAACACATCTGAATATTCTAGGCACTAAGTGTTATCTCCCTTGTATTAAGATATAAGAGTTCTATTCATTTGTGATAAATCTTTAGAGTGATCTCCCTTGCTTGTTGTTGTTGTTCAACCCCAGCTCGTTCAGTCTTTCATTAACTTCGGTTGATTGAGGAGTTCGGGATGAGGTAAGGTGATACCAGTCGAGGATTTGTTCTCGACAATCAGTCCGGCAGGAACTGGGCCATTTCGGTGGCTTTTTATCTGTCAGGCTGAGGTATTCGGCCCTGGGTTGTCCTAGGAGGTGCATCCTCCCAGGGCTTGCCTCCCCTCCTTGGGGGAGAGTAAGTTCATTGCTGAGGCGCTCTGACTGGGGAATGCCGACAGGGCTGCCCAGGCTATTTTTGCTAGGCCAGAGTGCTCCTTCTTTAGAGGTGCTGGCTTGACTCTTCCCCCACCTTCCGACCTTGTGTCACTTATTGCTGCGATAGAAAGCAATTAAATACCTGTTGTTGTTGTTGGTTATTTGACTGGGCAAACAAAGATGGCAGTTTAGACAAATGGGCGTGAGTCCATGACTGGAATTATGTAACAAGTAAACTAACACTAGGGACTGAGTAGAAGACCTGGTGATATGACTGCATGCAAGCTGACTGATTCCAGCTATTTGGATCAAACCTCATGAAGAGCAGGCATGAGACATTGTCTGGTGTTGTCCACCCTGGAGTCCGGAACACTCACAACACCCTAAATACCAAAACCGGATGAAGATGATCCAAGACTAATGGTGAGAGTTGCACCAAATTTCACATAAAGTGTCCATGGAATACTGAATATAATAAAACTAAGAATATTAATTGTGATGCTTAAAGTAATTAACTAGACCAAAATAACGGCTTTTTGATGAGTTAATATTTAAATAATTTTGTTAATGGCTGTTAATATGTGGAGCATAAATACACATCTCTCTATATATATAAAATAGTAACTTTGTGTGCGTGTGTGTGTCCGTCCCTGATCTTTGTGTATTATGTTCACCCAAACCGCTTGACAGAATTGCTTGAAAATTGGCATGTGGACTACTGACCATCTCTGTGAAAGTCATAGGCTATATAAGAAATATATCACTTAAACGCTGGGGGTCCTCGCCCCCCCCCCCTCACTGAAAACTGTTTTCCCTTAGATTCAAATGAAATTTAAAGCATAGTTTAAATGACCAAAAATGATGTCTATTCCCAAAATTTCAGCAAATTTTGATAATATTAAGATGGTCCCCGGGAGCACAACCCCTCCACTGAAAACGGTTTTCCCTTTGATTCAAATGAAATATATATGTGCCTGTCTGTCCCTAAAAATGAAGACATACTAGGAAGTGTACTTTCAATATAATTGTATTCACATGCACAATTTGCATGTGAACATAATGGAAGTATTTTTGCGTCTCTGGCTGCCCCTTACAGAAGCTAATGACAATTTTCAAACATGTTACACAATGAAATTAATCTATTTATCAGCGTTAGTTTAAGAGTATTAATATATATCTGAATAGCTCGGTGAGTAAGATATCTAGCTGACAGCATCAAGGTTGCTGTTAAAGTAAACTCTCCCTACCATGATGTTGCATATGAGGCTATTCCACACTCTAACCATGGGCAGCACCGGGTAGCTCTGCTAGTGTTTATATATGTACACACGCACTTACTAGTAAACACTGCCTATATTTTTATACCATTTTTTTTTCTATTTATAATGTATCATCAAGCTATTAAGATTTTTTTTACTATGTATCTGTAGCCAGTTTAGTGTGCAAAAATGGCTAAATATAGTGAAATTCCCTTCAATTTCAACTTGTGATAATTCATTTATTTTTTAAAGTTATTTTGATAAAATTTAGATGTAAACCAAATATAATCAATTCTTGGTTATGGTAAAGATTAGGTACTTCAATTGCTGCACAGACGGGAAGACGGTTTCAATGCAGAAAGTGTCTTCCATTATAATTTACATATAAAAAACCATACGTTTTTAATTGAATTTTTACAGTATCTTTTGTTTATTACATTGTTAAATGAAAATACAGAATAGTTAACAACCCCCCCCCCCCTCATTCCCATGTTAAGAATGGCTTTCTTAATAATTATATTATTATTTCAGTATTGTCCATAAACTGCAGAAGTACCGTTTTTTTTGTTTTTTTTTACAAATACTCATTTTCAAAAAAAAAAAACAGTTTATAATGAATTATATTAAAAATAGTTCACTAGTTTCAAAATGACGTTATCACGTTATCTGAGAGGAAGATAATCAGTAGGGACATTTTCTGCATTGACACCGTCTTCCCATCTGCAAATTTTAGTACCTAATCTTTTCCATTACCAGATTCTTTTTATAAATTTATATGTTTTTCTTTTGTGGCATAAATACTTTTTTTCCAGGATACTTCAAGTTAGGTTACTATTTTCAGTGATGGGCGATTTGTTTTTTAATGTATGTGTTTTTCAACTGGTATCCGTTTCGTTTATTTTTTTCCATCATACCTCACACCCCTTTAAAATACTTAGACGGTTTCGAAATTTTGGGAATCTTTCTTAATTGGGTTCTAATATCTATGGTTTAAATTTCGTGCAAATCAGAGATATTTGAATTTAGAGGAGTGGAGGGGTTGTCGGTTTTATAAACCATCAAAATATATGCAAACCATGACTAAAACATCCCTATTAATCTATTGATTACAGATGGGTCATTTCTTCTGTAAACTGGTGTCTACACACACCTACCTTTTTACTATGTATTCCCTCCATCAAAAATGACAGTAAAAAAGAATTCTTTACTAGTGTTCGCACTCGCTATTTATTCCTAAATTATAAGAAATCATAGAATTACATCAGTAATTTATTTTGTAATAAATAAGTTATTATCATTTCTGATAAACTAAAGAAAAAAAACACTCACCATTGACTTTTTATTATAGAGTGGGGGATTTCTTTCCGAATTAATTTCAGGCGACGGGGTAAGTCTGAGGTGGTTGTTTGATTTGCTATTTGCTTTCTCATTCCACTCATCATTAGAAATGGTTGCTGTGTTTTATGTAGATAGCTTCCAGTATTTTTAATTTTTTTTAATTGGTTTCGGAATGTATGATTTTAGTGTTATTAACTAGAATTTGTCTTGTTTTTGTAGATGTTGGTAAATTGAGCTAGTTTACAAGATGCATGATGAGGCGACTGGATAGGGTAGTGCTTGTAAAACCAATTTAACTATTAGCTTTATTATTATTATTATACGAGTTACATTCTCCCAAAGGGCATTTAAACTTATAAATAACATTGGTTCTTTCTAGTGGTGTTTTAGTTCGGGAGGAATTTTTTTTTTACTACAAGATTTTGGATTTTAAATTTCTTATTGTAAATAATGAGTCTAATTTTATTGTTATTGTCAATTGGGGATATGTATCTGTGTATAATATTTTACATGGCCTTTTCTTCTAATCTAAAGTTTGGTTGCATTTGATTACAATAGTATATGTCAATATTGTTTGAGTTGTAATGTTGAATATTATTATTTGTACAGGTGTTTTTAAGTTTCGAGTCATTAATTTTATTTGTTCATCAACGATATAATTATGGAATTCGTTGTAAATAAATACTTGTTTTATATGGTTTAATTCAATGAATAGTATTTTTTTATAAATAAGTACACATTAATCTTTAATATAGAGTGGATGATTTCGAAACATTTAATATCAAGTTTTAGTCTTGCATGGGCACATACATATATTTTAATGTGAAACATGTTCTTTTATAAATTGCTTTATTTAATTTTTGTTGTAATTGAAAGGATTTTTCGTTTGTTTTTTACTGGTACAATCGAAGACATATATGTAAGAAGAAATAAACATTACATACTAAAATTGATCATGGCTAAATTTGTAAACTTTCAACTAAAAACATTGAATAAAATTAAAACTACCAACAAAAAAGTTCAAGACAAATTCTGATGAATTGTAGAATATACTTCAACTGCAAGTATGCATTCCTCTTGAAAACAACACAAAATAAAACGCCATGATGATACTGCACCAGATGGCATATCAAATTCTGCAACTGATAATCCCATCCAAACACGTTTACGGGAATATCCTAAGCGTTTGTGACAGAGCCATGCAAGGTCATCTGTGAGTGCTCGCTTCAATAAGTATGAATGGGCTGAATATTCTCAAGCATGCACTGTTCTGCTTTGCATGCAACCACCTTGCCCTATGATAGCGAGGGCAAAGACGTGGACGCATTCATAAAAATTTGGCTTTCGACGATGAAAAGAAAAAACACATGGAAGCAATGGGGTGGTTCACAAACATCTGTATTCAAAATGTGTCGCTATGTTTATTTTCAATGTTTTTATTACGATAATCAGCTAATATTTGGGAAATATTGTTTTTACCCAAGAAAATGACATAAATCGGAATTTTACCACAGAATAAGCCTCCCTCAATGCCACCAATTACAATCCTTTCTGTAATCAAGGAAAGTAGAAAGTGAACCTTGGGTTTACTTTTTTCAGCCTCGTAACTCTCACTTCCCTTATTTTGTCTTTTAGTCCTCACATTACATGAGCGATGTTTCTGACAAAAGGGGAAGAATTGCTGTTTTCTGGGTCATTAGTAGTTCCGTACATCAAGTGGCTTCATGTCCTGTCTGGAGCGATTTCCATTAAAATAAAATCCAACCATATTTGGTACAAATAAACTTCAGTCTATCCCGGACTTGTCCACCAAGTTTCAGTCATGCATGTCCAATGGTCTTTTTTATCATCGTTCGACAATATGACGGGGGACACTTTAATCATTGTCTCCTCAGTAGGAAGTGTGATCCTGAATGGGCTTCACACTCACCGGACTATAACTTCCCAGATTTTTATCTATGGAGCTATCTTAAATACAGTGTCAGTTTAATGGCATAATGCCCGAAAATTTAACACTTCCGGCTAAGAATGTGTTCAGCCAGTCCTCGCTATATTACGTTCTCGCCAGGGGCTTTATTAACTATTTATATTTTTGGATAAAAACACATTTTCTTTTGTTTATCAAATTGTACGATGAAAGCACAGAATAGTTAACAAAGACCCTCTCCTCATGTTAAAAATAGCTTTCTAAATAATAACGTTATTATTTAGAAAACCATTCTTAACATGGGGAGGCAGGAGGCTTTGTTAAAAATATTTCCTTTGAGTATTTTTAGAAAAGAAAACATTCCAATTATAATAAACATATTTGTAATAAAACTTAAAATTTCCAATGAAAGAAATCGCTTTTCATAATTTCTTATGTGTTGACCTAGATTTTCTTACGTGTAAACTATACAGGGAACTGATTTTCACCCTCCATTGCTTTCTGCTGAATAAATTCTTCACCGGAAGTGGCGAATTTTGGGTATATGCCGTTATGCCGAAAATGTCTATTAAAGCAACCCCCAGACTATTCTTGAACTGAAGAAGGCCATCACAGCCCAAATCCGGACAGTGTCAAGAGAGAAGTATATCAGAGTAATTGGAAATTTGGCATATCATATCCATGTGTGTTTATCATTAAAAGGCAATAAAAGACTGTTAGACATTCATGACTGAAAATTGGTGGACAAGTCAGGCATTGACTTTATTTAACTGCTTCTTTCTACAGCAAAATGGTGCACAAGGCCGGAAGGTTGAGTGAACTAACTCCCCTGAGTGGGCACTGGTCAGATAAAAAATTGCCAAAAACAAACCGACAGCATTTCCTAGTAGGGGCAGCTCAGGCGACTATTAATATCTTCTTCTAAGAGGTGAAGGTAATGCCTGGGATAAAATTCAATTCATATATATATGAAACCTTTGTATTGTTTATATCTACTTTAGTATTCATTTATTTCCTGTGTATTTAATTAACATTGCTGGGAAAACAAATATATATAAAAGTTAGGTATGTGTATATGTTTGTATATACAGAATTCACTTTTAAACTAAATAACCGATCATCATGAATTTTGGAACACAGCTGCTAGGCGTAATGTGGGCTATATTTAATTTTGTTTAATTCAAAGAGGAAAAAAAGGTGCTGAAGCCTTTCGTGAAAATTCAGATACTGGTTTTTGTGAAAGTTTAACAATAGGTATTAGACATTAATTAATAAATATTCCGCAAATTTCAGTTTATATGAAGATTAAAATCAGTATATAATGATACTAAACTTTACGTCTAGAATCCTTACTCCAATTTTGATCAAAATCCATTAAATGATTTTGATTCTAAAAAACGTCTAAAATTTAAGGCTTAAGCTTAAGGGGTCTTAAGAAGAAACTGAAATTCAGGGGATGTTTCTTAATGTTTAATGACTATGGATCAAATTGAATGCAAATTTGATATATTTAAATTTTCAAACAGAAAGTTGTGCCCATATAACGCCACTCTAACAACCCTTTAGAATTCTCCAAGTTTTAATCTTCATAAGAGGACATAAAAACAGTGCAAAACTGCTGTTTGTGGAATTAATTTAGCCGTCCTGGGACGGGTATTCTTATATACATTTTAAATTGCTTATATCTGCTTTTTGTATTTCCTTATTTCTTGTGTATTTAATTAACATTGATGGTGAGATATCTCTCCAAGAATTATTCCCGTCGTTTGGTGAGCCCAACGTGCTATGAACACGCAACCGGCTCCAACATCCCTTATGCACTTCCTGCTGATTATATATTCTTATAAAGCAACATTGCTTGGAAAATTTGTTGTTGATGGCTGTGACACTTCCGGTTACCACATGGGAGAGAACCTTCTCGCAAATGAAAATGGTGAAGATGTTTCTGAGAAATGCGATGGCCAATTATAGACTGAGCAACATTGCTCTGTTATCGATTTAAAGTTTGCGGGCTAAGAGAATTGACTCGGACACTTTTATAGATGTGATAGCCTTCATGATAATCGCAAAATTAAACTAGATTTTATTGCCTATAGTTAAGGAAATTATCACATGCTCTTTTCGGGCAATGAAATTGCTCGCTTAAATAGAGTAGGCTTTCTTTTACATAAAAAAAAAGAACATATCGCTGCGGATGAAGAATGTACGCCAATATCCGATATATATTTCAACTCTGCGACTGCGAGAGATAAACTGGAAGCTATTTTCCAACATCTGCACAGTCTGAAGATGAAGTTATTAAAATATACAATTAAATACAATGTACTAGAGATAAAATTCTCAAAAGAGATCATATATTCATAATATCTTTTTTAATTGCAACCTTATACAATTGCACAATAGATTTTGCAAGAGGAAAATTTAGTCTAGGTATCTTGAACAATATGAAACTTCTTGTCAATTTTTGTATCAAAAACAACTCTATAATAACCATTCTCCAAAGATGCCAACTCCTTACATTTATTTTTCCCTCGGTCACCCCATAACTGTTGTATTATATATTGGAGGACACCATCCATTCCCATATTTCACTCCAATCTGTTTTTTTATTGACATCCCACTTCGCCTCCACTCCCATCTCGAGACCCACCTGCTCGTTTTTCAGACCACTCGGAAAACAGTGGACGGCTTAACACTTAGCAGAGGATGTAGGTTAGTAGGGCCCTCTCAACCCTACTAACTTACATTTTTCTTTTTTGAATATTTTTAAATGGTGTACCACTTCTCACAATGACTTTTTTGTAAATAATATCCTTTTAAAACAAATTGGAGATCATCGAAGTAAGACCAAGCCACAGAGTGAATGCGGTATTTTGGTGAGAATGTCTAGTGTAGGGTAAGCCCAAAAGTTTTTGACTGAATTGGATTACCACCGACCCTTTTCTCTCCCCCAAAACGATTCGGGCTTCATGTCTAAAGCAAAGGATAGACTTTATGATTACTTTTTTTTTTTTTTTTTTAAATCTTGTTGCGAATGTATATCTTTTGCTTAAATAGAATAACCAATACAAAATTTAAGAAAAGAAATTTACACACATGGACATCACCAGATTTTATTTTGACATCTAAAACCTCAATGAGATTACAATATTTTGAAGTTCTATGTACATTTAGTCTTTTTATCTAGAAGGAATGGTGGAAGAGTGCAGAGAAAGAGATAAACCACTGAGAAGATGGTGTGATAACGTATGTTACTGGACTTCCAGATAAATCAGAGCTAAACGATGTAGTAAAGGACAAGAGGTCTTGGAAGCAGTTCATACATGACACTAAATTGCCCCGGATACCCTTGGGCAAGATGTTCGCCTCTACCCAACCCCAGCACACCGAAATACACCTTTCCCTGCTTTTTTAACCTTTTTCCTCTACTTAACCTACCAACTACTTAAACTCTTCGAAACCCCAACCATCCTCGGTAGGTTATTTATCTCCCTCCCACGGAGAGAAGATTAGACACAAGGTCAGGAAAAGATGGGATTTTAAAAGCTAGCGCCCTAGGTGAAGAGCATTCTGACCGAACAAATATTGCCTGGGCAGCCCTGTCGGCATTCCCCGATAGGGGCGCCTCAGGCAATTAGCAATAAACTATCCCCTTAACTCAAAGGGTGAGAAGGTAAAGCCTGGGAGGGTGGACCTCCTAGAACTGCAAAGGACCATACCTCAAATCGACAGAACTATGTCCAAGACTCTGCCAGTCTAATTTTGGTATGCAATCACCACCGCGAAGCGTAGCTGGTTCCTGGGTATGACAGAAAACTGCATCCAGTGATAAGGCCCCGATTTGGGAGCTTTGGGGAGTGTAGAGTAGAGTCACCTCTTTGTTACCAAGTACCTGTCAGGGGTCCCATCTGTGGGTTAAATGTAAATTCTTTACAGACTATTTCTTTACGAAATGCACACCTACAAAACCAATTAATCTACAAATCAATCGTATACAGAACATGTACGGTGTGAACATAAAATGACCCAATCACGATGGACACGTCGTAAAATCCGACATGTCAATCATGATTTGGTCATTTTATTGTTAGTAATCGCATCAATGCTTCAGAGCTTTATTAAGTCTTAAATGTAGCTTAGCGTTTCATGGAGGAGGGGGGTGGGGTGGAGAAGAATGTGAAGCTGTGTTGCTATGTTTCGCCTTTATTATTTTAAAATCGATTTATAAGAACGCGTTATAGTAGTTGTTAGTAATATCAATTTTTAATCAGAAAAAGGCTATTCATTTTTTCATAAATAGAATAAGATTCAGAATTTTTCAGATGAATATTGATAATTTGGATTATTTGGATTATTTGAATAACTGTTCTCATCTTGGATGTTATTCTCATAACGTTTCGTCCAATGTAACTTCTGACCTTTTTCAGGTATATCTTGTCGAACTCGGGAATCTGTATGGAATTTCGAATTGAGCCCTTTATTTAATCCATGGAGGTAGCTTGCTCTCATTATATCAGCCATGACCGGGTAGAAGTCTTAAATAATTCGTAATTGTATTCTTGGAATCGAACCTTTAACCTCCAGAGGACTGTTACTTAGAACTGATTATTACTTTAGCACTTTATCCGTTGTACCACGGGTCCCTGTGGACAATTCTCGTATGCATGACATCCAAGATGAGAACACTAATATACAGAATATGATCTGTTTTTTTTTTTAGAAATTGCATCAATGCTTCATCGTTATATTAAGTCTTAAATGTGGGCCAGCGTTGCATGGATGAAGACAGATTGGTGGTAGTCAGACCCAGAGAAGAATTAAAAATCTATTAAATCTAACAAAGTTTGTTATTTAAAATCTATTTATAAAAAGCGTTTGAATTTTCAATAATTATGAGTTTGATTTGAATAGAGCTGAATAAACCAAAAGAGTAATGTCCCTTGCTTTTGTTTTTTGATCATGCTGAGGGGAATTTATAGTACTTTAAACCGTGTGGTATTTTGTCTGTAGACATCGTTTACAAAGGTCGACTCACATGACTTGAATTGACATAGAAATTCAAAAGTCTGAAGATATTACATATGTGTTAGCATTGCAGATATAATTGGAATAAAAATTATTAAATTTTAACAATTATGTATCGACAGAGATGTATTACCATTAATAATTAATATTAATATGGAAATATACTGCTGATAGCATAATTGGCTTCTTTATTTCTATATTTAGTTTATATTTGCTGCTGAAATGGAAAAATTTAGTTCCCTGCGAAAAAATATTCCAAGCAGTACAAGTTATATCTGCCAAGAAATTAACTATAATTAAAATGTATTGTTCCTAATAACATGCACCAACGTTCAACGAAAATAAAAGGAAGCTAGGAAGAATCAAATATCTATTTTTATATATTCAATGCTATTTAGATCTGAAGCAGGAATTCTATGCCACTTTATTTTATATATTAGATGATCTATTATATAGTCTATGACATGTAGGGGTGAGAGGTTGATATGCCATTAAACACTACTCAAATTGGAATTTTAGTAGTGATGAAGATGAAGCAATATTTCATCGTTCGAAAAATAACTTTTTGTTTGGAGCCAATACCCTCTTTTCTTTGTCTAGTATGGTAAAGGGAGGCTATCTTCCTTTTTCCTCGAAGATAAAGGTTAAAAATATTGTTAGTTGGACGATGAACGCTACCACAATGAGTGGAATCAACAGAAGATTACCTAAAAGGAATTGATTATCCAAGAGGACGGCTCAATAAGTGTTTGTTTACATTAGACAAAGACGACCATGTTGTAGTTAGTTGGAAAGCATCCCCGTGGTATTTTGTTCCACAAATGGGATGTTCTAGAGAACAAACTTTGTTCATGGAAATGGAAGTTCCATTTGGTTTTTGAGAGAGAGAGAGAGAGAAAGGAAAGTTCTTTGCTGTTGTTGTAGCTAGACGAGTTCCTGCTGTTCAAGGTATATTTCCTCTTTAATTTTAACCACCATATGTAATAACTGACGGAAGGCGTTTGAGTTCTTTTACATTGATTTTCTATTTGATCCCTGTGACAAAGCAGCAGCAGCAGCACATGGATTTGAAAAGAGTAATAGGTCTCGTCCATTAAGGATTGCCCAACTGGGAGATGATCCAGAGACTATAGATGTATGAATAGAAGAGATATTTATAGTAATTGAGCAAATTAAGCATTTTGTTCTCAACTGCACTTAAAAGCAGTTCAAGGGGAAAAATGCCAACTTTCATTTAACAGGAAAGTAATTATCTTGAAAATGGCAAAGTATAATTCTTTGTGCTACCACAGAGCTCTGGATTGTAAGCAATGAATACTAAATTTGTCCCGCTATCTCTTTCAAGATTAGTTGGTAGCTACAGCATATACAATGATTTAAAATCAGATACGACTACTTATAATCAATTGATTTTTTGGCACGATCTACAAGAAGTTGATTTGCATATTTAAATGAGTCTAGCTCAGATCTTGCTACGCAAAAATAAAGTGGAATAGTTGTTCTATATTTAAGCTTAAAAGAAAGTACAGACATTACATGTCAGTTTATTTGTCATGACTTTGTAGCGGTCCTCATGGATAGGTTCATACATTTTACACGTTTGTGTTTTGAGTTCACATATCTATTCTCTCTATATACAGGGTGTCTCAAAAAAATGTACTCACTCGTAGAATGACGAGAAAACTTTTATTTATGAACATAGAGTGAAATGAAATAGCATCAAATACATGAGACAGATGTAATTGAAGAATCATGTTCGCAAATGTTCAAACTGATGACCATTATTGTTCAAGCTATTTCATTTCTCTCTATGTTCATAAATAAAGGTTTTCTCGTCATTCTAAGAGTGAGTACATTTTTTTGAGACACCCTGTATAAAGTTACGTATGTGTATATATTTATATATCTATGTACAGGGTGATCTCTTAAACTGATGAAAAGATCATTATGAATTTTGGAATATATATACTAAACAACCTGGTGAGTAACCAGTAAACATTATTATTTTTTTTTTGTAAACTTTACCATTTAGGGGATGCGCCCACACAAACTAGCGCCTGCCCCTCAAAAAAAAACTTTTCAAATAAGTTAAGTACAAAAAATTTAATAAAGAAAAGAATTGCTCTATATCAAATTTTAAGTCATAGTAAGTAATACATTTCTAAAAGGATCGGTTCATGAGCATCAGTAATATTACGTGCTTGGTAAAATCCTAAACTATTGAACTTATTATTATGAATTATGGAATATGTATTCTAGGCAACAGGGTGAGTAACGTGGACACATTATTTATTTTTGCTTATAAACTTAAAGAAAACTTCATTAAAATTTAAGAGTAATGCTATATTTATTGCTTATACCCGTCCTGTGACGAGTATTCCACTAGTATATAGAAAATATATAAAGCGGCATTGGATATTTTATAAATAAATATTGTTTTTTACGTTTTCTTTCGCTTAGACGGACTGAACTTTTGTTTTCTTTTTGAGAAGGAGTGTTTCTCCCGAAATATCAAAAGCTGTTCCACCATCCCGGCTTTTATTAATATTAACAGTAAGTCTTATATTTACTGATATGGTATGTGAAAGGTCTATCGAAAAGTAAATTTAAAAAATAAATAGATAGATAATTGTGAAGATTAATACCTCAAATATAGTCTTCGATTGTTTTGTTTTTGTTCCTCCTCTCTGTAGCCATTCCGGTTTTCTGTATTGCTATCAGCCTTCATAAATACTCACATACTAATATTTTATTGAATATTGTAGAAGAATTTAGATGTCATCATTATCGTCTGTGCATACTTGTTAACCTAGTTAACAGCATGCTATTAACAACAGATGTCCAGTCATTTAACTTCGAGGATATTAATGGTTGTGTTCATGTCGTTTTCAAGGTGGAAGTCTAGTAGTGATTTGAAGTCTTTTATCACTTGGTCGACCCATGTCATCTTAAGTCGTCTTGATGGTCTCTAGCTAGGCTTTATGAAGACTGCTTGAACTGCTGTAGTTTTAATTATAAATGAATGCTACAACCACAAGAGTAGGAAGAATAGGCAATAAAATAGTCTTTGGCCTAACAGCAGAAAGACTGAGTGACGATTTCATTCGGGGGGGGGGGGGAGGTAAGAATATGATTTACAATAGTGATTTGAAGTCTTTTATCACTAGGTCAAGCCATGTCATCTTTGCTCGTCCTGTTGTTATTAAGTAGAATATTGTGTTGTTTAAAACTTTATATTAATAAGAACTTCTGTTATATGTCCCTTGTCTTTGTTTTCTTGTTTCATATTTGTGTTTTATGGAAATCGCTCCAGACAAGGCATGAATCCACTTGATTTAAGGAGCTAAAAAAATACTACTTCAAGATCAAAAACTAGCCACCGATAAGTGTTAAATAGATTCCGACACAGAAAACAGCAATTCTTCCCCCTTTGTCAGAAACATCGCTCATGGAATGTGAGACTACAGGACCAAATCAGAGAAGCAGGAGTTACGAGGTTGCCGAAAGTAAACCCAAGGTCCACTTTCACGTATCCACTTTTTACTTTCCTTAAGATAACACACAATTTGACTATAGTTTCAACTCTATATATCCAAGACTTTGATGGCTATGGAGATGCTGGATGTGATGACTTTAAAATGATTATACATGCTGACAAACTCCGAGACGACAACATGAACAACCTTTTCATGTTTCTGAGGCACGTGAAGTTGTTGTTGTAATAGTTGGTCAGCAGTTTTATCATCGGGACATCAATTTATATCTCAGAAACAATCAACTTAACCGCATCCCTGAAACAAATCGGGCATATGATGCTTTACGATAGCCGATCATTCATTGGGCAGGTCAAGAATGGTATTATTTCAGTTTGGAACACAAATCCTCAAACCACACAGTTTGTAGTAGGAACAAAGATATCAATATCAATATTGGAGTGGGGATTTTCTGTTACCCAATTGTTCTTGCTTTGTGCCATATTTCCTCCGGGCAACACCGGGATACAGGTTCTGCTAGTTTAAAATAAACTATTATGCTGTTGTGTTTCAGTAGAATAGTGTGTTGTTTAAAACTTTATATTGATAAGAAGTTCTGGCTACCGAATTGTTCTTTCTTTGTGCCATATTTCCTCCGGGCAACGCCGGGGCACGGTTCCTGCTAGTTTAAAATAAACTATTATGCTGTTGTGTTTCAGTAGAATATTGTGTTGTTTAAAAATTTATGTTGATATAAAGTTCTGTTATATGACCCTTGTCTTTGTTTCTTTATTTCATATAATAACACACAATTTGACTATAGTTTCAACTCTATATTAATACTGCTGTTACTACCTGTGAGTATTGTTGTAAACTGGTAATAAAAACTAGTAACACATATTAACTAATAAATACTGTAATTGTTTATTCCTTTTCGTATTAAAATTTGCAACCAAGATACTAGAGATCTTTGCAAAATGAAAATATATGAATAACAGATTCTAAATAATGGATACAACAATTAGAAATCTATTATGCTAAAGCTGAATTAATCAATGTTTGTTTCTCTAAGGAATTTTAATCACATAAAATACATCGAAAAATATTCCTCAGTTTTGGGATTGAGTTATGTTTCGAAAAAACTTCCATTTTAATGGTTCTAATTAGGTGAAATTTGCAATTGACTAATCAAGTGACCCATCTCTTTTATACGGTATGTATCACTTTCGCTTCTGTATCTCTCGTTCCCTCTTTCTCTCTACCTCTGCTTATTAAAAATATTAACAATATAACGATATATTATAATAAAAAAGGAAAGAATAGAAAGATAGGAATAATCAATTATAAGCGAATGAAAATATCACCACAAGAAATAATACTATTAACACATAGCTATAGATGAAAGAGATAGAGAGAGAGGGGGGGAGATATAGTGAACAGAAAGAGACTAAATATGTATTGTTGTTAAATGGTAGTACTAAGAATTGGTTCATTGTAGTCCTACAAGCCAGAAACCTTCCAACTGCATGTTATGGATTCATTACTGTCAGCTACACAGCATCTTTTTTTCATTATGATAGGCCACAAAAATCAAATTGCTATTTATTTGCTGGTATAAAAAACAAATTAAATAAAGGATCTTTTTGTCAAGCATGAATTAAAAAAAAAAAGAAATTCATGGAGAGTTGCGAACTAAAAGCATGTGGCTTATGTAATTGAATCAAATTCACGTGCAACTGTCAAAAATAATGCGATCTTCTAGTTGCAACGTATTTGACAACTGTCTTTCATACGGCTTGTGTAATGTCATCTTATCTATCGTTTCTAAGTTATGATAAACAAATAAAACATTTTAAAATTGTAAAGCACAATATTGCATGTCACTTAACAGAGGAAACCCCAATCATTTGACAAGAGATAATGTTTTAACTGTAAATCGTTTCATTGTATACTCAGAACACCGTTTTAAAAAACAAGGATATATCAGTTGAAGAATAACAAAACCCACAATTTAAACCTGCATTTTTAACAATTATTTGAGACAATGTTTTTTATTTATTTTTTTTTTTTTTTTTTACATGCGTCCACTCTAAGAGGCTTAATCGCTTAATCCATCATTTGGTCTGTCACGTGTAAGTTTGAAATAGCATTTTCGTTTGTCTGTCATGCATACGTTTGAAAAAAAAGTTTTTTCATCTATCATGCGTAAGTTGGAAATAGCGTTTACGCCTGTCATGTAGTAGTTTGAAATAGCAATTTTGTCGGTCTCTCAAGCGTAAGCTTGAAATAATTTTTTTGTTCGTCTGTCAGGCGTAAATTTGAAATAACATTTGGGTTCGTCTGTTATGTATAAGTTTTAATTAGAATTTTTATTGATATGTCAGGCATAAATTTGAAATAGCATTATCGTCGGTCTGTTATACATCAGCTTAAAATAATTTTTTCGTCAGTCTGTCAGGCATAAGTTTGAAATATCATTTTCATCACTAAACACGCTGAATGAATGGACGCATCTTAAGAATATCAATTCTTGTTATCTACTCACACAATTCTGTAGCATTAAGGTAGACTGATTCTTCGACCCCCGCAGATTATCTAGGCAGCAGATAATCACAAAGACAGCTTGAGTCTTGTTGGTTTGATGACACATAGCAGTAGTTTGTTCTCTCTCCTCTTTTTGCTGCTGTTGTCTCCTTAATAACAGCAGTTGTAAAAGTTGTTAAAAATGACAGCACAAAATCAGTTGGGGTTGTTTAACAATGCTTTTGAGGTTTATATTTTTCCTCTCCTGTCTATGTACATAATAACTCCAACCCATAGGGAGATGGAGGCAGCTGTCTCAATTCTCCATCTAGAGAAAAGAAGGTTTTCTCAGCTTATCTCTGTATGTATCTGGCGACTTCCTGTGTAACGTTCTCGTTACTAAAAAGTGTTCACATAGCTTTCTTTATCATGATGCTTAGCTCATTATAGATATAGTGTGTGAAAACCCCAAATGTTCATTATAACTGTTGTGAAGTTGTCCAACAGTAAATAATAAATAAAGGAAGTCAAGTCGAGGGTTGGTTTAACAAGTGTATTAACAAAGTAAGAAATTGACTAGCACTTGGCTAGACAGTTACAAAACTGTGCTTTGTCTTCCTATGACTCACACTATTTATAGTGACAACCGGTGTTGTTTCTCCTGTGTAAGAACGGCCGGTGTAACAATAACTCTAGTGCATGAAATACATTTTCTCTTCATTAGTTTCTCTCCGTCGCTTCTTTCCCCTTCATCGTCGCCGCCGCCATTTTGATTCTTATCATCTAGTGGTAGCCTCTTTTCCATGCTATGTCTCATCAGGGTAGCAAGACAAACGTAACTTTTTATTGTGTACAGAAAAAGAAAACTTAGACGTTCACTGAGAGTTTCAGCTTTTATTTGGGAGAGAAATAACTCATGCATGAGAGAGAGAGAGAGACTAGGGACTAATGGATGGATATAACGAACAGACATCTTAGGGGCCAGATGTTTGCGTTCTGGCGATTTTACCTTTTTAAAAGTATTACAGCATTATTGGCCATCCATCCAACTCAAAGTTTCATGAATGACTCTGTCTCAACCCTTCGTTTCATTGTCAACTCAATATCCGTGACGTCACTCCATCATGTCGACTCACATCTCTTTTAGACTGACCTATTTTAACCTCACTTTGACTTTAACCTTACAGGTCATCTCTTCCTGTCAATTTTTCCTGGGAACTGATTCATCTTCCCAAACTTCGATCTGCACCATTTCGCCCCTTGTCATAATCAACATGAGCTGATGTAACCAGTCTGTGACTTATGTCCATCACGATGTAACACCTGTCTATGATGCAATATCCTGACACATAGCCCTAACTCTAACTTAATGTCTAATGGAAAATTCGATCTTCTTACTTAAACTAACCTTACATTGAATTTTCCATTTTAAACCTTTTATCTAATCTTGGTATGAATAATCGAATATTAAAAGGTGAAAATGCTTTTGTTTTTATTATACAAACTATTTCAGAGGTTTTATTTCAATTTCTTTGTCATACTAGCTAAAATACTTGTCTCAAGATGTGTTCATAATTGCAATGGGAAAAGCAGATCCCCACAAAGTAAACGGCAAAGTTTGGTACTACCAGATCAGACTGTCTGAAAATACTGGCTTCCTTACCTAAAATGCACCAAACATTGATGTTATTGTTTTTTTTTCCTTTCCCTTTTGCAAAACTCAATCATGTTCTGCAAAGGCAAAAACAACAATTTTCACCTACAAAACAGCCAAACGGAGCACCATGAATAAATATTTGAAAATATAAAGTAACTGAAACATAACAACTTTTACCAAAATGGCTGGATTCGGCATTCAATAACCCGAAAAGAGTTGATGTGCCGTAAAACAAAACAACCAAACCACAACACCATGCATAACTATTTTAAGATCTTGAAGCATAAAAACTTTTACCAAAATGACCGGATTTGGCAGTAAACAACCTGAAAAGGGTTGATATGCTGTAAAACTCTTTAAGGAAAGTAAAAAGTGGACCATTGGTATGTGTTTACTTTTGGCAGCCTCGTAACTCTCGCTTCCCTTATTTTGTCCTTTAGTACTCACATTCCATGTGCAATGTTTCTGACAAAAGGGGGAAGAATTGCTGTTTTGTGGGTCGGAATCTATCCATATAACATTTATCATTGGCTATTTTTTTTACCTTGAAGTAGTATTTTTTTACCTTGAAGTAGTATTTTTTTTTAGCTTGAAGTAGTATTTTTTTTTAGCTTGAAGTAGTATTTTTTTTAGCTTGAAGTGGTATTTTTTTTACCTTGAAGTGGTATTTTTTTTACCTTGAAGTGGTATTTTTTTTAGCTCCTTACATCAAGTGGCTTCATGTCTTGTCTGAATTGATTTCCATAAAAAAACAACAAAAAACCCAACTAAACCTAAACAAAGAATCGTCTGTGCGGTACATAAAAGCCTCAAACATAAAAGTAAGATGCAGTGAACTGTCAACCTAAGGATTAAAAATGATTTGTTATTTGTAACTCCATATAAGGTGGATGATTCGCCAATTCGAGGAAAAAGAACTCGGAGCATCTCTAGGATCGAGCTCATTTTGGTTGAGAGAGATTTAGTGATAACAGGTGTCTTTTTTGTTCAAGGCAGTGTAACTGGAAGACGTTTAGCTTTCGTTCGCTGGACGACTAAAACATATTTTACTTGGGTACCATAAAGTGAAAATCCAGAAATCGGAATACGAGTATTCGTATCCTGTTAGAATTTTCGGTAAAAACTCATAATAAGGGCCGGCTGACTGGCTAGTGGGCCGTGCGCAGAACCAGTTTGGCCCTAAAAAGGCCAAACTGGTTTTGCGCAAGGCCCACTAGCCAGTCAGCCGGCCCTTATGCGTTTTTACCGAATTTTCTCACTACATGACACAAACTTAAGAAATAAAAAAAAGAATACAATTAGAATGCATGTATGAAAAAAGAAGAGACGAATCTAAAACGTTCTCTTCTCTTTCTGGCAAAAAAATCGAACAACACATTTTGGAAGGGGTTTCCATGGTTTCTCCCCCCCCCCCCCGTCATCCCATGAAGATGAGCTGTAAAAGAGATCAAAAGAACTGTTTATTTTCTTAACCCTGAGTCAGCATCATTATTTCACCAATGGAGAAGCCAGAAATGGCAAGAACCCTTTAAAGCGAGGGGCTCTTGACGATCAACCCCTTGACCCTATCAGCTTTAAAGAGATTCCAATTGTCAAGTCCCCGACTGCATTGTTGAAAAATCTGCATTTAATTTCCGATTCATTATTAGAAACCTCTCCTTTTTTTTTCCTCAAAGAAGCCCTTCAAATTCTGTTTCACTCTCGCTGTCCAATATGGATCACCGAGCAAAAACAAATGCGACAAAAAATGTGAATCTCTCAAAAATGTCAACTCGCAGCGCACCACTTTTGTGGCGTCATTTTCTTCAATGGCCGTCGTACATTTATTCGATGTCGACTCCAGTTGATCATCTGATAGATGTTAACGCTGTTTATTGATTTTGAATATTGGCTCTCCATCTAGGGTGAAAGTCAATGTTACAAAAGTAACCTGATATCCTTTCATTGCGTCTTTAAATGATCTGTATCAGAGCTAACGCTTATAAGAAACCTTACAAACTACCGGTTGTCCGGGCTGATAGCATCCTTCCCGAGAGTCCAACATTCAAACTCTTCGATCTAACATTCACAGGTTACATGAATTAGAACAAATACATAGAAGATACTACCAAGTCTGCTGCAAAGAAGGTGGGCTCCCTCTATCGGGCTAGAAAACTTCTAACACTGCCAGTATCCTCTATGTCGATAAAGCTACCATCCACCCATGCATGGAGTATTGCTGCCACATCTCGTCTGGTATACGAAGCACTTGTCTCTCCTACTTGTGCAGGGTTAAAAAAAGAGTCTTTAATCTAATAGGTCCCACATTGTTTACCAAGCTCTGCCCCCTGTTCCATTGCTGCAATCTTGCATCCCTGTGCTTGTTTTAGAAGTATTTCAGTGGAATGTGCTCCAATGAACTTCCTGCATTTGTGTCTCCTCAACGTAAATACTCCCGACAAACTGTAAAATCACACCCCTTCACTGTAGAGGTTCCCATATGCCGAAAGGCTTTGTATTCTAATTGCTTCTTTTTTTTTATCGAACTGCTTGCCTTTGGAATTGCCTCCCTACTCCCTGCTCTCTGTTTCCCCAACTGTACTAATATGCAGAAATTTAAATGTAATGTGTACAAGCATCTCGGTGCACAACTCTCCACTTAGGGTCCTCCTATAAATCTGGCCCCTAATTCACAGTATCCCTTTATATCTCAGTGGCAGTGTGCCTTGTTTGGGATGAATTGAAGTAAAAAAGGGGGGAACCAAGAGAGCACAAATATCTATTTCTGATCTGCCTTGTGGTGGCCAAAGAAGAGACCAATTTTAATTTCCTCTTTTTTTTCAAATGTTCTTTTTATGCATGCACTGAACTTCATAGCTTGACCTTTAAACCTGTTTTTTTTTTCATTTACTGTGTGGCTTCATGTTCATACCCAATTTAAAGTCTCATATTGTTCGGTCTGGTACAAGGTTGCCAGGTCTGAATGCTAAACTCTGTGCATGCTTTACATAACATTGAAATACAGTGCTACCAGAATGTGGGAGCATACAGAGACTGTTACATTTCAAGGGTTCATATTTTATGTATGTAAAATGTATGTCACTATTAATTTATTGTAGGTAAAATGTATGTCATTATTAATTTATTGTAGGTAAAATGTATGTCATTATTAATTTATTGTAGGTAAAATGTATGTCATTATTCATTTATTGTAGGTAAAATGTATGTCATTACTCTTTTATTGTATGTAAAATGTATGTCATTATTCATTTATTGTAGGTAAAATGTGTGTCATTCATTTATTGTAGGTAAAATGTATGTCATTATTCATTTATTGTAGGTAAAATGTCTGTCATTATTCATTTATTGTAGGTAAAATGTATGTCATTATTCTTTTATTGTAGGTAAAATGTATGTCATTACTCATTTATTGTAGGTAAAATGTATGTCATTACTCATTTATTGTAGGTAAAATGTATGTCATTATTGATTTATTGTAGGTAAAATGTCTGTCATTATTGATTTATTGTAGGTAAAATGTATGTCATTATTAATTTATTGTAGGTAAAATGTATGTCATTATTAATTTATTGTAGGTAAAATGTATGTCATTATTCATTTATTGTAGGTAAAATGTATGTCATTACTCTTTTATTGTATGTAAAATGTATGTCATTATTCATTTATTGTAGGTAAAATGTGTGTCATTCATTTATTGTAGGTAAAATGTATGTCATTATTCATTTATTGTAGGTAAAATGTCTGTCATTATTCATTTATTGTAGGTAAAATGTCTGTCATTATTCTTTTATTGTAGGTAAAATGTATGTCATTACTCATTTATTGTAGGTAAAATGTATGTCATTATTCATTTATTGTAGGTAAAATGTCTGTCATTATTGATTTATTGTAGGTAAAATGTCTGTCATTATTCATTTATTGTAGGTAAAATGTATGTCATTATTCATTTATTGTAGGTAAAATGTATGTCATTATTCATTTATTGTAGGTAAAATGTATGTCATTATTCATTTATTGTAGGTAAAATGTATGTCCTTATTCATTTATTGTAGGTAAAATGTATGTCCTTATTCATTTATTGTAGGTAAAATGTATGTCATTCATTTATTGCTGGTAAAATGTATGTCATTATTCATTTATTGTAGGTAAAATGTATGTCATTCATTTATTGTAGGTAAAATGTATGTCATTATTCATTTATTGTAGGTAAAATGTATGTCATTATTCATTTATTGTAGGTAAAATGTATGTCATTATTCATTTATTGTAGGTAAAATGTATGTCATTACTATTTTATTGTAGGTAAAATGTATGTCATTACTCTTTTATTGTAGGTAAAATGTATGTCATTATTCTTTTATTGTAGGTAAAATGTATTCTTTTATTGCACTACTAATTGCACTTATTTATTTGTTTATTTTACTTTCTACTTTCATTTTTTTTTTAATTATGCCATTTATTTTTGCCAAATTTTTCCTATTTACAATAGAAATTTTAAAAGTTAAATTTAATTATTACGGTATCGTTTAGCCATTAAATTATTAATTGAACCAAATTGTAATAAAAGTATAACCAATTTTATGAAAGCCATGTTGTTTTAGTTTCTATAAAATTATTAAATACTAGCTGTCCTTATCCGGCGTTGCCCGGGAGTCTTTGTTATTTTCATTTTTATTTCATTTTCATTTTTTAATTAAATTATTATTCTTTAAATAGGATTTTGAAAGTTAAATTTACTCATTGCGGTGCCAAATTATTATAAATTGTTTTAACTGAGACGCGAGCGAGAGAGTAAGCTGATCCAATCGACCTCAAATAATACATATTGGTTTCATCTCTAGTTATAAAATTTTTGGGTGTAAATAGTTTACAAAACTTTAAACCTTTCAGTGCATGAAGATTTGCTAAGAATTCTAAAGCCGAAAATGACTTTATATTTGATAGTTTAAATGCTTCCAAATGTACAAGGGTTACTGAATTATTAATTATTAAATTTTAATTTTTTTATTTAAAATTAAGAAAGGATTAAAATGGCTGACTTGATTAAGAATTAAGCAAAATACATTCAGATTGATTTAATTTAATTATTTATTTAAATTATTTTTTAAACATGTTTTTTTTAATATTCTGTTTTATTTTATGCTAGCGCATTTTTTATTTCAATAAATACTCGATTAATAGTAAATTTAAAGAATACATAAGTCACACAGACGCGAGAAACACATACACGAAGTAATCACACAATTTATAAAGATTTTCTTATTCTTTTTTAGCTGATAATAAAATGGACCATATTTGGTTGTTTGCAGTTTATATTGAGGTGTGCAGTATTTTTACTGGTTTAAAAGAAAAAGGAGCAAAATTAGGTCAGTAAAACTTATTCTAAAATGTTTTTATCAATAAAGATTTTTTTTTTTCATTTTTGATTTATGATGTTTTTTTTCTTTAGCCTGAAAAAAACAACGAATTCAATACAATATAAATTACGGCACCACTGAATATGAATGGTATTTGTTAAGTCAATGTAGACAGTGTCTTTAGTTCAGCATTTGACGGTGCTGTACATTGAAATACAGTTGTAATGTTATCGTATATATGACGTAATCAGCTATTGTCTCTGTGAGGAGCAAAGATTATTGAATCTTGTTTATTTCTCTTCACTTGTGATAACTGCAAAACAAATGATAAATGGGATGATTTATTTTACAACTCTGTTTTGGTATCATCCCTATGTAGATAGACAATAGACTCTTCCGATAAGTATATAATACTTTGATTGTAATCCACTCAGAGAGTCAAGTAGTGAACATGATTTGCTGACATAGTACATACCAGTCGAAGATCCGGTCTTGACAATCAGTCTGACAGAAACTGGATCATTTCGGTGGTCTTTTATCTGTCGGACTGTGGTATCAGTCCTGGGTAGTCCTAAGAGGTCTACATTCCTAGGCTTACCTTCCCTCTTTAGGAAGGAGATAGTTTATCGCTGACTGCCTGAGGCGCTCTGACCGAGGAATGCTGCCGGGCCTGGTCAGGCAATTTTTAAGAGGCCAGAGTGCCCCAATTCTAAGGTGCTGGCTTGTGCTCCTCATCTTCTGGCCTCGTACCACATCTTGCTGCGATGGGAAGGAACCAGAAGGCTGCCCTAGTGACATTATATTACTGTAATATAACCTTATTCTTTAGTCAAAATATGTGTTTGCCATTATTTTTATATTACGCACTTTTGAGAACATAACAAGCTAATAGTTCAGACTTTTTTGTCGGTATGCGAGAGAGAGAAAGAGACAGCAAAACTGACATAGAAATCTTCAACGAAGGACAAATATACTTTTCATCCTCTCTATAGAAAATTAGCATCGAAAAGGTTTTGAATTCCTCTAATTTTTTATAATAAATGGATCAAAAGAATGTCAATATCATCTGATTCCAAATTATATTTATAGAAGAATGTTACATGGTCAAATAGATGAAGAATTATTGTATACTAGCAGTATTCATCTGACGTTTCCCGTGTAGATATATATTGCTGGTTCGAAATAATTTAAAATATAGACATGTTTGTAATTTTTGCTTTGAAAGAAAACTTATGTAATATGAGGTCAAATTATAAAAAAAAAACTTTTAGTACGGTCGTGTTTTCTTTTAAAAAAACAAACTACTTGTTTATGCTGTGTTTTACAGCAAAACGGCAAATGTCTTTAACGAATCGAAATTAATTATTTTTTCTTTAATTATTTTCAATATGAAAATTATCGCCTGCTAAAAATAATAATTCTTTAAATGTTTAAAACTTTTTAAAATAAATTCTTTGTTGAGATGTTTTTGTTTAATTTTATTTCTGTTTTATGAAACGAAGAAAATCTATTAAAAAAAAATCAATTTCATTTCTTTGTTTTCATGTTTTCATATGCTTGAGTTATTTTATAGACATAACCGATAATTGCCCCTAGTGACCTACGAAAATTTCAATGGTGTCTATAGATTTTGTGAAAGATTTAACCGTTATTGAAACCTATTTCAATGTTCTAACATATCAATTTCCATAACACACAAAGAAACATCGACTTATATATATATATATATATATATATATATATATATATATATATATATATATATTTATGAGAGAGAGAGAGAGAAAGATTAATTGCATTCTCACTATGAATTTCCAAAGAATCTTCTGACACAGTACAACTTGATTGTCGGCCTGTTCAGGTATTTCCAGCATTACATTGTTGCAAAAGTGATTTCTGTCTGATTGATCCAGCACGAGTAAGTTTCATTCATGGCTTTAGTAAGAACAAGTGCAGGTTTATTTGGCAATGATTTATCACCTTTAGAGACTAATAGTTAACATGAAATAAATGAAATGCTCCCTTTAACTGCAATATATATATATATATATATATATACATACAATAAGCTTTAACATAAAAAAGTAGAAATTACTTTGTTGACTTATTTGCATAGCCCAGGAGAGCTTCGCGACATGCTTGTAAACAAAATTCTGCCATTTATTACGGTCAGCTGTTATGATAGAATTTCTTTACAGTCTGGTAGCCGATAAACATGCCAAAACCACGTTAATCTCTTTTTTTGAATAACGTTATTGATGGATCTGTTAATATTAAGCCTCTTTCTAATATCTGCATTTCTTCCTATAGCTCGCATAGTTACTTCAAGGATAGTTCTTCAACATTCCATTTCAAAGATATTGAGCTTCCCCTCATGAGCTGCCAGTATAGTCCATGTTCCACTTGCATATACAGCAATAGGAACTATCAATGCATTATACAGTCGTAACTTCAGAGGTGATGATGTGTGTTTCCTGCTCCGTATATTTTCTTTTAGACGTCCAAATGCAGAAGTTGCTATTTTTAGTCTTCCGCTGATGTCAGATGAGGATTCTGGAACCACTGAACCAAGAAATCAAATTCTGAGGTTTCTTTTTCAACCGTTTTCTTGTCTATTGAGATATTATCTCAAGAAGAGAAAAATATTTTTTGATTTGCCTGGGTTAACTTTCATCCTCCATTTCTCACGACGGGCTTCAAGCTCAGTAGAAAGCTTCAACTTATCAAAGACGCCGGCAACAAGCATGGTGTCATCAATATAACAAATATTAGTAGAGGTCTCATTGCTAAGTACCAGTATTGATTGCAGGCTTTTCAGTTCTTTCATCACAAATTCCAAGAAAACGTTGAAGAGAGCAGGAGAAAAAAGACAACCCTGGCATATACCAACATTTACCCAGACCAATTTGTGCGAAATCCATTAATAGCACATTCTGTCTCTGTGTATACATTTTCAATAATGTTTACAATTGTGCTTTTAACTCTAATCGCCCTTCGTATTTTCCATAGTGCTTTTACTTTAAGTATTCCCATAATGCTTTGTGCTAAGAAATTACTGCTGAAAACAAATCTCTGCTGGAGATCAGATGTATAAGTAATTACGCATCAAAAGATAAGTACAGATTTAGATATTGAAATTTAGATGTCACTTACATCCATACATTTTGTATCTTAACTAAGAATTATTTTATGTTTTGCATGACTTAATTAAATAAGAGTTAACAATATAATAATTGTCTCTAAAATTAGGCTACACTAAGAACACTTTGGTCTCACATATGTATGTTTTTAATCACAAAATTAATCTTTGCAAATCTTCGATGGTCAAATATGCACATGATACTAAAATGAAACGGCTCAAGTAAGCTAACCTCATACCCCAATAAAAAATCACATCGACCAGAAAACTGATTCTGTCAAACTGTATCTTCGATATTGGATAAAACTCTTATTAGTTCGCTTCCCATTCTACATTCAACCATCCTTTACATTCCTAAAAAAACTTCCACTTGCTACCCACTCCCATTACATTACACTTTCCTCAACCATTTCTTTGTTTTTTCCTTTCTTTTTCTTTTTTCTTTTTCTCTAAACTTTTCTGAATAATCTTCAACCATCCCATAAAATTACATATAAACATACACACTTTCAAATTATTGAATTTGTTTCTTACATAACAGCCTCTTTAAGTAACATGTGACAGGTTGTACTATGTTACATGGTAGCAGCGGTAAAAAAAAAATTCTCTCACCTGAACAATTTTACATATTTTTTTATTTACCTTCTTTTATCGTCAATATTATTTACTGCTTCAGTTTCTTTTTTATTTTTTATTTTTACCTTTTTTTTCTGTCATCCGATTTTGAGAAGGATAAAACTGTATGCATCATTATTTAGCTGTATTCAATTCCGAAAGGAAATTTCTCATCCGAAATATATTTGATTTTAATTGGAATATATATATATATTCCACCAGACCCATTTTGTCATCGATTCGAAAAGATGTTCTTCCTCCTACCATAATAATTCTGTTATTTATTTATTTAAATGTAGTTGCAATTCGCATTGTTGCGTGGCGATCACAAAGATTGGATACCCGGGTCAACCAACACGTGCCCACAAAAATTCGTTAGGCAAATTACTTACCAACTCATGTTTTGCATAATACGCATGGTTCTTCCATCGCCGAACATCTCATAAATAACTGTTCCTGTACCTCAAAATTCAGTGTTGACTTATTCTCTATTCTCAGTAAGTCACACTCTCCCTTTAATCTGAAGATTCTAGAAACTATTTACATTAAGTCTTTGAGACCTTCTCTTTGTAAACAAAAAGAAAATCTTCTCGGACTTAATGTAGTTTCTATTTGATTCATTTTTTTCCATCCTTTCCCTCACTATAATACCCATAGCATTTTTTTCTCTTAATCTTAACCTCGGTCTAGCTCTGTTGAGCGAGGTTCGAAACCGGTCAGCTTACCCTTTCATTCTCTTATCTTTTAATTTCATTACGTTAATAAATAAATATGGTCTGTATATAGCAATAACCAAGTTTTGTACCACAAAGAATATATATATATATATAATGAAAGTAATATTCCAACGTAATGGAAAATAAAAAAGGAAAACAAAAAATATTGTTTATGTATTCATCAACGTTTCGTCTTTATTTCAAGACTTCCTCGGGATGATTGATTTGAAGAAAATAACACACAAGTACAAATATTTGAAAAAGTTCGGTCCGTTTGTGACGTGAAAAGAATTTTTTTTTTTAACGAAACATAGCCGTACTATGAAATAGAAAATATAGTCGTTAGAATATTAAAAAAATACATGTGGTGCAACATATGATGTGAACGGAACGGTTTTTTTTTTATTGAACAAAACATAGCCATTAGAATTTGAAATGTGTAATGTTTATGAAATGAAATAAGTGTTTTTATTTTTATTTTGTTTTTTATATATTTTATTATCGATACTATGTGCAAAGTTGTTGTTTGGTGTGTAGTGTAAAATCAGCAAACTTATTCTATCTCAACAAACCTTGAATTTAAATCAAGGCTAGCTATTTTACACTACACTCCCAACATAACTTTGCACATAATATCGATATAATATAAAAAAAACAAGAACAAAATAAAAATAAATAAATAAAACCACTCATTTCATTTCATAAACATATTACACATTTCAAATTCTAACGGCTATGTTTTGTTCGAAAAATTAACAAAACCATTCCTTTCATGTCATATTTCGCACCACATTTTTAAAAATTCTAACTATGTTTTCGTTTGAAATAAAAAAAAAGAAAAAAAATTGATTGCATTTCATAGACGCAGTACACATATTAAATTCTAACGGCTATGTTTATGTTTGAAAATAAAACACAAAAAACATTGATTGCATTTCATAGACGCAGCACACATATTAAATTCTAACGGCTATGTTTTCGTTTGAAATAAAACTACAAAAAACATTGATTGCATTTCATAAACGCAGTACACATATTAAATTCTAACGGCTATGTTTCGTTCCAAAAAAGAACAAAAACATTCTTTTCACGTCACAAACAGACCAAACTTTTTCAAATATTTATACTTGTATGTTATTTCTGCAAATCAATTATCCCAAGGAAGTCTTGAAATAAAGATGAAACGTTGATGAATACATAAATAATATTTTTGGTTTTCCTTTTATCATTTTCCATATATATATATGTATATATTCTTTTTTTTTAAGACCAAAATATCTGCCACCCTCTTAGAAATGAACAGTTATCTATATAATAACTGTGAACGTATGTGTGTCCAACTCACTTCAATAATCATGTATGCAAATTTATTTTATGAGCAAAGGAAGGGATGGCTTAATCTTAATAATAACTGATAATAACAGAAATAAAGGAAAGAATTTCTTGCATTTTTAATAGACACAAGAAAAATATTCCGTTGTTCTTCATTTTTTTGTGGCTTAAATAGGAATTAATCTATGGGCGCACAAATGCTTTATTTGCAAATTCAGGAGAGAGAGTGGATTAGTTTATTTTTATAAGTAAAATTTAACTTGAGTATTATTTTTTTTGTAAGCTTTATCTTAATTAGTTGTTTCGGTTTTTAAGCATGTGACAACAGTAGGAAATCAATTGTTATTGATAAAAACAAGCCGCGCATGCGGGGTCCCTTACTGTATATGACTCGATGTGGCGAGTGTAAAATGCAATAAATTTGGGCAATTTGGGGCATTTTTCACCCCCTGCGGGTGCGAACCAGAATTTTTCTGAGGTCAAGGATGCTCATTTTATATCCAGAACAATTGCCTCTACATTTTGGCCAAGTTTCAGAAAAATTTAATGGATGGATCAAACGTTATGGGAGAAAAGGGTCATTTTTGCCATTTTGGGGGCTTTTGACTCCCTGAGAGCGCGAACCAGATGTTTTCCAAGGTCAGCGATACGTATTTTCTATTAGGAACAATTGCCTCCACATTTTGGCCAAGTTTCAGAGAAATTGAATGGATGGATGAAAAGTTATGGGGCAAAAAATGTCATTTTTTGCCATTTTGGACCTTTTGACCCCCTGGGGGGCTAACCAGAGTTTTTTTCAAAAATCGGAGAATGTCACTTCGTAACCTGACCAAAGTTACAACTTGATGCAAAATTTCAGAGAAATTCAATGGATGGTTGCGGAGAAAAATCCGAACGGACGGACATGCCTCAAAACATAAGTCCCCCGATTTTATAAATCGGGGAACCAATAAATTACTTACTACTCCCCCGGCAAACGCTTGGGAACCTTGCTAGTCAGCAATAATATTGGATTGCTTCATAATTATTGCAGTCTTTAATAATTTTCAGCAAGTTTATAAAAGATTGAACCCGATCCGCATTGTTTTTATCGGAGAGTACATGGAGGGAACCCACCCATCCAATGTCCATACTTTTCCGAGCTTTTTGAGACCAACAATGGTATACAGCATAATCATATTGAGACACGGGTTCCTGTTAGATCACTGAAGTTAAGCAACGTTGAACCTGGTCAGTACTTCATGGATGACCACTTGAGAATACCAGGGGTTATATGTGGGAGACCTCTCTGCTTATCCCGGCATTGTTTTCAGTCGTCCTGAACTTCTCCTTGCCACTAGACTCAAGCAATACCGGTTCAGGAATGTGTGATTGGGGATTGTGCAATCCTTGCTTCACAATTAACTCCCCACACAAGTACCCTTACAGGGGGTATCCATTGTCTCTCAAAACTGAATGAAGGACTTTAAATAAAAGAAATATGGTAGAATGGTCCACATTGGAGTCTTCAGCCAACACTATTGTCGTCAAGCTTTCGTTCTCTTCCACGACTGTCAAAAGTGCGGGCAAACCAGAAGAGCCTGGTGATACCAGATTAGGCTGCCCTGTGGCTCCCTGAGACGAAATTCACCTACATTGACGTTTTTTGTTTTTTTTTGTTTGTAAAACTTAATTATGTTCTACAAAACCAAAAACAAAAACAACAGCCCCTCTCCCTTTCTCCCTCCCCTTTTTTATTTTATTTTTCCTACCCTACTCCCGGTCCTGGATATGACCTTAAACTACATCCGATGGTGAGATCCGGCTTACGGACTTTGGGGAATGTGGAGCCTCCTCTTAATTACCATTGCTCCCAGGTCCACCCTGACCCGGAGTGGTAGTACCTGTTAGGGTCCCAACTATGGGTTAAATAGAAACAGATTTAACAACCAAACCAAACACCATCAATAAATATTTGAACATGTAAGGAACTTGAAGCATAAAGACTTTCACCAAAATGACTGCATTCGGCATTAAATAACCTGAAAAGGGTTGATATGCCGTAAAACAAGACAACCAAACTAAACACCATGAATAAATATTTGAAGATATAAACAACTTGAAGCATAAAAACTTTCACCAAAATGACTGCATTCGGCATTGAATGGCCTGAAAGGGGTTGATGTGCCGTAAAACAAAACAACCAAACTAAACACCATGAATAAATACTTGAAGATATAAACAACTTGAAGCATAAAAACTTTCACCAAAATGACTGCATTCGGCATTTAATAACCCGAAAAGGGTTGATATGACGTAAAACAAAACAACCAAACCAACCAGAAGAGTACCCGACTCAGGCAGCAGCAAACGGTGTTCGTTCAGATTTAGTTCCTGATATTAAAGACTTCCTATTTTGAGTCGCTTACTCTTCTGGTTTGCCAAATTTTGTACTAATTTTTATTTATTAATTTATTCATAAAATTGTTAGGTGAAAGTACAGAATAGTTAACAAAGCCCCCTCCCCTCGCCATGTTAAGAATAGCTTTCTAAATAATCTTCTGCAGTTTACGGACCATGCTGAAATAATGACGTTATTATTTAGAAAGCCATTCTTAACATGGGAAGGGGGACTTAGTTAACTATTCTGTACTTTCGCCTAACAAGTTAATTAATAAATTTGGGAAACTGAAACTCTCGCCGGAAGTTATATCATGGATGAAGTTTAATATCAGGAACTAAATCTGACGGAACACCGTTTGCTGTTGACTTTGAGTCGGGTACTCTTCTGGTTTGCCAAAGTGCCTTTTTCATCTGCGATGTTTGTATCGCCCAATTTGAACTTCTTCAATTTGGGTTTTTGTTGATTCTTCCTTCGCCAAAAAGTTAATTGAGATCACAAAATGACTTCTGCATCCCAACCTTTCTTGAAGTGGAAGAGCATACTGAGAAATGTGGATATGATTTTCGATGTGCATTCTGAAAAAGAGAGGATTATTTTTATGAAACAAATTAAACAAAACGCCATTTTGTTATTAGTTTTGCTGAATAAAACATTGTTAGAAAAAAAGACGCAATAAGTATGCAGAAAACAAATAATTTTGTTAAAAAAAAACACAATAATTATGCACCAACTCAAAAATAAGTGTTTGTGGCATAATTGCTATCAGAACTGGACAACAAGCCATAAAACTGAGTTGAAAATCCGGTTGATCCATGGCTTCAATTTCTGAACAAACACCGGAAGTTATAGGTTAAGTAAGAAATTACATAAATCACTATGAACCTTTTAGCAGAGTTCGATTTGTTTTCTGATGATGAAGTTGAAATATATCTTTATACTAAAATATGTAATACAAAAAAATGGACTTGACATTACCTGTAAGATTTTATTTAACTTGATGCAGTCTTCATGTTTATTATTATATAAGCTATAGCAATTACACAATATGTCAAAAACCTCAAAATTCACTACAATTTTGAAATTCACAAAAACATATTAAATTATTGCCACTTGTAAACATGCACTAGGCTGCATGTTTTAATGGTGCATGTGAGTGGCAGATGTTGCAGGTGATGGGCGCTCGGCCAAAGGAAAAGGGTTGACACAGAGGAATTTGAAAATATCTCTGATTGTTAGTTGGACCACACAGAAGTTTTCTTTTGTTTGAAATGAAATAAGTGCCTCATTGAATAATGCTTTTAGATGGTCTCCATGATAAACCCTTTTGAATGGACTGTCTGGCAGTTATGTTACATAGTCCTTTAATTACTAGTACCTTTTCTTCTTCGTCGTGGACGGGTGTCGTCTCGATGTTGTCCAGCGGTTGAGTTCTCTCCTCGTTTCGGGACTGCTGTGGAACGTCGCCGCCATCATCGCCACACGCTGCGCGTCCAGTACCATCATCGTCGTATAGGGCTGTAACAAAGATTCTCATACACAGCGAAAAACAAGGCATACTCTCTCTTCTAAATGTGATTACTTTTATTTAGGCGT
Organism: Sepiola atlantica; assembly: GCA_963556195.1. NCBI lineage: Eukaryota > Metazoa > Mollusca > Cephalopoda > Sepiida > Sepiolidae > Sepiola > Sepiola atlantica. Next base: position 46,674,684 of record OY744525.1, on the reverse strand, counting down.
CAAGTTTCTGTCGTTCTTAGAGATGTTTTACTAACAAAGAGAGAGATCAATTCACTACTTTTATCGTAGTTAATTCGTAAGTATCTATAGTCCATTAAGTCCTTAGCCATTAGAGGAGGGGGGGAAGGAATTTCATCACGCCTGTATTCTTTTAGGGAAATAAATTCCCCTTTTTATTTGTGGACTACATGGAGAAAATGCGTCTGTTCAGCTTGCTTCCAAAAACCAGACTCCAAAATTCAGTTTCCCACACAAGAACCTGTGACGTCACAGAACCCTTATGCGCAGGTGCATTCGTCACAGCCTGACTCCCTTGAACCCCCGACCTAAAAGGTCTCCTCAAAATGGTGGCCTGTCAACGTTTGTGAGCTCCAACTGTGAGAGCCAGTTTTATTTTACATTCGACTGTACGGGTCCACCTGCACTAAATCGCGCAAGCCAAACAAAACGATCCCCCACACATACGTCCACTCAACATGCGTCCGGCCTCACAGGGCCATTATCCAACAGTTATGTCTAGTGGGTATCTCAAGCAGTCAGCTCTTGGGTAATTTATTTCGAGGTGGTCGAATGGGGATGGGTTGACCAGCTAAGAGTGACTTAGATGCGTACCTGACATCTCGGATTTTGAACTAAATTGAACAACAACTTTGGACCGGCACAATGAGTTTGACGATCTCAGTCAGTGGAGTGAACGCACTGATGCATGTTAATACACTTTTATAGATTTTAAAATTATATTATCTTGAAAGATGTTTAATAACAGATGTTAACATTAATATAATATGGAATAGATATCCTAGGACAAATTCGTAATACTGGGGCATTCTTGAACCATTTAATTAGTGAAAGAGTTCAAACCTTGAATAATTCAATGTAATATAATATTACGATATTCTTGAACCATTTAATAAGTGAAAGAGTTCAAACCATTGAATGATTCAATGTAATATAATATTACGATATTCTTGAACCATTTAATAAGTGAAAGAGTTCAAACCATTGAATGATTCAATGTAATATAATATTACGATATTCTTGAACCATTTAATAAGTGAAAGAGTTCAAACCATTGAATAATTCAATGTAATATAATATTACGATATTCTTGAACCCTTTAATAAGTGAAAGAGTTCAAACCCTTGAATAATTCAATGTAATATAATATTACGATATTCTTGAACCCTTTAATAAGTGAAAGAGTTCAAACCCTTGAATGATTCAATGTAATATAATATTACGATATTCTTGAACCCTTTAATAAGTGAAAGAGTTCAAACCCTTGAATAATTCAATGTAATATAATATTACGATATTCTTGAACCATTTAATAAGTGAAAGAGTTCAAACCCTTGAATAATTCAATGTAATATAATATTACGATATTCTTGAACCATTTAATAAGTTAAAGAGTTCAAACCTTGAATAATTCAATGTAATATAATATTACGATATTCTTGAACCATTTAATAAGTGAAAGAGTTCAAACCATTGAATGATTCAATGTAATATAATATTACGATATTCTTGAACCATTTAATAAGTGAAAGAGTTCAAACCATTGAATGATTCAATGTAATATAATATTACGATATTCTTGAACCCTTTAATAAGTGAAAGAGTTCAAACCCTTGAATAATTCAATGTAATATAATATTACGATATTCTTGAACCCTTTAATAAGTGAAAGAGTTCAAACCCTTGAATAATTCAATGTAATATAATATTACGATATTCTTGAACCCTTTAATAAGTGAAAGAGTTCAAACCCTTGAATAATTCAATGTAATATAATATTACGATATTCTTGAACCCTTTAATAAGTGAAAGAGTTCAAACCTTAAATAATTCAATGTAATATAATATTACGATATTCTTGAACCCTTTAATAAGTGAAAGAGTTCAAACCCTTGAATGATTCAATGTAATATAATATTACGAACTGCATGTACCTGACGTTGCTCGAATAGATGAATTGTAGAAGAAGAATCCAAAATATGTTTACAATTTTCTTGTTTTTTTTTCAATAATGTATCATAAGAAATCTAAAGTTTTACTTATTTTAATTTCGATTTCAAGAACGAAATTCAATCAATAGAACAAAAACAATAAAAAAATTACATGTATATTTCTCGAAATTATGGCAACTAATAGCGTTCTTTCTCGGACTGCTTGCAATTAAAATTCCCTCCCTGCTCCCTGTTTTCCCGACTGTACTAACATGCAGAAATTTAAATGTAATGTAAACGAACATCATGCTGCCCAACTCCCCACTTAGGATGCCCCGTATAAATATGTCCCCTAATCATAGCCCCTTACGTCTTAGCAATAATATGCCTTGTTTGGGGTGAATAAAAGTTAAAAAAAAAAAAAAAAAAAAAAAAAAAACTATAACAAAACAAACAGAACATTAACTTACAAATGGAAGTAAATAGTACCGGGCAACGCCGGGTTGGTATTTCTGTATAATTTCTTGTTTATAAGCGAATCATGTTTATGTTGTGTAATTCTTTTAAAGAACGGCATAAAAACAAAGATTTATGGAATTTAAGTCAATAATTATCGCCGTCTGTACGTGTATCTGTAATAACAAGATTTATTGATTGACAGGCTATAATTCAATAGGGTAGGATATAAGTTACTACTACGAGTGCATTTCAAATTTAAAGGAAATGTTTCGTTTCAGTTACCCAAAAAGAGTTCTGTAAAGAAACACGAATCATGAACTTCTGCATCTTAATTGAATGTGTAAGTACGATAAATAATGAAGCAATTTAATTACAGGCTACAATTTAATAGGGGGCGAATGAAAATGCTATGCCGGTTTATTTGGTGTGATACTCCAAATAACTGATTCAGAGAATGAACGAAAAAAAAAAATGTTTTTCATGAAGCTACTAAATCATTTTCAAATGTAAAAAAATAATCAAATGAAAACGAAAGATATACAAAAAAAGTTTAATCATTTGCTAATTTTTATGTTTTCGCGCCACACACCTAATAATAGAGTAATTTGTTTAAAAAGACTATAAAAAACGAAATAAAATAGACAATGAAGGGCTGCTATTTCTATTTTTTGTTTCATTTTACTTCAGTCGAAGTTCTCAGGGGATAACACTTGATCTCTCTATGAGATACATAGATATTCGAATATGTTATTAAAGTTCTCCTTGTCAAACGTTGAGTTAGTGAAGAAATGAAGAACATTAATTTTCTTCTCCCCAATTGACCAGTTAAATATGTTATAGTATATATTTTGTGTGGTCTCTTGGTCTTTCCGGATTCTAGGATAAAAATTCATCTAGTCTGGTGGAGTATCCAGCTAAGTGCTGTTACTTGAAGTAAGATTACTTGAAGAAGATGCACCATTCCTAGTATGAGCCAGTTTATAGATGTGTCGAGGGATCTTATTTGAGCTTCGAATACTATGTTATTTAGAATATTTGGTCAGGGTTTACTTGTAGAGGGAAGTATCCTCATGTCAGGCCAACCTGACGAACCCTTCTACAGAGAGACCGAAGACACTCAACGATGGTGTCTAGTAGGTAATTCAAACTCTCCTCTAGTAGGTAATTCAAACTATGGTTATGTGTTCATATAATATATGTACTGTTTGTAAGAAGGACTGTGATTGGACAATTTGTAAATCTCTAAATGAAGAAGATCCTGACGTGGACAGTCAAAGTAATGCTCTATTTGTTATTGTTAAGGAATACTTTTTTGTTTGTGTATGCATTTTCAATAAATGCAAAGTAAAAAAAATATTGAATGGATATCAGATAATTATCGATTTTGTTATGTTCCTCTGTAATATATATTTATATCAACACAAACTTTTGTTGTAGTCTGTACAGTTTGAAGGATATAAAATTACCTTCGATTTCCCAGCAGTCACAAATTAAAAGGCCCAAAAAATGAAAAGAAAGTGTAGAAAACTAATCACATACATAAGTGTGTGGATGTAATTCTTAAAATGTATAATAAAGTAAATATATTAAAAGAACTGAACAAGGGCGTACTCAGCGATTGTAGAGGCCATTTTGAATTTGCTATTTGTAAGAAATGATTAATCACTTGCAGTGTATGCTATCGAAATGAATTATCGTGCCAAATAGTATATGTAATCGATAAAATCAATTGGAATTTTTTTGTTATGTAAAGAACACAGACAAAACATTTACATAATGGACTGACTAGTTAGAATCAAATATCGATTTCCCAGATGAAATCCTATTCAGGTCTAACTTGAAAAATTCGACCGACTTAATTTTATATATTACTAGTTGCACCTAACCGGGGTTGTCCGGGATTGAAAAAAAATAGTAATTGTTTAAAATAGCCAACATGTTTACTCTTAAAGGAACACCTGAATACCCCCATTACTTCTATAATTTATGTTTTATTTGTTTAAAGAAAGCAAACTTAATTTTGGCATGAAAATTCTGTAAGAAACTGAAACTATTAAATTTGGTAAATGATATGTTAAGTGAAATAAATAACACCAAGAATAAAAAGAAATAACTGGTAAGGGGTGTTACTTTTGCTATTATATGATCATTGTGAAATGGCCACTGATGATGATGATGATGATTATGATTATTATTATTATTATTATTATTATTATTACTACTAGTATTAGTAGTAGTAGTGTTATTATTAGTAGTAGTAATAGTAGTTTTCTTCTTCATCTATTCTTTTTGTTAACGTGCAGGTTTGAGGGCACCACCCACCCTCTGCTGCATGCATGGAAATATCCATGAAGGTTTATTTGAAACAAAGGTTTTATTGCCCAAGCTCGCCCTGTCAGTGGGACCACAGATTCGCCGACTGCAACCCCATGCATAGGGGTAAAGTCCCCTCTCCCGAAAACGGGGCCATCTTTAATCCCTGAGTAGCAACCTGTGATGCCTTAGGATAGAATCCTAGTGGCTGAACCATTCTTACACTTACTTCGACTAGACGATATGCTGGAGAGGCTCAATCCGATCAATCGGCTCGTCACATCATGCACTAGTATCTATAAGTTCATCCCCAACCGTACTATTCAATCTGATTTTTCTATAAATCAAAACCTTATTTCTCCTTTTTATTTTCTTTCCAAATATATACTAGAAGGTGGTGGTTGAGCGTCAATCGTGTTGAGAACAAAACAGATTACTAATGCCAAGGAGTAATATTTTTTAAAGAGTAATTTGTTTTAAAGAGTAATATCTTCAAAAAGTAATGTTTTTCTTGAAGTAGTGTTTTTTTAGAGTAATACCCCTACCTTCTATGTAAAATTTCCTTCTAAGAGTAATGTTTTCTCAGATTAATATTCCCACTTTCACTGTGAAATTTCCTTCTATGAGCAATGTATTCTGACAGTGTGTTTTTTTTTTAGTAATGATGGTACACTCTCTGTAAAATTTCCTTCTAAGAGTAATTCAATGTATTCTGAGAGCAGTGTATTCTTGGAGCAATGTATTCTATGGGTAATGTTTTCTGGGAGTAGTCTTTTCTTAAAGTAATGACAGCTTCCTCTGCAAATTTTCTTCTCAGAGTAATGTTTTCTGTGAGAAATGTTTTCTAAGAGTAATGCAATGTATTCTGAAAGCAATCTATTATAGGAATATAAAATAATTATCCTACTTATAGAATTATATTTGACAACTTTATTCGGCATTAAATAACCCATAGATGGTTAATATGCCATAAAACAAACCAAACCAAACCATCCTTGTCCAAGGCTTTTTCGTCTTCGACACTAACTGCGTCACCAACCAAAGTCAACAGCCGATACTCGACCAAGTCAGTCAGTCAGCTTTTATAACCGCTGACGCCCACCAAGTCTAAACTGAACATTGTCCATCTGTATGAGTTTTATGGAGTTATAACTGACTAGAGCAGGGACGGGCAACCTTTTCAGAGTGAGGGCCAGATGAGACGTTTGGAAGGAGATCGCGGGCCGGAGTGAAAAACGAAATTTCAGAATTACTATATTTTGTTTACATGAATAAATTGTACAAAAATTGCATTGAACACTCTACAAATCTGATATTTTTCTCAAGAGACTTCTGTATGTGATGTTATAAAAGACGCCGACGAAGAGCTATTTTGGAATCATCAAAAATAATGATGGGGGAAGTAGCAAGTTGATCCAGCATTCGTTTCGACATACCTCACATAAGTTCTATGTTTCATGCCCTTTCCTCGTCTCACGTTTCCTCTTTACCTCTCTCTTTCTCTTTTTCTATTTTTATCTTAGGCCAAGGATTTGAAATTAATAGTTAAAGAAAAATGAAATATACATGCATCATCGCTCGCTGATATTTATACATTTTCATCCCACTGTAAATCTTAATTGAAACCTACTTTTACGTCTATGTCACAAAATGATATGTGTTTTACTGGGAGGTCCGCGGGCCAGATCGCAATAATAAAGCATAACAGGGTGGCGGGCCGGACGCTAAGCTTTCGCGGGCCGGAGGTTGCCCGCCCCTGGACTAGAGCATATGCCATATACACTCTCTGAGTAGATAGCCAGTCGGTCAGGAACTGCTGCTTGGGTATTCACAACTAACCTCCGTATCTGAAGGCTGTTCCCCTACTCGCCATCTGGGGACCCGGTAGATGGGAGATAGTCGCTCTACACCACAAAAGTGTTAATATTATTATTATTAGTAGTAGTGTTGTTGTTGTTATTATTATTATTATTATTATTATTATTTTGTCCTGAATAATATTTTGTTATTCTATCTCACTTTCTCTTTTGTTTCCGTAAGTAATTTGTTGTAAATTAACATAACGGGAAGTAATTTTCATAAACTAATTCCGATTTACCTCCCCTTATATTTTCATATGCCGGCGGTCATACTAAGAAATAATAGCAGGATGAATTAATTATTAATATGACTGTTAATATCAATATAAGTAATAGTCTTAATATTACTAGATAACATTATCAGTGTATGCATTGTTTTCATACTAAAAGCAAGATGGAAACATTTTAAGAAAATAGCATAATCGAATTAGTTTACATTTGGTGTTGCTGTTTAAAAAAAAATCGAAGTCAGGCTTCGTCTATGTAAAAATGAAAGTAGAAGAAAACGAATGAAATAAAGATGTATTTATGAAATATGCGTTTGCAGTGTAATCATTAAACATAAAAAAGAAATAAATAGTACGCTTCTGCGAGGAAGGCAAAACGTCTCCGCTTTAACAGTAGACGGCCATTTACAAAAGTTATCGGATGCAGGTCAGCAGAAAATAAATATTACTCAATCTGCTGAAAATGTTAAAGTAATTTACAAAAAGTGTAATTTGTAAAGTATTTTTTCTTTTTTAATTTTATTATTTAGCAAAATATGGATTAATTGTGTAAATACTATTTTAAAAGATAATTTGAATATTACGTTATCGTTTTGTTTTATGTTAACTGACACTAACGTCTCAAAAGTCTGTCTCCAGCCTAACAGCTTTCTTAACTGGAATAAGTATTTAAAGATAAAAACTGAACCGAAATAAAATATATTCATGCCAATAACATAATGGTGAAAACTAACGAAAAATAGGCTAGCCCGATTCAAATAGATATATATGTCTGACAGATTACTATTTGGATTTGTACTTTGAAAATGTGATTGACTTAATTTTATAGCCTAGATTCTATTATATATTTATATTAGCACATAATATTACTATATTATATTCTTATATTATCACATAATATATTTTGTGTATGTATTTGTGAAAATAATTATTTCAATAGTGTACACTTACATGAATAGATCAGAGAAGTAGTATGAAAATCTGTTTATGGCAAGCTACACAAGAATTTTTGTGTTTCACTCAGTAAGAATTTAGGGCAAACTTGCTTGCCGAACGTTCGGGGTCACCAGTATGGCGAATGCTACTCGACTACCGAACGTTCGGGGTTACCAGTATGGCCAGTGCTAAATATAGCACATAAGTAAGATTTTGTGAATGGCAAAGGAAGGACATGTAATAACGATTGAGGAAATATTTAGGTCACTAGCTAGCAAGTGCTAACTTAACATGAATAGAGTTTTGTGAATGAAAAATGAAGGAAAACATTATTAAATAACACATTTATAGAACTACAATTTGGTAAAGTTTATAAAACTCGTGTTCTTTCGTAGAAATGTTCAGTAACTAAGCAAACATGAGGGCTAAAGATGTGTATGCCTATATTTGTTAGCGTGTGAGTCATAGACATTATATGTAAGTGGCAATGTGATACTGTGTGTGTGTGTAGGTTCAATTTGTTCTGTTATTGTGTGTAAGTCATCGCGATTTTCTTCTGTTCGCCTGACTGTTTGTCAGTGCATATGAATATGTGTGTGAAACGTGGAAAGCTTGTACGTTCGTTTTGAAGTGTTCTTTTCTTCTCGCCGGGGGGGGGGGGGGTACGTTCTTGTGTGTTTTTTCAAGGTGCGCCGGTTGAATCTGAAGAATACCTCTGCAGACTCTTTATTGCCCGTCTCTTATAGGGTTTAATTAGTTCGCATCAGCTTATTACTGTGGCATCGACTTGTTAGTTTTTAACTTTGAACCGTTTTTGATACGTTGCAAATTTTCAGTTCACACGTTCCTGTTACAAACTAACTTTTTTTTGTGAGTAAAAAGGAAAGCGTATCCCAACGAAGCAGAGAAAGAAAGAGAGTAGCAATTCGAGCCATTTGCTTTTTGGCGTTCGTTCAGATCGCATCTCGGTCCACCACAAATTCACCAGTAAGTTGTTAATAAAGAGAACCAAAAATAACAATAACCACATAAGCCTGATAAACTCTTAGTGAAACACAACAATTTCTGTGTAGCTTGTGATAAGTATATTTTCATACAACTATCTCGTTATAAAATAACGCTTACTTACTGACGTCATCGGTCAAAGAAATAAAATAATTTTATTTATTCTTTATTTATTCTTTATTTATTCTTTATTTATTCTTTATTTATTTCATTTATTTCTATTTTAATTATAAAATTGTGCCATCGATTTTCTGGGCACCTTTTGTATATGCATCTTATGTTACCCATGCCAATGATTATGGAGTTATAGTGTAGCCATATATCTATTGCTAATGAAGATTTAATATTTGTCTTTCTGAAGCCGAAACTGTACTCTTACTTCTATATCTGAAGCCGAAACTGTACTCTTACTTCTATATCCGAAGCCGAAACTGTACTCTTACTTCTATATCTGAAGCCGAAACTGTACTCTTACTTCTATATCTGAAGCCGAAACTGTACTCTTACTTCTATATCCGAAGCCGAAACTGTACTCTTACTTCTATATCCGAAGCCGAAACTGTACTATTACTTCTATATCCGAAGCCGAAACTGTACTCTTACTTCTATATCTGAAGCCGAAACTGTACTCTTACTTCTATATCCGAAGCCGAAACTGTACTCTTACTTCTATATCCGAAGCCGAAACTGTACTCTTACTTCTATATCTAAAGCCGAAACTGTACTCTTACTTCTATATCTAAAGCCGAAACTGTACTCTTACTTCTATATCTAAAGCCGAAACTGTACTCTTACTTCTATATCTGAAGCCGAAACTGTACTCTTACTTCTATATCTGAAGCCGAAACTGTACTCTTACTTCTATATCTGAAGCCGAAACTGTACTCTTACTTCTATATCTGAAGCCGAAACTGTACTCTTACTTCTATATCCGAAGCCGAAACTGTACTCTTACTTCTATATCTGAAGCTGAAACTGTACTCTTACTTCTATATCCGAAGCTGAAACTGTACTCTTACTTCTATATCTGAAGCCAAAACTGTACTCTTACTTCTATATCTAAAGCCGAAACTGTACTCTTACTTCTATATCTAAAGCCAAAACTGTACTATTAGTGTCTTTAGATGCTCAATTCTGTTTACTATACTATTTCTTACTAATGTCCTATCTTTCAATGCTCAATTCCTTCCAGACATATCCCCCTCTTTTTTTGAGGGGTGGTGGTGATGGTAGTGTAATATATGTTCTATTGTCATAAGACCATTCTCCCAGGGATTATTTCCCTTTTTCGGGGATGGGTGGGTGGTTTAGTATCTGTCTCGTGGTCATGATACGATTCTCCCAGGCATTATCTCCTTTTTTTGGTGGGGGACAATGTAGTATATGTTCGTTCATAATACATACTATCAAAAATTTGCTAGTATACACGATAGATCTTTGAGTGAGTTCTTTTTACTTGTTCTTTGTATATTTTCCGATCCAATTTCCAAGCATGAAAACATGTCCTATTTTGTTGAACGACATTTCACTTCACACCTACGCTCACCCGTTTTATTTACTGATTTACTTATGTATTTGGTTTTATTTATTAACTTATATTTTTTTTTTTTTTTTTTTTTTTTTTTTTACATATTAATCTTCACACATAATACATTTCTTTTGTTTTCCTGTCACGTCTGCTATTTGTGGATAGGCCTTATTTATTGACAGGTAAATTGAAAAATATATCCATTTTCAAAAAGTAGCTTCTCTCAGACAGCACCAAAGAGGGAGGGTCGGAGACAATTCCTGATAGTTATGGCATCCTCTCAAGACAAGTGCTAAGGGAGTTGAGTTTTTTTTTTGGGGGGGGGGGGAATGGGACATTGCCAAGTATCCTATATAAAATAAACCTTCTGTTGTGTCAAGTGAAACCTCATGGGGAACCAGGTACATAATTACCCCTCTTAACTTATGTCACCCCTGAGTTCGGATCTTGAAACAAATAACTCCTTTACATAAAACAGTTTTGCACCACTTTTATGTCCCTTACAAAGATTAAAATCAAGATACAATGCTACTAAACTTTATGTCGAGAATCCTTATTCCAATTTTGATCAAAATCTATTACATGATTTTGATACTAGAAAATATCTCATTCTCAAGCTTAAGGGCTCTTAAGGAAAAATTGAAATTCAGGGAATCTTGCTTAATGGTGACTAATCACTATGGATCAAATTTAATGTAAATCTAAAATATTTTAATTTTTAACTGGGAGTCTATATTACTCACCCTTTAGCCTAACATCTGTGTTCCAAAATTTAAAATGATCGATTAATTAGTTTAGGAGTGAATCCTATACATAGAAATATGTAAGCATACATAACTTTATAGATAGATATATACTCCAAAGAGGTTGTTATTGTAGTTGGGTACTTGATACTAGACCTGTGCATCACATGTTGGAGATAAAAAAGCTTTGCATGTCTACCTGTTGACGATCAGTTCAACTGCCTTTCAACTTATCTGTGTCATCATGTGATCGTGACGTTTTGAAAACTGGAAGCGTCCTTTATTATTTTGCTTGCTTTATAACCAGTCTTTCCTCGGTCGAAAGTAACGATTTTAACGTCACTGGTTTCCCATTACTTTATGGACACTACTTCTGCAACCAAGTTTGACCAATGGCAATCCCACCAGAGTAAATTCTATTAATATCTAGTTTTTAAAAGATGTACTTTATTATTGTTATCTTTTGTCGAATATTTAAAAAATTATGTACTTTATTATTATGTTTTGTCCAATATTTTTAAAAAGACATACTTTATTATTGTTATCTTTTGTCCAATATCCTTAAAAAGATGTACTTTCTTATTGTTATACTTTGTCTAATATTTTTTAAAAGATGTACTTTATTATTGTTATCTTTTGTCCAATATCCTTAAAAAGATGTACTTTCTTATTGTCATGTTTTGTCCCAAATTTTAAAAAAGATGTACTTTCTTATTGTTATACTTTGTCCAATATTTTTTAAAAGATGTACTTTATTATTGTTATCTTTTGTCCAATATCTTTAAAAAGATGTATTTTCTTATTGTTATGTTTTGTCCCATATTTTTAAAAAGATGTACTTTCTTATTGTTATACTTTGTCCAATATTTTTTAAAAGATGTACTTTCTTATTGTTATACATTGTCCAATATTTTTTAAAAGATGTACTTTAATGTTATCTTTTGTCCAATATCTTTAAAAAGATGTACTTTCTTATTGTCATGTTTTGTCCAATATTTTTTTAAAAGATGTACTTTCTTATTGTTATACTTTGTCCAATATCTTTAAAAAGATGTATTTTCTTATTGTCATGTTTTGTCCAATATTTGTAAAAAGATGTACTTTCTTATTGTTATACTTTGTCCAATATTTTTTAAAAGATGTACTTTATTATTATCTTTTGTCCAATATTTTTTAAAAGATGTACTTTATTATTGTTATCTTTTGTCCAATATTTTTTAAAAGATGTACTTTATTATTGTTATCTTTTGTTCAATATTTTTTAAAAGATGTACTTTATTATTGTTATCTTTTGTTCAATATTTTTTAAAAGATGTACTTTATTATTGTTATCTTTTGTTCAATATTTTTTAAAAGATGTACTTTATTATTGTTATCTTTTGTTCAATATTTTTTAAAAGATGTACTTTATTATTGTTATCTTTTGTCCAATATTTTTTAAAAGATGTACTTTATTATTGTTATCTTTTGTTCAATATTTTCATCTATTGAATGTACATCGTTCTTCCGTTTTAGAATATGTCCGTGTAAATATTCTTAAAATTTCGCATTTAGTCATATAAGTAAAAGCTTACGTTGAAAAAATCAAATACAATGAATTGTATACAATTAAGGTCATCCCCATGACAGGTTGAGATCTAGCATTTGGGGTCTTTTACTGGAACCAAGATTTCCAGTCAGCAGATATCTTTTGATTCTGAAAAAAGAATTCTAACCCATCAAATTTGTTTACATTATTATATTATGATTATAAGTTTTTGAGTAAAAAGTAAAAATTGAATTTTATCGAATCTTTTTATTTTCGTTGTTATTTTTTATTTTATGGAAATCGCTCCAGACAAGGCATGAATCCACTTGATGTAAGGAGTTAAAAAATACTACTTCAAGGTTCAAAAACTAGTTAACAATAAGTGTTTGATGGATAGATTCCGACCCAGCAAACAGTAATTCTTACCCCTTTGTCAGAAACATCGGTCATGGAATGTAAGGACTAAAGAACAAAATAAGAGATTATTGATTAAACAAAACCCCATTAAAACACTAGTTCAGACTCTTTTAATTACTTAACCAAATTTGTTACTTTTATGTATTTTGTAAAGTTTCATGTCATAATTTATTTTAAGGTTTACTTTTCATATTGACATCCTTGTTTATTCAGGAAATACTATTTTTCTCTTTTTTTAAAAAAATAAGGTGTTATTGAAAAACTCAATTTGTTGAAGACATTGTTTCGTTTGACTTGTTTAAAATTTTTCATTTCTGTTTTATATATTCTTAGAAAGTACAGAGTGGGTCAAAATGCACACAAATTTATATATTTTTTATAATTCATTTCCTTTATCTACTCTGACACGATTGATAAAGAAATTCGAGAGCACAAAAACACTCCATGATTTACCATCAAGCGGCAGGCCATCATTGGAGGAAAATCGTGTGGGTGCTGTTGTAGAGGCAATCACAAGCTTACAGTCAACTAATCCACTTGGCCATGCAAGTTCAAGAGGTGTAGCTGAACTGACAGGCATTCCTTAACACAGTGTTACACGGATTCTTAAAACCAAATGTATGCAGCCTTACCACATCAGCAATGTAATTATATTTTTCTTTCTCCTGGTTTTCTCGTGTCCGTATTCCTTATCGCAACAAAATGTTACCACGGTCTTGCTCTGCCAAATGATATCTCTCCGAACAGTCTTTCATCCAGTGCACACACCAACGTAGTCACCAACTCAAATCACCAACTCATAGTCACTCACTTCAAAACATTCCCCTTTTATTGCCAGTGACATTGCACTCATGCAAATGAGCATGCAAATGAGCAGTGAGCTCTTCTGCCAGAGAGATCAGGAAGTAATGGGAGGTCTTTGCTATAACTAGCCATTTCACTCAGGTTCTGTTTCTTTATGAATCCATTCCTGGCTGGGGTAAGTCATACTTTGCTAACCACAAGCAAAAATTGCATCATTTCAGAAGTAAATAAAGTTTCCTGTGATGAACTTGGGCGTGCCATGAATAATTTGGTGAAACGCGCAGAGCTGGTAATTTAAGAAGGCGGCGGTACAATTGAACATTTGTTGTAATGCTTTCTTTTAGTTTCATTTAGTATGATTTAATACACATTTAATAAACACTTTATAATTTTCGTACATTTTGACTCACCCTGTATGTACTGTAAAAGATATTTTATACTTACTTTTCTAAAAGAAAACCTTAAAGATTACCATTATATACGTTTGACCTCAAATGTTAGATCTCTTGGTCTATTAAAGGTATTGCCTTGTACCATGCTCACACTCTTTTATATAATCTCTAGTATATATATATATATATATATATATATATATATCACTCACCCACTATCCAGGTTTATCGTCTGTTTCCTTAAACAGGAGTTCAATGCTGTCTGGCTGTCCTTATGCTAAGTCTCCAGTGATCACAATTGTGGGGATTGATTGTGACCATTTGCCACTGCTTGTTGTCTATTGTCTCCGGCCTCCTGTTCCCTGTTAAACTTTTCACTGACTGCCATGATTTTTCTTTTTATTATGGAAATCGCTCCAGACAAGGCATGAAGCCACTTGATGTAAGGAGCTAATGTGATTCTATACAATAGATATTTCAGAATTGAATAACCCCAAATTAGGTTGATATGCTGCACAAGAATAGAAACTAATTAAAAGACCTGAGATAACATAAAAAGATTCGGTGCTTGTACAGAGAAGCATGCATATTAATTATAAATACCACAAAAAAAAACAGTATTACATTCTTACGCAGCAGATTTAAATAAGTATCGTCACCAAAAAGTAGGAAAACTGATCGAGTAGAACTTTAATTATAAGCAAAATCCATTTTTCGGGAACAGTCAATTGACAAGTTCGAAGGCCGCCATCTTAAGGTAACTGAAGACAAAATCAGGGGACGTAAGCGCGTTTGGCATAATTGTCTTCTCTGTACAAGCACCAAAGATTCTTTACTTACATATGTTATTTTTTTTAACCTGCTTAATTCTGTTTTTGGCAGTGATTTCTCTAATTCTTTTTTAGAATCAGGTACTCACAAGGGGGACCACGTGAAAGTTGCTACCATCTATAGTGAGAGTGGTGCTATGGACCCGACAGGATTTTAGCACTGAACACCAAGTTGTTATTCCACACTAGTATTTGCTTCACAACTGTCACTTCGAATAAAGGAAGTGCATCGTTCGCATATTCAGTATAGTAACAAACTATTGAATCGGCAATGCGGAGCACAGGTCATGTATCAATTGCTATCATTTATACACTAATACTGTTGGGAAAAGGTATACACCTGCAATTTACCCGGATATGGATAAAATTGCAACGTGTGTTCAATCTGTCGTCTGGTCGATCTTCCTCTATGGCTGTGAGACATGTCGAACGAGGGTGGTTGAATGGTGGAAGTTGTAAGTTTTTGACAATCATTGCCTCTACCACAGCTCATTATGCATTGTCATTATGCCGACAGTATCCCAACTGCTGTTCTCCACCAGAAACTTAATTTAAAGCACGAAAATTAAAAAAAAATCATGAGTCAATTGTTTATATTGACTACTTTATTACAGAAAATATAATGACATAATACAATCAGAAAGCAAATTCAACATTTTACAAAATCAACTTGCCCTGAATAGTGCTCATCTACTGTCCTGTTTCCACTAGAATCCTCCAACCACTCAGTTGTCTCAATTAAGATCAAAACGAAGTTCAGCAAAACCTCTGATGTCCCTTTCCATCGCAGAGGTTATCGATATTCAAGAGCCGATTAGGATATCTTAATATCCTTCTTATCTGAAATCCGTCTTAAATCTATCTTCAAAAAGAATGTGTCCTGCATAACATCTTATATATCTGAACATTGGTATTGAGAGCTTGAATGATGCAAACATATTGGATGAACAACTACTATCAAAGAGAACTTGACTGAGCTCTTAGGTCCAGAGGTGGTTTACCTTCGATGGTTGAATCACGATTGGTTAGACATTTGGTGCAACCATGCTCAGGACCATCATGCATGGGTCACTATGGTTCACGATGTAGTGCAGTTCAGGGAAGAAACCGGCTCAACCCGACCAGGGTGAACACCATCGCAGCAGCAACAACAACACCAGCAGCAGCAATGTTTTGCCAATAAATAACTGAAAAATAGAAACAAAATTTGCTACTCTGAGACATCTTATCCAAAAACGATCGCAAGAGTGCTTTCTGCTGATTCATATGTAAAAATCTTTTTATAGAACTTCCCATCTGTGAAACGCGTAGCCACAATATTGCTTGCCTGAGGTCTACAACATGATCATCTTCAAATCTAATGTTAATAAACACTTGTTATAAACCATCATCATGAGTCATCAAATTTTATTAATCCTATTCATTATTTAACCTTTATCCTCGTGTGGCTTGATAAGTGGTGGGTCAGTAGTAAAAAAACAAACTTTTTATTCATATACTTTATCGTTTATAATTAAAATGTATATCATTTATAATCTTTTTTCTTAGATTAAACGGAGATAATTCATCCAAATTTGACATGTGACAAATAACTAAAAGTGAATATTGTACTTTAGTTTTGTTTTTTAAACTTTATTTGACTTTTATTGACCCCAAACAAGACATATTGTCACTGAAGCGTAAGGTGCTACTGTGGTAGGGGCCAGATTTAAGAATTAAGCCCCCTTAACTTTTAAAATAAACGTCAGAAATAAATAATAAATACATATCCATCCCTTACTTTTTAGCATTGCAATCTGTGTGCAAATATATCTAATTATACTTAGACAAAATATTGGTAATTCTTGAGTTACCTCTCCTGCACTGATGACTAACTTTTAAAGAAATTCCAAAGGCAGGCGGTCTGAGGCAAGAAGTTATCAAAGTAGAGAATCTCTCAGCATCTAGGGAAATCACAGTAATGAACAATCCCTGAATTTTAGCCCCAAATATGTCATTTTATTATATAGATAGCTGTCCAAACCCGGCATTGCCCTGGATTATTTTTACTTTCATTAATAATCTACTTGAGTGAAATGTAAAAAAAAAGATTTTGTGCTCTCTTTAAAAAAAGTGAAATGTAGAACAAACAAAGGGGAAGTAAGTTTGTCTTGACGAATACAGAGTAACTTTTCTATAAATGCTATTATGGCATGTTTTCTCCAGAATTGTGTGATCTATTCCCTGCTTCTTTTGTTCCAGCTCGTTTGACTCGTCGGTCTATTGGTCTCCATCAATCTGCTGTTTTGATACCTCATTGTAATACAGCTTCCTATTCTAGTAGCTTCTTTCCAGGAACTGCAGGCTTGTAGAACTCTTTTCCTGCTGACTGTTTTCCTCTTACCTATAGCCTTGGTCTTTTCAATACTAAGGCCAATATGCATCTCTTGTCTTTGCGATAATCATCTTTCGTTCTTGTTAGCTCCTTACATCAAGTGGTTTCATGCCTTGTCTGGAGCGATTTCCATAAAAAATAAAAAAACAAAACAATTCTTTTCAAACCTTGCGTTTATCACTTGTTTCAAATTATCAGATTCATCATCTTTATATTTACTTCGTTATTTCTCTCTTAACGTTTCATTCTGTTAGACAATGGCATTCGCATGAAGCACGGAATCTAAACAGGAATCGGAGCTATTTTCCGTACCGTTTCCGTTAAGCAAACCTTTTCCACTGGAGCGCTATCTGATATCAGAAATCAAATCCATAAATTCCAATTCCGATTTTAAATGCCTTTGGATTCCGTGTTGATCAAACAGATATTAATAGTAAAAAATGATCCAAATAAAAATAAATACAAGGTTATGTTTATCATTTTTTTGAACAATCATGATCCGACTGGATTTCCGAGAAGGACAATGGATTATCAATATCAATTATACCCCTTGAGGTGGGCCCGGCGGGAGATTAACAATGCTCAGAAAACTGGGGCAGGTTGACAAACTGCATTGTTAATGTGAACTGGCTGTTTTGAATAGTTCGAGTAACACGGGAGAAGGAAAGAAGACTTATTGAATGACGGTATCTTTTATTCTGGGTAGCACCTTGCTATCTTTTGTCAATAAGAATACGCTTCATTCACCTCATTTACATTCATTCTATACATTTATGAGTAGGAGGGAAACTGACAGGTACTACCACATCCAGTCAGAGTGGATTTGGAAGTAATAGCAAATAAGGGGTGACCCCCACACACTGTTCAAAGATTTTATTTTGGGGGCCCGCAACTTTGGGGGTCCTGAATGCAGTTTTGTGTAACACTCAGAAATGTTGATAGGGTTTGGAAATAGGGTAGGTAGTAAAAAAGAAGATGGGAAAGATGAATATTTTTTTTTTAGGAGGGGGGGAGTGAAGTGGGGTAGAAGTGAACACCTTACCCAAGGGTGTCCAAAGCAGTTTAGTGTTGTACCCGAGACAAATTCTATTTAACTCATAGATTGGACCCTGCCAAGTACTATCACTCTAATTTGGAATGGACCTGGGAGTAGTGATAACTAAAAGGCGACTCCACAGTGTTCAAAGCTCCCAATTGGGGCCTCATCACTGGATACGGTTTTATGTCATACCCAGCACTATTGAAAAGGAGGGCTGGGGTAGTTGATAGGGTTGGGAAATAAGGTAGGCAGAAGAAGAAAAAAGTGGAAAAGGCTGGGAAAGATGGGTTTTGAGATGGTGAGGTTGAGTAGAGGTGAACATCTTGCCCAAGGGTGTCCAAGGTAGTTTAGTGTCGTACCCAGGACAAATTCTATTCAACCCAGAGATGGGACTCGGTCCAAGTACTATAACTCCGAGTTTGAGTGAATCTGAGAGTATTGGTATCTAAAGCGTTACTTCACACTCTCCAAAGCTACCAAATAGGAATTTCACCACGAGATGCAATTCTGTTTCATACCTAGAAGGTTGAAAGAAGAGTTTGAGTAACTAGTAGGGTTGGGAAATAGGGTAGGCAGAAGAAGAAGAAAAAAGATAGAAAAGGGCTTGGAAAGGTGGATTTTAGTGGGGTAGGGTAGGGACAAACACCTTGCCCAAGAGTGCCTGAGGCAATACAGTGTCGTACCCGGACAAATTATGGTACTTCTGCAGTTTACGGACCATGCTGAAATAATAAAGTTATTATTTAAAAATCTATTCTAAACATGGAGGAGGGTAGGGGCTTTGTTAACTATTCTGTACTTTCAACTAACAATTTAATAAACAGAAGATACAGTAAAAATTGAATTTAACTTGAAAATCCTATCTAAAAAATAGCATGGTCCGTAAACTGCAGAAGTACTCAAATTATATCCAACCCATGAATGGGACCCAAGTCAGAGTGGACCTGGGAGTACTGGTAACTAAAGGGTGACTCCACTCTGACCAAAGCTCCCGAATTGGGGCCTCAGCCCCTAATGCAGTTTTGCGTAACACTCAGGATAGTCAAATTTAAATGATCAAATAATGTCGATTGAATTCAGAATGCATTTTCAGATTCTTCTTAAATGAATATTTATTTTGAACACTTTGTTATGTATATGATATTCATCCTCTCATTCTCTCTCCCTCTCTCTCTCTAGAAATATTCCACCATGAATAGTTTCCTATTGTTATTCTCGACGAACACAAGGTCTGTTGATTATGGAATCAGGCACTGTGAACAAAAGCTGTGCAGAATAAATTGGCCAATTCTGTGTGCAAGATTTCAATAAAAGCCATATTCTAAATTTGTGAATCAGTTCTGTATAAATGGATCTCCAGGGTGGATTAGGCCACAGGGGAATCGGGCAAAATCCCAGTAGTCTAGTGAGTGTATGGATTGATGCCACCTGGCACATTGTCTGCAGACGGATAACCTGATTAGCAAATATTGGAGCTTTAATAATATCATGTCCTACTTAGTTGGATATGGTATTAATTGTACTAGCAAATATATGCGCACCCAGGGCACAAATATTTAGTGGTTTTAATGTAATCTACGGTGCCAGATCTTCTTACACCTGTCCTGAAAAAAAAAACCCACCATAATTCGTGATAGGTTTACAAGGCAAGTTAGAACTGTCCATATACGTAACCTCTACAGGTGCCCCTAGGCATAGGCAAAACCTGAAAAATAGGCCAGGGTCTTCAAAAAAAGAGATTACAGTCTCTGGATCACTTGGGGTTTTTGAGCTTTTGATATCATCAGATTCCAAATCCCCAGATTAAGATAGTTTCAGTGGGTGAGAGATGATAGATATGCATTTAAAACACCCCCATTCATGATAAATAATGTTTTGTTTTCAGTCTGAGACGATTTTTATTTTTGTCTCGATCCGGAGCGCCCCCTTTTTTTGGTGAGCTGTATTTTTTACCACATCAAAAATCGACCTTGGGTGGATTTGGCTTTAAAAAAAAACATGACAATAAATTGATACTAATTTTTTTTTTTTTTTTTTTAGAAAAATTTACTTCCTTTAAGCTTCTCTGTAAGTTACCCCCTCGAAGCACACCCGGCATTTCCCTGAGAATCAATAAGAACCCCTGTGCTCTCATGTTCCATACATTGAATCCCTTACCATTTCTTTTACTTTATAATTTCTATAATTTTCAACTTAATATTTAAAAAAAAACATTGCATTTTCTTTTTTATAAATTCCAAGTGCAAACGCAAATCCTACAATAATGTTGTTCCTCCCTTGATCAAAATAAAATATACTTATCCAAATACTCTAGATAATGTAGTTACAGAATATATATAGTTATTGAGGATTTGAATGACATGATCTTTTGTGCTTCTCAGCTGATGGTTCCGCTGCCGGATCCAGCACTACACCATTATCAGGAGGAACCACTTCGCAGTTTCGGCTCCTATTCCTCAGCTGCTTTTCGGGCGGTGGTTATGTAGCACTGGTGTCATCTGCCTATAAATACTATCAAGCCACATACACCTTTCAGCCATCATTGACATCAACAATTGATTTTGATTGTATTGTGACGTCAAACTAACTGACCTCATGACACTACTCTGCATATGGCGTCAGCACTATCTCCGTCATCTCTCTTCTTTCACCATCCAAAATTCACCTCTTCTTCCAGTTCGTATCATCACCCCCCACCCTTCAGCAATATCCAATGAGATATTTTTTCTGCTTTTTCCTGGAGATCTTTAACAAATTTTCTCAATTCTGAGTTGTTACAATAAAAGTGATGTCGAAATAGGTTTACAACCGTTCGCTCTACATTTCCTCTTGTCCCAATGGCCAAACGATGGAATTCGATCTTCCATCCTTTATTTTGACACTCCTGTACCAATTCTTCATATCTGATCTATTTCCTATTTTCTGCAGCAGCAAAGTTTTCTTCCCAAAGTATTTTTATTTCCATTATTATTCCTTCTTTCTTTTCTTCACACCACACGGCAACATCTGGTCATTGTCCAGATGATACCAACGAGAACACTAAAAAGTTTTGCAGATATACACTTAACTTCCAGATTCCAGTTCATCTGTCATCTCTTTTTGTAGTTGTTAGATGACCACTCAGATTAGTTTTTGTGCCTGCTTTATCTCCAATACACTAGGAGTTTGTGAACAAATAAAGAAATAGACAGGAACTTCAACTTATCTCTCTCTCTCATTCTCTCTCTCTCTCATTCTCTCTCTAATATATATATATATATATATATAGCCGAGTGGTTCTGGATGTCCGGATTGGAGTTGTAAAATACTCGGAATCCGGGATTTTGAATCGCATGACCAGTGTTGAATAGTCATATCTCTATGCTGATGAGTCCCAATTATAAAGGACGAAACGTATACGTATATAGATAATAAACAAAACAAATATTTATTATTTGTAGCTCCTAGAAAACTCGTCTAGATGGGCACTGTAAGTGTAGTATTAACACAGCATGACGTCGCTAGCTATATGTGCATCGTTCCTTTCATTAAGTAGAACACTCTTATGACGTCAAGCCGCCAGATAAAGTGTTAAAATTATCACTGTTTATTCAGCATTGGCCGAGTGGTTCTGGACGTTGGGATTTGAGTTGTAAAATATTTAGAACTCGGGGTTTTGAATCGCATGACCAGTGGTGAATAGTCATATCTCTATGCTGATGAGTCTCGATTATAAAGAAAACAAATATGTATTATATATATATATATATATGTTATAGCATTTTTAATTTTATATGACAGTTTTGTCTTAGATACAATGTACAAGCAATATAAAATGTGTATTCTACATTTACCCTATCCAAGATTCGTCAGAAAAACAAAAAACTGAGGAACACATTTCAAAATCATAAATTTAAAGAAATGAAGATGTTGCCTATTTCTGTTTATAAATTTATGCCTCAATTCATCCATCCATCCATATATATATATAACAATAATTTTATTAAATAAATAGTAAGTTATTTTAACCTACAGATGCCAGCGTTTCAAGTTTTGCTATCATCAGTGTAGAAAGTGACAATTTCAGAGGGTCGGAGGGCACAGAATCAATCTAGACTCTGCAAGCTAACGCTCTAACTCCACAGCCACGGGAAATTTACACGTAAAGAAAGGAAATTAAGTTCTATTTGTGCCTTAAGAAAGCGGGCAACTGACAGTCGAAAGGAATGATGTGCCAAAATTGAATGTGAAATTAATAGCTTGGCGTCCATTTTAAACTTAAATGTTTGTCACTTGCAATTAAGGTTATGGACACTGCTAAAATGCTGTTAACATAGTGGTCATCATAAACATCATAGTCCTAATCGATGTCATGTTCACTGCTATTATGACTATTTTGTCAGCATTTTTTGACGAACACAAGGACAAATAAACATGTACACATTTGTTTTTATTTACATAGAAGACAGCCACGTTTGAATTACGACCATGCCAGAAAACGAACGGAACAAAAAGACACCATTTCATTCAACGCTTCTTCACTCTTAAAACTTCCGATAGCACAAAAATCTCTCCTCCACTTTTGTTGCAATCTCAATGTTTTTTTTTTAAATGAATCCAGAAAAAATATTTTTTGCGATACAATATATGTCACGATATGAGATTTATTTAATGACATTCCAGAGATATATGTGTATTTCTCGAAAAGTTATTAATTAAAATAAGTGTGTTGTGGTTTTATTGGTAAAGTTTGAAAGTTTATTTGTTTATTCGCAGAAAAATAATGATTAAACCTTTCAAACTGTCAATGCTACATTGTAATTCATGATATATATATATATATATATATATATATATATATATATATCACCTATTTATCTACTTCCCACAAAGTAGAATGTGACACAAGGTCGGAAGGTGGGAATTTCACTCTAGAGGAAGAGTGAGGTGAATCTCAAAAAATTGCCTGGGCAGGGCGCCTCAGACAGTAAGCAATAAACTTACTCCTCCCCAAAGAGGGGAGGCAAAGCATGAGAGGGGGTTAACCTCCCATAACTGCACAGGACAGTCAGAACAGATACTACACTTTGATCTTATCAAGCCACATACACCTTTCAGCCATCATCGACATCAACAATTGATTTGATTGTATTGTGACGTCATACTAACTGACATCATGACACTACTCTGCATATGGCGTCAGCACTATCTCCTTTATATATATATATATATATATATATATATATATATATATATATATGAGAAAGGAAGGATAAGAGTAATCCAACGTAATGGGAAATGAAAAAGGAAAAAAAAAAACAAGAGATATTTTTTTTATATATTCATCAACGTTTCGTCTTTATTGTAAGACTTCTGCAGGTACTTGCATGACATTTTTCTTCAAATTATCATTAGCAGATGTCATAGGATATATACATATAGAGAGAGTAGTTTTTAAAAATAATATTGCCAGATATCAATAAACATCAAAGATAATGTTTTACTTTATTTTAAAAATTAGAATAAAAACAGTTCAGGGCTTGGAGCAGGAGTACATAGAGTTCGAAATGCAATGTTGTCTGTTCATATACTAGCATGTACGTATATATATATATATATATATATATATATATATATATATATATATATAAAGATAGAGGCAAAATGCCTTCAATGAGAAAACCATGTGTTAGATGCAGATATTTTATTAAATCAAAATAAAAAAAATGAAAACATTTTCTTTTTGTTTTTGTTTTCATCTTGACTATATATGATATATATGATATTTCGCTTGATACAACAAGCTTTGACAGAAAAAAAAAACAGGTTAATACCTTTTATTTGTCTAAACTCTGTCGAAGCTTGCATCAAGCGAAATATCAGTTATATAAGTCAAGATGAAAAAGAAACAAAAAAAAGGTTTTATTTTTTTATTTTGATTTAATAAATTATCTGCATCTAACACATGGTTTTCTCATTGAAGGCATTTTGCCTCTATCTGTATATTAAAATTCAAAAAGATGCTTATGGAAATAAACTTTCCCAAATTTATACATACATATATATATATATATATATATATAAGGCCTATTTTTAGTCTCGAGAGACAATGGATACCCCCTGTAAAGGTGCTTGTCAAAGGAGTCTATAGTGTAGCAAAGGTTGTGCAATCCACAACTGCATTTTTCCTGAACCAGCATGACTGGAAATAATGCCGGGATAAGCAGAGAAAGAATGTTGTTATTCCGTAGTTTTCCTTCCCATAAACTAATTGTACTACAAAGGCTTAAGCATCTAGTTTACTTTATTATCTAATCTATAGCTGGAGGGAGTATTTATGGATTCATCTTCACACAAGAGACGTTGCTAGTCTCCCTTTCATTTCTCTGCTCTATCGTCATTACCATAGAAAGTGCTCGACTGAGCTCCAATCTTTGGTTCCTCGTTGTAAGTGATCATCGGCAGAAACTCGTTTTCCACCACATCTAAAAAAAATTATTTTCTCCCTTCATGTACCTAACGTCAGGCGGAATTTTTATGGACAAGGCTGCCCGTCTGTGGAACACATTATCGCGGGACTGCTTCCCTGCTGATTACAACTTGGTTGTCTTCAAATCCAATGTCAACAAATTCTTGTCAAAAACCGCCCCATAAGTAATAATCAGTTCATACCATTGATCAATGTTAGTACTCTCATAGATTTCCTCATCCTTCAGCTGACAATCATTTTCCTCTCAGTAACCCTTATCCACGAGTCGATCTTGGCCTTGATAAGTGGTGACTCAAAAGTAACAAAATTTTTTTTTAAATTATTACCTTTCCCAAGGGTATTAGTGAAAGCCCTGACAGATTTCGAACCCAGTATGCCGATCCTACATTCTGTTACACCATACCATGCCACTTCCATATATATATATACAGGGTGGGCCAAAATAAGGGTCCTATCTTTAAATTTGAATAACTTGAATTTGAATAACTTCCACAAAATAAAAGTTAAACTCACCAAACTTTATGTGTGTGTAGACTGACCCTTCCGAGATTTTTTGAAATAAACAAAACAAATTTTAGCCGAAAAACACTTCTTAAAACTTACAAAAACTAAAGTATTGTTTTTTACACTGTTTTGAGTTTTTTAAGCAAAAATAATGTTTTCTAAATGAGGGTACGTTCCTTAGGGCTAATACGGCTCATGCTTGCTTCGGAAGGGGTCCTTTACTTATTCTAAAAAAAAAAAATTAAAAAAATCAATAAATAAAAAAGTTATGAATTTTTAAAAATAGGACCCTTATTTTTGCCCACCCTGTATAAGATAATAATATAAAACGGATTTTTTATAGTTAAAGTTGAATTCGTATGCAAAGTCATTTATGATAAAATATATGAATCAGCTCCAACTTGCCGTGTAAAAGCTCAATATCTAACATATAAAGTCGAGACGATTTTTCCCCTGTGCCTTCTCGGAGTATAGGAAAATAACCACATGCATCACAGGCTACTAAACTGACCACTATACTACACTTATTCACTCGAGCGTGTTTTAGTAAATTTGTTATTATTTTTTTCTACCTAACACTAAATATTACATTTGGCCCACCATCGACGACTCTCCAAAAACCAACTCCATATAGGTGGTAGCAAACACTTTTCTCCCTAACAATTATGTACTGTCACTCTACTCATCGACACCGGGAACTAATACACACAGTTTAATTTTCACAAAACACCGGTTCTTATTTATTATTTGCCTGGTATTAATTTACTACATAATATAAAGTAATACGCAAAGACTTAATGACCGCTCCCGTTCACTCCGATAATCAAACTTAGGTTAATTGACCTATTTTCACATGTACTTTAACTCGAAACCGTGGCGCAGTGGTTAGGAAAGCAGGTTTCATGATCGCCAGTTTCAGCGTTCGATCCCACTCTACCACTTTTTTTTTTTTTAAATTTATAACATTCGCCAACACAGTAGAGGAGGGGGAGAAAGAACAATAGACCGTTTCTTTTTTTATTCGACGTCATGCAATAGGTAGTACTTTCTCTCGTGCAACGCCAGGCGACGGGTTCCGCTAGTTTAATATAAAGTAAATAGAGCTTAGTAATATATACTTTTTCAAAGATTTATATCATTTAAATCAAATTTTGGAGTGAAAGATATGTAAAGACATGAATTGGAATACGTTTCAAGAGTATTTGAATCGAAAACATGGATGAGTCAGCAATTCATTTGAATCCTCTATTATTCATTCGAATGCCCCATCATCAGAAATCATGCTTTACCCTCTGAGCACTGAATTTTTTTTGTAGGAAAATTATTTTTTACACCTATTTTTAAAATGACTCTGTAGGCTTGACCTTTCATTTATATGCACAAACAATATGTATAACATTTGTAGCATATGATTCGGGCTATCAAAATAAATTGAAAAATTTGACTAATTTGCATATTGTGATGGCGGCCATTT
Organism: Sepiola atlantica; assembly: GCA_963556195.1. Taxonomy (NCBI): domain Eukaryota; kingdom Metazoa; phylum Mollusca; class Cephalopoda; order Sepiida; family Sepiolidae; genus Sepiola; species Sepiola atlantica. The sequence goes on along the minus strand of OY744525.1, from coordinate 46,647,834 downwards.
TGTTAAATTTCAGTGAGTCAATCAAAGGAATACGGTGAAAAATCTCTCATGTAATAAAGAACCAAAATTATAATTATACATAATAATTATAATTGTAAATTATAATTATGAACCGTAATTGTAAGGCCAAAGTGTAAGGAATCCAAATTATGTGCTTAGTAGCCCAAAAAGCAGAAAGAAAGACCGGTGAATACTTCCATTGACCGGTATCAAGTTTTCGAAGCGTTCGAACTAAGGGAGATAATAAAGGCAACAGTAGTTATGAAATTAGAACTTCTTAAAAAGCTAGTCATCAGTGCAGGGGAGGTAACTCAAAAAATACCAATATTTTGTCAATATATAATTAGATATGTTTGTATTCAGATTGCAATGCTAAAAGGTAAGGGGTCGATATGTATTTATAATTTATTTCTGAAGTTTATCTTAAAAGTTAAGGGATTTGAATTCTTATTGTCTAATTCTATTGGTAATTCTTGAGTTACCTCCCCTGCACGGATGACTTTAAGATTTTAAAAAATTCTAATTTGCTAACTATCGTTGCCTTTTTTTATCTCAATTAGTTTGAACTCTTCAACTTTACCATTACAATGTTTATGAAAACTTACTAAATTTGAAAGTTTTGTTTCAATAAGAGAAGAAACCGACATCTTTCTCTCTTTCAGAAGAGTTATTCATTTCAAGCAAACCGATTCGAATTCTCAGAATGTGGATTTATCTTTACCTACGAATCTTTTACGGCTAAATTCCTTTCATTATTTTCTAATCTGTCGATAAAATTATCCATTACATATGTGAGGGTGAGCATCAAAATGTAAATGTCTGTTCAGATTGTATCATGTATGAAATAAAAGAAGCGGTTATCTCAAACATTTGAACTATTTAATGACTGCCATATTTCGTTTCACATTTCGACCGGTATAAGGGCAAAAAATATCGGGGTTTATTAATTTGGCCTGTTTTTGGGGTTTTTTTTTTTCAAATAATAATTTGTTTTTTGATTTTTGTAAATAATAAAATCAAACAGTGTTTATTAAAAAAAGGAATTGTAATATATTACAAAATTTTCGATCCTTTTACATTTTACTTTTGAAAATGTTAATCAAAAAATAATAAAATCCAACAGTGTTTATCAAAAAAATAATTGAAATACATTACACATTTTTTCTTTTTTCTTCATTTTTCTTTTGAAAATATTAATTAACAAATAATAAAATCAAACCGTGTTTATTAAAAAAGGATTTGGAATATATTACAATTTTTTCATTTTTGTTTTGAAAATGCTAATCAAAAAATAATAAAATCCAACAGTGTCTATCATAAAATTAATGTAAATACATTACACATTTTTTCTTTTTTTCTTCATTTTTCTTTTGAAAATATTAACAAATAATAAAATCAAACAGTGTTTATTAAAAAAGTAATTGAAATATATTACATATTTTTTATTTTTGTTCTGAAAATGTTAATTAAAAAATAATAAAATCAAACAGTGCTTATTAAAAAAAGTATTCGGAATATATTACAATTTTTTTTCATGTTTAATCTAAAAATGTTAATTAAAAAATAATAAAATAAAAGTGTTTATTAAAAAAGAAATTGAAATATATTACATATTTTCTTTTTGTTTTTTCATTTTTGTTTTGAAAATATTAATTAACAAATAATAAAATTAAACAGTGTTTATCAAAAAAAGAATTGGAATATATTCCAAATTATTTAAAAAAAATTTTTTTTTAAATATTAATTAACAAATAATAAAATCAGTGTTTATTAAGAAATGAATTTAAATATATTACACATTTTCTTTTTGTTCATTTTTAACTTAAAATTATTAATTAATTAACAAATAATAGAATCAAACATTTTTTTATATATTTATTTTTAACTTAGTTCACCTCAAACAAGGCAAGTAGATAATGGAATTAACAATCATACTAATACACTGTTTCTATTATTTGGAGATGCAAACCTTGAAAGAAGGACCAAAGTCGTGTATTCTTTTTACAGAAAAATTATGTGTTAGCTTAGCGATGATCATCAGTGTAATATTTTCTCTTTCTGGCTTGGAATGACATTGGCCATTGGCATTCATCGCAAATAAGATGATTGGCGCTTAAGCTATGCCGTGCCAACGATCTAATGGTGCTAATGTTATTGGAAGTTTGTATGGCTATATCTCTTATAGAAAGATTTAAAAAATAAAAAACAAAGTTCTAAAGCTGGTACGAATTCTTCAGAAAGATAAGGCATGATTAATTACTACGTGGGCATCATGCAAGAGTAAAAATTAAAATTTTACACCTGCAAAAATCGAATAGGGCAAAATTAATAGGATGCATTATTTTTGCCGTTACACCAGTCGAAATGTGAGACGAAACACTTGGCAGCCATTACAGTGTTGAAATGTTCAAAATAACCAAAGAAGCTATTTCTTTTACACTGAACTAGATTTATCAACATAGATAACAACGTTTGTCGTTTTTCATGTTTCTTTCTCTGTGTGTGTGTGTGTGTGTGTGAAGACACTTAAAGTAAAACATATTCGACAGGTGCATTTCACGAGGACGTGACAAAAACACGTCTTCAGCCAAACTAGATCAGTAGCGAAAAGAGAGTGAATCACATTTTTGGTTGTTTTCAGACACAAGCAATTATTATGTTATATGATTAGTAGTAGACTACCCGTCCCAGGACGGGTAAAATCAATCATTAGTTTGAAATTTTAATGTGTGTTTTTTTTTCTTTCTTTGGGGAGTATGGTACGGTTTCGGTGGCACCCCGCTAAAGGGTAAACAGAATAAAATTAAAACACAAAGAACTATCAACCATAATATTCAAAAAGAACATGTTAAACTGAAGTAATATCATGTGATCTCTGTTATTTTTAACCTCTTCGTTCATTTTCATCTCTGCCTTTAGACTAAGAAAACGGCCTGACGAAGTTCAGCTGACTCCCAGCATGTTTTCAAATGTGTAGCTAAAAATAAAAAAGATTCATACCGAACAAATATATATATATGTATATATATATATATATCCGCTTCGTAATAAAGACCAATGTGTATTTCCTAAACTCGCATACTCACGAATCACCCACTATATTGATGGAAAGAGATAGCATAAAAAATATGAGGGCGACGACGGCGAAGTTGTCGATTACTGCAACTATAAGAACTAGAAGATTGGAATAGTCCATTAGAAACGAAAGGAAGTAACATCACTAGTAATAATACTATTTAACCTGCAGCTGGATAAGGAAAGAAAGAAAGAAAGAGAGAGTGAGTAGAGGAATAACGACCAGAAAGAGAGTAATTTTGGATTTTATCTATTTATTTTTTATTATCTGACTGGCTTTTGCTTTTTTTCCTGATTCAAGCAATCTAACCCGATCTCAATGGCTGCCCAACGTATCACGTTTTTTTTCTAATATATATATATATATATATATAATTTATTTAAAAACTATACGTTACATATTTTGGAATCGTACATGAAATGAGAACAAAAACAAGGAGAAATGGTGCCATTTTTCCTTGTTTTTGTTCTCATTTCAGTACACTGACGATTCACCTTGGGGTATAGACTTTTAAAAATTTTTTTTAAGTCAGTCCATCTGGATGAAACCGCGGTACGATTCTGAAATATGCAACTTTATTTAGCTCTCACCCATCTGCAATCGAGCACTTTATTGATTTCTTTTCAATATAACTTGACACACAATATATATATATATATATATAGATAGAAGGATGAAAAGGAATTAGAAAAACGACGGAGGCAGATCTTTTTCCAATTCAGTTACTCAATGTAAGGTGTATTCTGCAAAACTGCGGAATACACCTTGCATTCTGCCTTTGTCGCTTTTCTAATTCCTTTTCATCCTTCTATCTATCTATCTATCTATCTGCTCCGTCCAGTATATTGAGCTGTATATTTTTCACAATAGGTTCTACTTCTCTTGAAAGTTCGCTTTTAGTTCTCTACTTTATATATATATATATATTTATATATATATATAAATTTATATATATATATATATATATATAATTAACTAACTTGTCACAAATATCCAGGGGGTATGAATCCGAAGGAAGTTGAAACCGGGTTTATGAGAGTGCTCAATGAAAATTCAGAGCAAAATATATATTTTTTGATTTTATTCCATTAGTTGCGACAAAACAAGTTTTGTTTCATTGGTGCAAATAGCGACCAACTCATCGGGCTGGCGATGGAATTCAAATGGCATAAGTTTTAACTTCACCTTAACGGGAGATTGAAAATTGAAAATACATTGGAGGGGGAGGGGGACAGAGTTGGGGCTTTGTCTATAACGGTGACATGGGACATGAGAGGGGAGGACCCCAACAAGTCGTGTTTCAAATTATTGCGTGGGAGGTTTTCACGTGCTTGTGCTGTGATGATCTCAATTTCGGCCGGGGTGGGAGGAAGGGAGATGGGCCATTTGAATTCCATCGCCAGCCCGATGAGTTGGTCGCTATTTGCACCAATGAAACAAAACTTGTTTTGTCGCAACTAATGGAATAAAATCAAAAAATATATATATATATATATATATATTTTATCTATTTATTTTTTTATTATCTAACTGGCTTTTGCAAACTCACTTTTTTCCTGATTCAAGCAATCTAACCCGATCTAAATGGCTGACCCAACGTATCACGTTTTTTTCTAATATATATATATATATATATATATATATATATATATGCATGCTGCATATGCGCATGTACATGAGCCAACAAAGTCAAATGCATTGATGTTAATTAAAAGCAGACAAATATATAGCTATGTTGTAGTGGTACTTGCAAATTTGTGTGTCTAATTAGCATAAGTGTGAGAGAAAGCCTATATAAGACTCTTTTTAAGAATATCTAAGGGGGAAGCCTGACGAGTGCTAACCTTTCACTTTGTACCAATGGCCTCGCCGATAGGATTTCAATTGTCTCTTGAGAGTTCTGATTTTTTCGATACTGGCAACGATGTTTTGCTGTGAGTGCAAAAGCTAAAAAAAACAAGGAAAGGGGGTGAGAAAATTAAACAATCGCTAGAAGAAGTACAAGACCTACTAGGGGTATACAGGGGTTGGACAAAATAATGGAAACACATGGCAGCCTTCCCATGAAATCCAGCCTTGTGAAGCTCTCGGCTAACAGTTTTTGTTGAAACGGGATTATCCAGATGATTGTTAAGCTCTGCTGTAATTTTGGGTGCCGTGGTTTTGTGTTCTTTCTTTACAATCCTTACAAGGGTTCTACGATCACTTTCAGACACCTTCGGCTTTTCTTCCAGAAGTTTGTTTAAGGAAGATGTTTTCCCTTCTTTTTCATAGGCTGTCATCACCTTCGAGACAGTTCCTCTCGAATCGGCCACCATCTCAGCCACTTCCATTACAGCAGCACCTGCCATACAAGCACCAAACAATCTGCCCTCTTTGGAAATCTGATAGATCTGTCATTTTAATTTTTTCTTACTAATATGCACTTTCTGAAAAAAATAAATAAATTTAACCAATTAATTCAGGACAACAATAACCATGAAAAAAAAAAATGAAGCAACATTTTGGTAATTTTTTTTCAATTTTTATGGGTGTTTTAAAACCGATACAAAATTCACAAGGTGTTTCCATTATTTTTTCCAACCCCTGTAAGTTCCAGGGAGAGATAGTGATACTGGCAAATTTATCTAATTATCATGTGTAAGAGAGAGCCTATATAAACCCTGACTATATTGAATTTTCTTGCTCACACGCTCCTATTCCGAATTCGTGGCCGTGGGTCACCATCAGTGGACTATTTCTCTTGTACCATACGGTCATAACCAATGCTTTAAGTTTAATTTAGACGATTTCAAATCGATATAAATGATTGCACACTAAAAATAATTAAATTAAAAAATATATATATTATTTTTATTCTAATTATTTGATGGTTTTCAGTAAGCAAGTGGGAGGTGGCGGTGGTTAAGTGGATAACGACATGGACTGAAGACCTAGGTGTTTCAAGTTCGAATCCAGTCGGTTCCACCGTACCACTCTCACTTCGGGATGTTGGCAACCATCTCGTGGTTCTTCCCATAAGTTCTCAATGTCTTTCCAGAAAGATTTCTAACTAGAAAAACATCAGGGAAACTAATGCCAGCACCAGAATCATCTGATTCACACAAAAGAAGTAATTAAGTGAAAATTCCATTTTTACTTGATAGTAAATTTCCATTTAAAAAATTCTTTGAACAAATTTTAATAAATTTTGATTATAAAATTTTCTCTGAAACAATGTTATGTGACTTTTTTTTCTATTTTTAATTATGACATGAGAAGCAGTCTATTGATGGTGGCCCACGGTCACGAATTCGGAATATGGGCGTATGGGCAAGAAAGTTCAATATCACCAAAAGTCTTACGAAGACTAGCTAAGGGTGAAGCTTGACTAGCAACTAACCAGTGCTAATCTTTCACTTCACAACATATGTAATTGTCTAAGAAATATTTTTTCACAAAGACCATTCCATCAAGAATATAAATACTCAACCCCTACAAAATGGAATGTTCTAAAAAAAAATTATTAAAAGAAAACATTAGAAAAAGCAAGATCCACATAAGAATTCTATTCTATTGTTTTACTTGATTTCATTGTTTCAACTTTCCACATTGCTGGATCTTTCATCTTTTTTTTTCAAAACTGACATATATATAATAAATTCACTATTGTATGAACATGTATTGAAACGATATACACACACATATATATATATATATATATATATATATATATATTGCTTTAAGATGAAAGGTTCAGGAAAACCTGGTCATCAATAGTTGAACGTTTTCAAAAGAACAAGTACCACCAAAGCAGATGATATGCCGAGCATTACATATAAACGCCTCAGAGAAGAAAAACTATTGATCAAAGAACCACTACTTTTGAAAGACCCTAATTTCTGTGATAAAAGCACCGCCCTTTCTCGTAGAGGTTAGGACCCTCTGCTGTTCGGCATGAAAAAAAATAGTCGAGAGTGACAGTTCCGGAATAAGATTAAGGTGTCCTCGTGCCTAAGTCAGCTTCCTGTCATAAACGTGGCATATATCTCGGCCATTTTTGATCGTGAAATAAGGAAAATGTTCAAAAACGTCTTCTACAAAAAAGATTTACTCCGTGTTTCGAAGGCAGTCTTGTCATACACGAGAAGATGGCAGCACGGATCAAGAGAAGAACGGATATTTTACAGATGCGTCGATTCTATGGAGTGATTGAAATGTTACTTGAGTGACAGACAACCCAAAATGCTATTTCAAACTTGAGTAACAGACAACCCAAATTGCCATTTCAAACTTGAGTAACACACCAAATTGCGAGTGACAGACAAACCAAAATACTATTTTATAACTTGCATAACAGCCGAATCAAAATACTATTTTAAACTTTAGTAACGGACAAAGCAAATCGCTATTTCAAACTTGAGGGACATACAAACCTAAATGCTATTTCAAACCGAAGCATGACAGACGACTGTTTGAACCACTTATAAGAATGCAAGGAGTTAACTAATGAAAAAAAACCCTGCAGAAATTTACGAGGCGACAAAATTCCATTCGTCATATCATTAGGCTTGTTGAATAATCTATTTTGTAAGTGATTCCTGTAAGTGATATTGTATCTGTAAAAATAAGCACAAAAGTTGAGATTTTTGTCTTCAAAAAGTCTCAACATCTCTGATATTGACTAAAGTTGGCACAAAGGTTCCAGATACATCCCGGAATACTGCACAAATAAAATAAGTTTGCTCCCCTCCAGGAGGTTACACAATTTATAAATAAGAATTAAAACATTCGCAATCTACAAGAACTCTATGACTCGATATATTTGTGCCGTCTCACTTGATTCGAAACGCACAGTCTTGGTCTAAATGCTTTTGTGGTTCTACAACTAAGGAATTCTTTCTACACTCAATTTTTTTCTTAAAACTCCCAAAGTTTGAAATTCTCTTATGTTTGTTATCTTTATTTTTATTAGCTTCTTACGTCAAGTGGCTTCATGTCTTGTCTGGAGCGATTTCCATGAAAAGAAATATTGTTTTCCTGCTACTCATGACCTGAACTCTTTAGAGTCTAAAGTAAATTCATCCATACGAGTCAAACTCTTAAACCCTTATCCTCGAGTGGCCTTTGGGGCTTGATAAACGGTGACCTTTTAATGTAAAAAAAAAAACAAAGAAAACTTTTGTCTTAATTTCCCCTTCTCTAGTGTCCCCATACACTAAATGGCTCCAAACTTGTTTGGAGTTTTCAGATAAAAAAAATTAAAATTTAAAAAAATAAACAATAAGATGAATCTAAACAAAGTTCAGGGAATTTTTTTCGGTAAAGCATATCAAAATTACTGTTATTGTCATTGGATTTTTAGTTTTGTTGTGTAACTTGAATTGGCTTCCCAAACTATGCCCCCTCCCCCATGCAATTTCTCCTAACCAAACTGCGCCACAATGAGTGAAATCTTTGAACACTCAACAGTTAACGAGAGCAGCTCAAACTTTCTCTAGAAATTGAAGAACATTTTTTTCTTTTACCTCTACCGATTCCAACACTCAGTCCTAGATACAAAAGGAATAAAGGTAAGTTGATGGAATTCACATTCTATATTGTTGACTTGCTTGTGCAAAATGTTGAGATATTGTTTGTTTAGGATTTCTAGAAAATAGTGAATTGTTTGCATATAAAGAAATGAGGACACCATATTTGGCCATGACAAATTTTGAAATTAGAAAATGAAGGATTGTGTGTCTCCTCAATTCCTGTGACAAGAAAATGGTAAGAGGTTGAAGTAAGATATTCAGAATGGCACTAAACCAGTGTCATTTCTTTTTTTTTTTTAATTTCACAATCAGTTTAGGCTTCATTTTCATTTTCTTAAATAATTTCCTCACTTTCTTCCTTATTTTTCTTTTTTCTTTTCTTTTTCTTTTCTTTTTCTTCATTTATTCCCCATTTCTTTTCCTTCCTTTAATCCTGTTCTTTTCATTGCTTTTTTCCTTCCCTCCTTTCTTTCCTTCCTTCCTTTCTTTTCTTTTCTTTCCTTTTCTTTCTCTTTTTCTTTTTTTCCTTCTATTCCTTTCTTCAACTCCGGCAGTCACTATGCCTATACAATGTAAAGTACTTCCACTTTCTTAAACTTTTTCACTTTCTTTCTCTTTCCTTTTTTCTCTTTTCTTTTTCTTTTCCTTTCCTTTTTCCCCTTTTCTTTCTCCATTTTTCTTGTTTCGTTCTTGTTTTTACTTGTTCTTTTCCATCCTTTCTTTTCCATTTTCCTTCCTTTTTTCCTTTCCTTTTTTTCCTTTTCTTTCATTTCCTATTTTCTTTTCCTTTCTTTTTCTTTCCTTTCCTTATTTTTCTCCTCCCTTTCATATTTTCTTTCAACTCTGGCAGCCACAATACCTATATCATGTCAACTCTAACCAAAAAACAAAAATATATATTGCATCTCTCCCCCTATTTCACCATTTTTTCCATCCCACAATTCCTTGTCCATAAAACTCTCTACCCATTCATTTTCCCTTGTGGCACCAAAGTAACAATCCTTCTTCTATTCATTCAAATCACACAAGTCACAAAAGATATAAATTCTCCTATTCTTCAATAACTCTCCGACATTTAAATAAGTCTTTATAGCTACCTTTTAACGATGATATTAAATAACAACATATTTCTTTTTATATATTTATAAACGAGTGTACACCTTCTATAAAAAATGATGGGAAAAAATTATGCTTTGCCAGTGTTCACACTAATATTCATATCGATAAAATAAAGTTTTAAAAAATATTAAAAAATGTCTCAAATTGGAAAGTTTAAAAAAAATGAAAGACATCTTATGTAAATTCATTTCTTCATTTCATATAAATCAGATGATTCTATTGTTGGCATTGGTTTCCCTGATATATTTCTAGTTCGAATTCTTTCTAGAAAGACATCTGGTACTTACAGGAGGGACAACGTGAAGGTTGCCAACATCTTAAGTGAAAATGTTTCTGTGGAACAAACTGGATTCGAACCCCCAGGTTGTCAGTTCATGTCGTTAACCACTGAGCCACCGTCACCTCCCATTATGTAAATAAGAGTGACTGATTTTTTCGAATTAATTTCAGGTGGGGTGTGGGAGGGCTGACATGCTATTTGCTTTCTATCTTCCCCATAACACTTGCAATGCTTTCATCTGGAAGTTTTTTTACTCATTTATGTAAATACAAATAAATACACATTGGTCTGTATTATAGAGTGAAGGATTTATTTAATGTGTTCTCATCAGAGAAGAATGCTGATTTTTATACTTATAACATTGTTTTAACTTTGTCTATTTATTTTGGGGATTATAACTGATTATTCAACATATTCTTCTCTGATAAGGGTCCATAAAGGAAATTTCTCAGATTTTTATAAATATACTAGCTGTACTGACCCGGCGTTACCCGGTAGTGGATTAATTTGGAAATTGTTTTGCTTTTCTTTTTTTGAAACTATGCCGTTTTTTCCCCATAATTTTATATTTTTAAAAAATTTTTTATTTTGTCTTCTAAACAAAGGGAAGTAAGTCTGTAATGGACGGATACATTTACCTTCCCGCCCTTTTTAAAAGGCGACTATACGAAAATAAATCTAATCATATAAATTATCTTCTATAAGGAATTAACTTGAATTACATTTTACCAACTTGGACCAACGTTCAACGAAATAAAATGGCTATTCAGAATAAAATATTGATTTTGTAGGAAAGAACGTATCGATGACAAAATTCGAGAAAACTGGCTGACTTTACTTTATGATATAGATAATAATTATCATTGTTTGATCCCATTTTTACATTTTGCATTTTCAACTATTTTAATGAGTTAAAGATGCTTTATTTTTTTAATGAAAAGATTCTAAGGAGAAATGTTTAGTGGAGCTGATATGAAAAAGCCTAACCCTAACCTGTACAGGGATTGAACTGACAATCATCAGATTATGAGACTATTGTGTGGACAGACGCCCGGAACAAGGAAGTAAGCAAATGGTTCGTTTTGCACAAGCAATTGTAGACAGATATCTAGAACAACAAAGTGAGCCCTGTCTTGTTATGTAAATGTTTCGTTTTGCTGACCAATCAATGATATTTTGGACTTGATATAAACAGGCAAATTTCGCTTATTCAGCAATTAGTTTTGCAACTAGCTTTCCACTCAGTGCTAGTTGGTTTCCATTGTAAACTCTCTCCCCATTGCGATCTTGTAGTCTTTGGTCCATTTGTTCATCGAAGTTCAAGTCAGTTAAAGGCTGGTCGACCTTTGGCTTTCTGTAATCCAGTTTTATTTACTACATGACAATGACATTGGTTGGGACTATAACTATGGTGACCTCTATATTGATCCAGTTTTATTTGCTACAAAATATTTAGTGGCTAATCCATTTAGGCATGACTCTTTTAAATTTCTTTGAATTTACTTCAGATATGAATTTTCTCAAATAGTTATTCCACCCCCCTCCCCCGCAATATTTTTATTGCTTTTATACTAATTTTTTATGCTGGGAACACACAAGGAATAAAACAGAGCTAATTTTAGGCTATTCCAAAGTAATGATAACAAAATGATAGAGACCATTACATTTTATTTTAATAATGTATTTTATTATTACTTGCATCAGATGTATTGCTTTCATTTGTTGTGGGTTGTTGGTGTGTGTGTAGATTTACTTTGTTTTTTGTTTCAGTTTTGGCAAACTCGCTTGAGGTGGGGTATTATGTTGGCTCAGAAGTATCAGAATTATCTCTCTTGGACTTGATCCAAGTTATCTCCCTTGAATCATTACTCGTTAATAAAAGAACACAATCTTCTATGCCTGGAAACCCAAACTATTTAAATTCCACCCACATGTGAATTTAGAACAGGATATTCTTCTTTTTTTTTTTGCTAGGCTTCCATCTTTTCATGGTCTTTTCTCGTCACAGTTATTGACTCACACTACTCTATCGTTACATACATGGAAAATGCTCGACTGAACTCCAATCTCTGTTTTTTTCCTTGCAATACATTCACAGCAAGAACTTGTTTGCTACCACAACGATAAAATACTTTCTTTTCTTCCTCCATGTGCTTACTATCAAGCAGAATTTCCATGGACAAAGTTTCTTTGTTGAGGCTTCCCATTTGTGGAACACATTAGAGCGGGAGTGCTTCCTTACAGATTACAACATAGTCGTCGTCAAATCCAATGTCAAAATTTTTTTGTCATAAACAAGTCATTAAACTTAATCAATACCATTGATCAATTTTAGAACTCCCATAGTTTTCCTCATCTTTCGACTGACACTCATTCCATCTCATTAACTCTTATCCTCGAATGGCTCATGACTTTGATAAGTGATAGTGACCCAATAGTAAAACAAACAATAAACAAAGTAAATTATTTACTTCTCCCATGCATATCTCTATTTGTTTGCCTTAGCAGTACATGCAATTCGATTGTGTCAGGACAATTTATTAACAAACAGATAATAGAAAAATAACTGAACCCATTTTTTTACAAATTGTTTTCAAATATTCAAGATTTATTACATTTTTTTAATATAATAAAAAGTTTTTGTTAATAAACTCATTGCAACAGCCAGTTATAATAATTTCAAATGCAATTTGTTAATAATAATTAACTTTTAATTTACTTTATGTTTACTAGCAATAATATGCTCTCGTCACACAGTGGGTTATTTGGCCTATATGCTGTCTATTCGGGTTCTATGTTCATTCTACCAATTATTTTTATATAAAATCATATAGGATCGCAGGTAAAATAAGCCTGGGCATGGTGTTGTCACACACCAATAAAACCATGATAAAATGACACAAAACAAATATAAAAGTCGTGGATCTCAGAAAAAACATCTGAGCATTACGCAGTGAGCTATTCGGCTTATATACTCAGATTCTATGTTCATTTTACCAATCATTTTTACATAAAATCATATTCCGGAGTTAGTGTTACCATGTATAATGATATATTTAATCATTATTCATAATTAGAATTAGGGTCCATAAGTGATAAATTCACAAATTTAGTCCCATGAATGGCTGCGCTTCCAAATCCTTATATTTGCTGTATCAGCCGGGCATGGGTGAATACCAGCTATATGCAAGAACAGTAATACCAGTAAATAAATCCCAATTCTTAGTGAATTAAAAAGACTCAGAAATAATAATGTGTCAGATATAACCTTTCCTATATATATATATATATATATATATATATATTTGTGTGTGTGTGTGTGTAATACAGAAGATCAGGACAACATCGGTACCGTCGGTTTCAAATCCAAACAAAGGGGGCCTATAGTTGGTCTCCTATGCTGGACGCTCTTCAGCCTTTGTTTATGTCTGTCTTCTCAAAAAAATTTTCTGATCTTCTGTAATAAATATAATAAATATTATGCTCGTATTTTTTATTTTTTTTAATAATCAAACACTTTGCTGGGGTTCTCTCCCACTACCCTTACACCCCCCACACACACACTCACACAGGCATATATATATATATATATATATATGCCTGTCTAGCATTGTCCAAGAATAATTTTACTTATATTTTTGTTTGGCTTATATATATTTTTTTTTAAATTGTTATTTCGTTTTGGCAAATTATTTTTTAATATAATTTTGAAAGTTAAATGTAATTATTACAATATCGTTTGGTCACTAAATTATTAATTGGACAAAATTATTATAAAACTACGAGACCTGTCTAAAAAGTATCCGACCTTATGCCAGAAAAAAATATTTCAAATACATGACAGGGTTGGGACCCTAATCCCCTTCAAAGTAGACCCCTTGTGCTTGCACACGCTTAGCCCACCGATCCATCCACTGCCGGAAAAATATCTGGAAGTCTTCTTTTGGAATGGTGTTCATCTCTACCGTCACTTTAGCTTCAGCGGGTGTTTGGAGAAGATACGATGTGTAACACAAATTAAGGAGTGGTTCAACCGATTCAAAAATGCCCGCACATCAACGGAGTGTGACCAGCATTCTGGCAGGCTCCAAACTGCTCGGAGTACAGCTGTTGTTGAGAGGGTGCAAAAAAAGAGATAATGTGGAACGCAACGGTGGAGATGAACATTATTCCAAAAGAAGATTTCCCGAGGTGTTTCCGGCAGTGGATGGATCGGTGGGTTAAGTGCGTGAAAGCACAGGGGGCCGACTTTATAAGGGGATTAGGGTCCCAACTCCATCAGGTATTTGAAATATTTTTTCTGGCCTACGGTCGGATACATTTTACTTTCTGTTCGACAGTTTAAATGCTTCCAAATTTAATTTAAATTTCGAAATGTCACAAAGTAAGTCATCTTTTTTCAACTATTAACAAAAAACTTAAAATGGGTGACTTGTCTACGAAAAAACTGAAATGTATTCCTGGTTGATTTAATTTTGTAATTAAGTTGGGTTTTTTTAAATACGATTTAAAAAATTGGTTTTAATACTTTATGCGATGGGATTTTTTATTTCAATAAATAATCGATTAATAGTAAAATAATAATAAAAAAATAATAATGCTCAAGGCACATAGATGCAATACAGACACATGAGAAATGGTCACACAATTTTATTCATAGAAAGATTAAAAAAATATGTTGTGTCATGTATTTGCTGTGTGTAATTGTTAGAAGCTTATTTTTTTTTGTCTAAAAAAAAAAAAAGAAACGATATTTAAATTCTATCAAACCCTCAAAACAAAAACCCATCAGTTGACAGATACTCTAAAAATACACGAGAAAAGTGAGATTTAATTCTTCAAAACTAAATCTTTAGAAACAAAAGTCGCATAATGTTTTAATGTCTTTTGTTTTACATTGAGGTGAAACGTTATGTTTTGAAATAAACATCTTATGTGCGTGTAAGCAGAAACAAAAAAAAAACGATAAAATGTATAGTTTTGTCTTTTCTCCCATTTAAATGATGTGAAAAAATTGTTTATATTTTTATAAAAATCTTAAAAATAGAAAATAAATTGAAAAAATATGATGTATAGTTTTTTCTTATGTATTTCTTTTCTTAAATGTGAAATAAATAAATTGTAAATGCTGTTTATATGTCTATACTAGAAGAATACTCGCCCCAGGGCAGGTAAAATGAATTCCCCAAACATAACAGTTTTGCACCACTTTTATGTCCCACTACAAAGATTAAAATCTACCGTTAATGCTACTAAATCTTATGTCTAGAATCCTTATGCCAATTTTGATCAAAATCTATTACATGATTTTTATTTTAGAAAATATTTAAAATTCAAGGATTAAGCTTAAGAAGTTTTAAGAAAAGATTGAAATTCAGGGAATTTTGCTTCATTGATGTCTAATGATTATGGATACAATTCAATGCAAATCTGAAATATTTGAATTTTCAAATGGTAAGTTGTGCCATATTATGCCTCTTATAAAACCCAAAGAAACTGAAATTTAGGTAATATTTATTAATTGATATCTATAATCTATTGTTGAAATTGGTTTGTTCATTCTTTATTTTACTTTTATTTTCTTCGTCTAACTTTTCTTATTTGCAACTTTTCTTGAAGTTATCGTCTGGCAGTCTTCACCTCGGCAACTCTCGGGCACTTCCGTAACCTGCCCGAACGTTGACGACGCAAAGTCACGGAAACGTGGGTCGTTGTCTATATAAGTACCAAATAATTTATAAATGAAGTTGCAGTTTCTGTCTGTTAGTTCATAAGCTCCTCCTAAGTTTTTTGGAAATAAACTTCCATATATATTCTGAAGCTACATAACCCAGCATATTTTGATAAGTATATTTCATTTTGATCACAGTGTGGTTTTATATTATCGTTGAGTCTTTGTTCATGCTTTATATCCATAAGAACAAAATATTTTATTTTATCTATAACTTGAAAATTACAGAAATTAAAACATAGAATAGAAATGTTAATAAGGGGTTCAGGGCTTGGAGCAGTTATGCACGAAGGACCGTAGTGTTATGATGGGTAGTGGCGCATCACATACAGCTGGAATCTTGTTGCATAGATAACACTTAGCAGTAGTTCTTTCTCTCTCTTTTTCTTTTTCATTAACAGATGTCGTACGTTTGTCATAATCCGTGTTGATTTTCGTCGTCTCTTTAATAGCAGCGGTTGTAAAAGTTATTAAAAAATGACAGCACAAAATCATTTGGGGCTTGAATAATTCTTTTGAGGGTTTTCTTTTTATTTACAGTATACATGTATACCTTAGTGTTACATAATACCATGTGAGTCTTCCACCAATGTATCCCACATAGAGAGAGGGAGAGAGAAAGCAGCTGTCCCAAACGCAGCTAATCTATTTCACAGTTCAGAAGCAAGAGAAAGATTTTATCAGATTATCTGCTACGTGTCACTGATGACTTCCTATCTGTGATGCAACATCCTGAACATGTAACTCTAATTCTATTTTTTAATTTCTAATGGAATTTTTTCTATTTCTCCTTACTCTAGCCTTATGTGAAAAATTTCGTTTTTTACATTATTTTTACACACCTTCATTAAATTTTCCTACAGGGTCCTCATTAATTCCTAGGTAAACCCTGGGTGTACCTCACGGCGGTTAAGAACTATAAATTTATTTCAATTAATGTCACTTTACTTACACTCTCTCCCACTCAATTAATGTTCAGTAAATCCTTGGGTTCCACATAAAAAATGAATAGCATACAGGGATATGAGTTCTCTGCTTTTTAGCGTAATTCTGCGCTTTCATAATTCAGAAAAAGCGGAATTCCGCTTTCTTTTTAAATAAGAAAATGCCAAATCGCTAGAGTTTTTTATTTTTTCCCTATTTGGCTTGATTTTCTTTCTCTTTTTCTTCCTTCCTCTTTCTCTCTCACGTTATCTTTCTTCCTCTTTTCCTGTTTTTTTTCTCTTCCTCTTCCTCTCTCTCCTTGCTTTGCTTCGCCTCCCTTTTCTCCTCTCTCTGAAAATGTTCATTATTTCCAAACTTCAAACAGTTTATAAGTATTGATTTACTCCTCTCCAGGAGTTAGGCACAAGGCCAGTTTTTTTCTTACTCCCACAAGTAAGATGTGACCCAAAGTCGGGTCGAGAAAGTGGGGTTTAAAAATTGCCTGGGCAGCCCCGTCGGCATTCTTGGTAGGGGCGCTCGGGCAGTAAGCAATAGACTTACTCCTCCCCAAAGAGGAGAGGCAAAGCCTGGGAAGGTGGACCTCCCAGAACTGCACAGGACAGACCCATTGACCGGCGTAAATCAAGACCCGAAGGCCAAGACAACACCAGTATGGGGTGCAGTATTCATCGGAACAGATACTACACTTTGATCCTAGCCAAAAGGCCAAGAGAGGGTATGAGTAGGCGGGGTAGAAGACTTTTGTTTCATCAATGAACGCCTTCCTGTCTTCTTTAAAACATATCTGTCGATACTTTCAGTATGAAAACAAAGGTATTGTAGATTATCACTCTTCGCTACCCCCCCCCCTCATAAAAAGTGAGATTCTACTTTTTTATTAGGCGATTATGATTTTACACCCAGGCACATTAGGTTGGGGAATTGGTGGTGTGGGGGGGAGGGGGTCATCTCGATTTCAGATTCATTTGCCATTAGGCACTTACATTTCTGATTCTAAAATGTAAAAGATAAGAATAGTTAATATCATGTTTCTGGGCTAGGCACAAAAAAAAGACACAAAGTTTATCATTCGATCACAGGCAACACCACGTCTTCCTGCTAGTTTTAAATAAACGTTTTCTAAATTTGAGACGGTAAAAAAAAAGATCGTCCGAGGAAGTTGACAAGATTTGAAAACTGCGTTCGCTAATCTGATATGAATTGTTGGTCTTCACGTTTATTCCGTTGATCCAAATAACGGAATCCGCGATTGCAGATATTTGCACTTGTTGATTCTATAAAATCTCAGCGAATGAAAGAAACACAAACTGAACGAATTCAAGATTTGATTAGAAAACATTCGTTAGATTATTTGATTGCATTCCATCAATTCGTTATTGGATAATCGGCATCTTCATCCTCTGCTGCTTCCAGAATCTGATTTAGTTTTAGAGGTGCATTCTTGAAAGTTAATTAGCAGTATCCATCTCGTTTCTAGAGAAATGTTATAGTGTAGTAAGACCACCCCCTACAAAAATGGACTAAACCAATGCCATATAAGCAAGTCGACCTAATCGATAGTAGAAGACAGTCAAGTTAGATAAGCATTTTGCTCCTCGTAAAGTCGGTTCTTTCTATCGCCCCAAACACTTTCTCACACCTGAGACTATTCTCTATCTCCACATAAGGCTAGAGTAAGGAGAAATCATAAAATTCCATTCGACGTTAAAATATTAGAATTAGGGCTATATATCAGAATATTGTGTTATAGACTGGGAGTCACATGTGACACATAACGGATAAGCTGATTAAATCTTTCTCTTTTTTTTCTGAACCACAAGAGAGTGATAACGTTTGGGACAGCTACTCCATCCTACATGGCCTTTTGGCTAAGATCAAAGTGTAGTATCTGTTCCGATGGATACTGCAACTCCATACTGGTGTTGTCTTGGCCTTCGGGTCTTGATTTACGCCGGTCAATGGGTCTGTCCTGTGCAGTTCTGGGAGGTCCACCTTCCCAGGCTTTGCATCCCCTTTTGGAGAGGAGTAAGTTTATTGCTTACTGCCTGAGGCACCCCTACCGGGGAATGCCGACGGGGCTGCCCAGGCAATTTTTAAACCCCACTTTCCCGACCCGACCTTGAGTCACATCTTACTTGTGGGAGTAAGATAAAAACTGGCCTTGTGCCTAACTCCTGGAGAACAGTAAATCAATACTCCATCCTACATAACATTTTTTTTATTACATTTATTCTGAAGAATAAATATTGTTGATTGATTTATATATATATATATATATATATATATATATATATATATATATATATATATTCTATTATTTAATATATAACAAAATCCAAGTTCTTTGAATCATGAGCATTATTTTCCAAAGAATGGGGTTCTCTATAGTTGTATCAATCGTTATATTAATAGGTTAGAGTGATCAATATCGGTAATAGAAGAATATAAGATGAGAAACTACTCATCACCATGTGCTGTTGATCCCATGCCCATAAATATATATATATAATATATAATCATAGTTTGGCAGTTACATAGTAATAAAGACACTCATAATTTAATGTTAGAAATCAACTATATTTTTATTTTTTTATAATCATCATAATAATAATCATATTCGGTTTAATGTCCGTTTTACATGCTGGCATGTGTTCGACGGCTTTTAGAAATTGACTTTCAAACCAACCCATCTATGGCCAGGTCTTTATTTATCCCTCTGTCTCTCAAGTCCATCCTTGTAATTTCCTCCCATGTTTTCTTCAGCCTTCCCCTGGCAACTAACCCTGCCACCTCAACTGTCCTACATCTACTAACAAAAGCACCCTCACCAAATCTTTAAATGTGACTCCAAAAAATCTCTGGCTCTGCATACATCCCCCTATACTAAGAAACTGGAATCTTATGAAAATCTTCATCATACCAGTAATTATAGGAGCAACAGGACTAATGAGGAAGAATTTCAAAAGCTATCTAGCGAGTATACCCGGTGAACCGAGTGCAAGAAAAATACAAACAACTGCACTTAAAGGGACGGTTAGAATCTTAAAACGATCTCTAGGCTGGAGTGTCTGAAATAGCCGTTGAATGTCTGGCATCCGGTAGGATGCCCCATCTCCAGCAAAAACAGAAAGATAATAAAAATACAGATTTAATCTTCTGAATTCGTCAAATCTTTAAAGCTCACATTACACATCAGTCGTATCACTCTCATATCATTTCTTTTTATGCAACACATATTCTCAATCGTCACTGGCTAAGTTTCATTTCCATACCTCATCACACTATGTAATATATAAAAAAATGAATTAAAATTTTAATAAACAACAATTATTATTGTAGTAATATCCAGTTTTTTTTTACTCTGTTGTCTACGATTCTTTTCACTTTTCTTTTTCTTTTAGGGTCTTAATTTAACTTTATTTTGAAACATTTATTTCAAATGTTTGCTTTCCTTAAAAGTAAAATACACTTTGATTATGCATGTGCCTGTGTTTCTAAAGTTGTTTTTATTGTGCATTGATGACAGATATACATTTAAAAAACCCGGAAGTGAGTGCATTCTGGTGGATTTTAACGAAATGACATTATTTTTTAAAATAAGATTCTTTTTCTTTTTTTTAGTTTATGCTATTGCATTTTTGATTTTAATAAATATTTGATTATTAGTAAAAGCAATCTATAATTCACAGCACTGTCAGAAAAAACACACACACACACACACATAGAGTAAGGAGAAATCATAAAATTTCATTCGAAGTTAAAATATTAGAATTAGGATATTGTGTTAATAACTGGGAGTTACACGTGACACATAGCGAATAATCCGATGAAATCTTTCTCACACAAACACACACGAGAAGTGGTCACACAATTTTATTAATATAGAGATACATTGAAAGCAAGATTTAATTTTAGATAATTCTTGGAAGATGAGAAAGATATTTCTGTTAAAAAAGGGTTTATCTATTTTTAACTTTGATTCTTGGTTATTACCCCATTGATGTGAAGCAAAGAGAGTGTTTATCCTTTTTAATGAAAAATCTTTAAAATGTGTGAAAACAAATCCGAAAAATGTCGAAAAATATTTTTGTTTTTTCAAATGTATTTCTTTTTGCTTGATATGAAATAATTAAAGTAAAACAGTGTTTATATTTCTTTAATAAACATCTCATAAATGTGAGAAGGGGAGAAAAAAAAGAGGATCCTCAGAAGTTGACAGGATTTGAAAACTGTTTCCGATAATCTGCTATGAACTGTTTGTCTTAATTTTTCTTCCATTGATCCAAACGACGGAATCTCAGATTGCCGACTTTCACAGATTCTCAACGAATTGAAAGAAATAAAACAAGAAAAAGAGGCTTAAATTATTTGATTTGATTCTAGCTGAATGTTGGTGGATGATCTGCATATTCTTCCTCTCCTCCTCCTGCTGCTGCTGCCAAAATTTGATTTAGTGTAGAAGTGCCATTCTCAGAGATTCCTCTTTATGGCATCTCTGGAGTAAACGAGTGGTGTCAATTGTTGTTTATCAGCTAGAGTAGAGGGGGGTAGATTGATAGAAAGAGAGAGCAATGATATTGTTGGATAGTATCCCTCAACTCTACCCCCCCCTCCCCTCCCCATGATTGTCTTGATGGTTTTATCTAGATTTCAACGTGTAAACCGGACCTTGGTCACCATCTTGAATTTTATTCTTTGTAGCGGCTGGATTGCAAGGATGAATTTCTAAACATAAACACGATAAGATGTATTCAATTTTTTGAATTTTTGTTTTTGAGATGAGGATTGGTAATATGTATTATTTGGATTGTTCGGACTATTACTCTCATCTTGGGTGTTGTTCTCACAACGTTTCGGCCGATATAACCTCCGACCTTATCCAGGTGTATTTTGACAATGGCTGCTATTGGTGAATAGTGGAAAAAATGTTTTTTGTTCTTTTTTTGCAAGCACCATCGGCGTTAAAATTTCAAAAATCTGTGATGTACTTACGAAATGGAAAGAGCGTTGAGTAATTTCCATTTCTGCATTAATTCAGGTCCCTACTGATTTGTTGGAGAAAAAAAGCAAAAACATTTTCCCCACTATTCACCAATAACAGCCATTGTCAAAATACACCTTAAAAAGGAGCCACAGACAAAGAGGCCGCCTCGCAGCTGCTGTGTGTGTGATGATGAGAACAAGTGAGAGTGTAATGGGCTGAGCCCCCCCCCCCCCCCCCCCGACATAAACGACAAAAAGTAGCCTGTGCCGCACATGAAATTGGCATAGCGTCCAGGTAAATTGATAAAAAGAAAAGATTTAGAAATGAAATCGGAATTAACTGGAAAACGGCAGAAACGACGGTTGATTGTTGAACGATTTTACCGGATTTTTCGTTTTGTTTGTGCTCAAATTCTAGTCTTTTAAATTTTAAAAGCGAATGACGCCATTGCAACAAAATAGCCCTTGTTAAAAAAAAAAACTACTAACCCGTGCAAAACTAATCTTCTCCACTAAACAAAAACACTAATCATTGAATTAAAAAAATATAAAACAAGTCCTTATTAATAACGTATTCCCATATTATATCGTCGATTAGCAAATAAAATTAATGGTTCTAAACTTAAAACATACCACTACAAATAATAATAATACCCAACACCACCTTAAACTATATTAACATATACTACTCTAATCAAATGCAACCATTTTGGTGATATTTGGATAACCGTTGAAATATTCTCCGATCCACTCCGATGCTAGACCATCTGAAAAGTCGTACACCAGTTTCACTAGATCTGGGTTTGTTAGCTTGATGACCTGCTGTTTCTTTATCAGAGCGGCTAGCCATGACCTTAAGTAGGACGGTTTTTCAGTAAAGATGTGGATCTTTGATCCACCTGAGAGTACTCTGTTTAATGGAGTTGGGTTGGTGTTAACCATTTTTTTTTTTTTTTCAATAGCAGACGGTTTAACAAATCTCTATCCACCAATAATTTTTATAAATCATTTTAACCAACAATTTTTAGCAGGGTAAAAACAGAGCATAGGAAATTGTCACATACCTTAGTTTTCTGGGGTTTACGATGTGTTCTTTATTTTTCTTCTATGGATGTGTGTGGGGATCGTTCTGGGTCGATGTGGCTGTCCTTTGGATAACTGTGTTTTTCTTCCGTTGTGATTTCTTTGGGTGGTCGATTCCTGGTTTGAGGAATCAAATGTGGTCGTGTTGTCCCTGGGTTGGATCCTCGGTTTTTCAGCACCAAATGTGGTACTATCATACAATGGAGATTCCCCTGGCTGTTCCATTTATGTATCCCTGGGTCGTATCGTTAGTCTAAGGCCCCAAATGTTATACTATCGTTCTGTGGGGAGTGTAATTTGATTGTGCCATGCTATACAATAAGAGCCTTTCTAGAGACGCCCTCAAATCGCAGAAACAACAAGGTTACACTCCGCATGGAACAATAGCATAATTAATGTATTAATCTTGACCAAACTTAAACTCCATAAAACTTCCACTATTGAAAATCGGAATGATGTCAAGTGTGACAATTTTTATTCCATATCTAATTATGATGAATATTACGAGAGGATTTAACATCTCCACATACCATTCATTCAAAAGTATACTCGATCCAGAAAGCTGCAGTTCTTCCCCCTTTGTCAGAAGGCTAACTAAACGAGAAAATAGAGAGTAAGCAAGAGTTACGGTATTGCTGATAGTTACATTGTGTATATGTTCAAGATTGAACACTGTTGGCCTTTTACCATACACAGGAAAAATGAATTATCATATTGAAACTTATCCTAATGAATAACTGGTTCAAAAATTGACAGAAATTTCGTCTTATATATTCAGCTAAATATTTGTAACTATATTTTTTCTTCTTTATTTGTCCAAATTGCAATTATGCAGACAACTGTCCATTCCCCATGAAATCCATTTCGTGCTGAAGAAAATTCTATTTTTGTTGTATTAAGTTTCCCATCAATTATTTTGTATCTTATACACATACAACAGACGTGGATGGAAAAATGGTTACAGATAATTACATGGTTTTGATTGTGGTCCTCGTCGTTGTTAATATGTTCACAATATTTCGCCTCTTGTATTCTTCGGCCTTCTTTAAGTTTATCATAGTTTATAAGCTTCCAACGAAAATGATTATTATTAATTACTAGTGTACAGTCTTCATAAAAAATATGCTTCACCAGTGTTCGCATAAAATCATAGAATTACATCAGTAATTTATTTTTCATATATAAATTATAATCATTTCTGATGACCTAAAGAACAAAAAAAACACCAACTGTTGATTTTTTATTTAGAATAGAGGATTTCTTCGCCAATTCATTTCAGGCGTCGGGGGTTGTTGTCTGACTTGCTATTTGCTTTCTAACTTCACCTCATCACTTGAAATCGCTTCGTCCGGAGATTAGAAAAAAGCACGTTTTTTACTCGCTAACTTTTGTGTGACTGGACCGATATATATATATATATATATATATATATATATATATATATATACACACAAATAAATACACATTGGTCTTTATTATAAAGCGGCTGATTTACATGTTTCAAACTGTTGTATTCGTCTTATGTTTACAACACTCATAGTTAGTAACCTGACAGGAATTTCTACATTTAATCAACTAGGGTAGATAAAGGCGTTTATTAAGATATATTCTAGCGTGAATTCTACTCAAAAGTTTTAGGTTCTGTTAATAAGAAAATAAACAGGTGTTACTGTGTAACAAAAGGAATGTAAACACGGACTTCGATAACGTATATGGAGAGAATATTTTATTCGCGCTCCATTACAGATAATAGGTAAAACAATGATGGCGGTCTCATCACTTCCGGCCGGAAGCCGCCTCCAGCCTGGGAGAGTGTTCAGGGGGAGATCACTCGCATAGATTAACAGTTCTTCCCCTCTTTTCTCTTCTTTTCAATTAAGCATCATATATTCTGCAAAAGAGGAAAAAAAGGTGTATTTACATTATACAGATGATTCCTTTGGCTCAGATATGAAACCAAGGATCTTAAATGATGGCACTCCTTTCTTTGTCAGAGAGTCAGCAATTTGTACATCAGTTGGTATCCAAGAGACCTCTGCAATTTCTTTTCTGTCAATCATTTCTCTCAGAATAGCCATCTCTATACGAAGTCTCTTATCCAAAATTTGGGTTGAAGAATGTACAGAATCATAGAGACATGAATTGTCTGTTTTGCAGAAGATCTTGATGTTATCAATACTGTCCTTCAATTGCAATACTTCTAACAACAGTTTTCTATAAAAAATGCAGGCTTCTGCCATGTCAACCATGGCTAAAGTTTCAGCAGCTAAGGTACTTTTGACGACTCTTCTAATCCGCTTGGATTGCCAAGCAATGGGCATATACTTGTCAGTTCTTCCAACCAAAAAGAGTATATAGCCTCCTTGTGAACCTCCATCGGTTAAATTACCAAAAGAGGCATCACTATATGCAATAATCTTTAGGTCCTCAAGATTCCCTAAATCAGGAATATCTATATGAGATTTTTCTTTTTTTGCTTTCTTTACCACCCTGTTAACCTGTTTTAAACATTCTACGTTTTCCTGTTTTAGCATTGAACTTAACTCACTAACATCATAACTAAGATCAGGTCTGGTTTGGGTGGCTAACCAATTAAGTTGGCCGATCAATTGCCTGGTTTCGGTAACTTCTGTTGTAGATATTGCATCCTTCGAATTTCTGCCTCTCTCCAGTGGGATACACTTCAACTTCTTGACATATTCGTCTTGTCCAAGCTTAACATCATTCCTGTTTTTCCTTATGCTCAATCCTATATGCTGGAACTCCTCCACTTCTTCAGACTTAACCTCAAACAAGTGACGAATCCTGTCCATAACTCTGGTCTGAAAGATATCGGAGCCTGCAAAGCAAAAATCATCGACATGAGTAGCGATTACACCGTGCAGTTTGTTGCCAAAGTTCCATGTAAATATGGCTTGATCATATTTTGAAACGACTGCTCCTGACTTCAATAATTCCTCCTTGAGTGTCAGGTACCAGGATCTTGATGCATCAGTTAAACCATATACACATTTGGAGAGTTTCCAAATATATCCTGGAGGTACATTGGCTTCCTTAGGAGGATCCAAATAGACTAATCGGTCTAACTCTCTGCTCTGTAGGAATGCTGTTTTTATGTCCATTGACCTACACACCCAATGGTTAGATGCCATTATGGCCAAGGCTATACGTAAACTTTCTTTAGAGCATGTTGGAGAATCGTTTCTTATATTGCCAGCATCCCTGTCCTGAAAGCCTCTCACTACAAGTCTGGCTTTATGAACTTGTTTGTCATTGACATTTTTATTAGTATAAACCCATCTTGTGGATATCTTGGGTTGGCCTTGGTCAGGTACTTGGGTGTAAACTTTATTTTCGACCCAGCTTTGGAGTTCTTTCTTCCTTGCTGTTTCCAGGTCATGATTAGAAGAAGAAATCATTATGTTTTCCTCATTACCAGAGGTGGGTTCATCTTCACTTATTGGTCCGACTTCACCTGCTTTCCATTCCAGTACTCCATGTTCAAAGTCTAGCCAAAATGGTTCATCTTGTTCCATAGCCACGTTCATTAAATGCTTATTTTTGCCGGTGGCTTTGCCCGCTCTACTTATGATATTCAATGTTTTCCATTCTGAATCATCATCATTGGCAAGTTTACACCTGATAGATTGTCCTGGTCTGGGAAGCTCAATTGTTTTTAAAATGGGTGTTTGTTGTGTATGTCTCTCCCTCGCAGTTTGATGTTGTGCAACCTGATCGTCCAGGGTTCCTAATTCTTCATCCACATTGTTCTCCACAGAAATTGGTGTGTTTGAAGTTCCTTCAAGCCCACTTTGTGAAGTGGTGGGTTCAATTGCTGATTCAGTTTCAGAGGAACTTTGATATGTTTCTGGGTGAAGCACTAAACGACAGGGGTGCACTCTTACATATGTGCCTCCATGTTTAACAAGCACCTGCTTGTGTTCCCATCCTATAACAGTTCCTGGACCAAGCCATCTATCACAGAGATTTCTCTTATAAAACACAATATCACCATTTTTGTACGATTGTGTTATGCCAGTTCTTACTTGATGACGAAGTGCACGTCTTAATTTTTCCGAAGACTCACACATTATGAACTGCTTTCTAGCTGCATGCATGGCATTCAGGTTACTGGCAACAACCTCACTGGTAGAGACACCTTCTAATGCAGGGAGTTTGTCATTCAAAAAGGAGGGCAGGTTGGGATTCTTACCAAAAACAAGTTGATTGGGACTGAATCCGTGAGCACTGTGAAGTGTATTCTTGGCGCTTATAGCCCATGCTAGTGCTATATCAAAGCTACAATTTGTGTCCTCTATGGTCTTCTTTACCATTTCTCCCAATATCCCATTATGTCTTTCATTTAAGCCATTACTCCATGGACTTTCAGCAGCGGTAGTACGCACAACAATATTTAAATTCTGTGCCATGTCCCGAAATGATTGGTTATCAAATTCCCTGCCATTATCGGTTAAGATAGATCCTAGAGTCCCAAAATATGCTATCCAGTGCTTAAATATAGCCCTGATTATGTCAGATCTTTCCTTGCTAGGAATCCTTACGCCGACACTGTATCTGGTAGCGTGGTCAATCAGGTGCAGTACTTTGTTACCATTGATTTCTTTAATATCCATGGCAACAGTTTCATTAAAATATGATCCCAAAGTGAATCCAACAATAGGTCTAGGTTCAGTCCTTTTATAGCGAATACATACTTCACAGGAACTTGGAAGTGCTTGCAAAATTTTTATGAATTCGGGATCTCTTATACCTGCATTCCTAACTAAGTCACATAACTTTTTACTACTAGGATGACTAAATTGTCTATGTAATTTGGTTGCAATTTTTAATTTTTCTGACTTGTTTTTCGAGGAGATTTCTTTAACAAAAAGTATATGTTTGAACTTACCCCTGTCCGGTAGAGGTTTGGTAATAGGGATGTGATAATGACCAGACGATGTGCATCTTAATGGAATTTTCTTTTTAAACATCGTAACGCTGTCATGTTCAAAGTTGAGACAAGTCCTGGCCCTTTTCATAGCGTGTTTGCTCAACAGAAGTGGAATGCCAGAGTCCACAACATCAGTGACGACACTGACTTCGATGTCTGCGATGACGCATGGTAGAGTAACGTTGTAAAGAGAGTTCAACTTATTTCCATCGCCGAATTTAAAAGTTCTCACTCCTTTTTTAGTGATTATCTTTTTTTTCTGTGCATCTGTTAACGTCTCAAGAAAACATTCATACCATTTTGTCCCGCAAACGGTACCAGATGCACCACTATCTAGGACAGCTGAACCAAGTGTCTCACCTAGAAGAGTGTTGCCGTTTTCCTCACGTTTTTACTGACTCATAAGCACGATGTTGGCCAGGGAAAGATAACTCTCGTCTTCGTTGTCCTCGCGTTTATCTCTGGTATCGTTAACGTAAGGGCAGTTATAAGACCAGTGAAACCTGCATCCACATTTAAAACACAGTGGTGTTCCCTTCAGGACCGAGCGGGTTTATTTTTTTTGTGTCAGTGGAGCGTGTTTTGGTATTGTTGACATGTCGTCTTCCACCACGGTTTGTTTTTCCTCGTCGATTGTTAAAATTCGAATCACGTCGGTGCGAAGAACGACCGTAATATATCTCGTTAGAGTCCGTGTCATTTTCCGTATAAACAACATCTTCATTCTTTATCACGACGGGCGTCGTGTTGCTAGACGGTGCGTTTGAAGACTGTCTGTGCATGATCTTTCTTAACTGCCCCGACATGGAAGATAGTGTCAATTCGCCGACGGTGGCTTTGACTAATCTTTCATCTTCTGGAGTGAGAGCGGCACCTTTCAATGCCCTGAACGCAATTACGGGTTCGGGTAGGGCGATGTTGAAATCTTTCAACTTGGCGACATGTCGGCCGAAGTTAATAAGAAAGTCTTCCACTGATGCGTTGGGCTGTCTGCGGTAGGCTTCAAACATCTCGTAGGCTAGAAAAGCCGACTGATTGACATCTTCTAAAAAAGGGTATCCAGTTTTTCGTATAGATGCGTCATTCCATCCTCGGAATTAAGGGCCGCCACGTCCAATTCTAAAACAGCTTCTCTGGGTTTTCCTTCCAGAGAAAGAAATACTACAGTGGCACGTTTCGTTTTATCAAGCAAAGTAGCCATTTCCCAAATTCGCATCTCCTTTTTCCATGTGCTGTACTTGTCGTTAATTAAAACAGGCGGTGAAATGAGTTTTGAAGCCATAACAACTTTTCGCTCTGCTACCAATGTTAATAAGAAAATAAACAGGAGTTACTGTGTAACAAAAGGAATGTAAACACGGACTTCGATAACGTATATGGAGAGAATATTTTATTTGCGCTCCATTACAGATAATAGGTAAAACAATAATGGCGGTCTCATCACTTCCGGCCGGAAGCCGCCTCCAGCCTGGGAGAGTGTTCAGGGGGAGATCACTCGCATAGATTAACAGGTTCAATTCCTGGTGAAGGAACTTAAGAAACATTACCTGATAAGATCAAAGTGTAGTACCTGTTTCGATGGATACTGCACCCCATCTTTATGTATTTTTTTTTGTCTGATGGAGAAAGACCAAGATTAATCAAGAATGCAGAGGTTGAGTTGGCAATGAAACCTTTGCATCCGACTTTGATATGAAATACAGTGGTTTTTCAGCCATTTCAAATTATTCTCGTAGATCTTCATATTTTTTTTAACTTGTGCTAGTTTGCGTAGTCAAAATTTTTTACCTAAATTGAACTGTCATTAAACGACAAAAAATTTTTTTCAAATTAAGGGACAAAATTACAATATCCGTTAACGTTATTTCAGTTAGAAATGTGAGCTAGCATTCTAAGTCGAATACAAAATGCCAGTCCATGCAGCCATAAAACAATAATAATCTCTGCCTATTTTTACACAAAGACTTTGAACTATTTTTTTCTCTAACGAAATGAATCGTTCTACTGGTGACATTGAGCGCTTTATTGGCAGTCTCACAACATATCTTCAAAACCTCCACAACAATCTCCAATATTTCACTGTCTCCCCACGTGTAGCTTCTCAGAGCATGCTTGGAGCCAGTAAGAATATGTTTGAGGCTGGCAGTTTTCCCACATGCACTGTATCGATTGAATGTAGTTAACCTCCAAGCATGAAGGTTAACTGGTATTAATAAGATATCGTAGATATGAGAAAACTTACAAAATAATTCGAGGGGAAACTTGATATGACAAAATAAAATCTACTTCAATCCAAAATGGATTTATTTTTATTTTCTTTCGTTTTTGCACTTGTTTTTATAATTGCAAATTTTACAAATAATCACCAGAAAAATATAGGTACAAATATTTAACTGAATATACGACGTAAGATCTCCTTCAAAGTTTGAACCTGTCATTTGGCGGACACATTTTAATATGTTCATTAATTCTTCTGCATACTTTGTCCAAAAAATAAACCAAACCAATGTTATTGCTTGTGTTTAAACTTGGTAAACGTTTTTCGTTAAATCTGTCAAGAATATCTATTTTACATGTGGAATACGAATTCTTTATGCAAATGATATAAATGGCATTATTACACACTGGCAGAACCTGACTATACTCACATTATGTATACATCATTTTCCTTAAATATCTATGTACGGGTGTACACCATCCATAAAATATGCTGATGCGAAAAAAATTATGCTTCTCCAGTATTCACACTGACATTGATATAAAATCGGTGAAATTAAACAGAAAGAAGAATGAAAGAAAACGTCTCAAACTGGAAAGTTTTAAAAATGAAAAAAAAAGAAAGAAAACATATTAATCGGTATAGAAAGAATAAAGGAAAGAAAAGAAAGAAAACCTCTCATTATGCAAATAGTGATAGATTTCGTTTCGAATTTATTTCAGATGGCAGGGGGCTGTCCGACTTTCTATTTGGTTTCTCCTTTCCACTTGAAATAGTTTCATCTGGCAGTTTTTTTACTCTGCAACTTTTGCACGACGGGATGGATATTTATGTACAAATAAATACACATTGGTCTTTATTATACAGTGGAAAATAATACATATCTATTTATTATGCCTCTTCTAGGGATTTCTTATTTTAGTCAATGATTATTTAATTATATACACTTATATTATAAGTTTATATATTGCATATATATTTTTTCGTTTGATGAAAGGAAATATAAATGTTTCTGTGTAACTCACTTGGTATAAGTATATTTTATACTACTACTACTACTGCTAAGCTCTACTCCTATATTGGGAACTCTTATAGTAAATGGCGAAACGAAAAACATCTAACATATAAAATTATCTTGGCGGATTTTCAGAGTCAGACCCAAATTGATGTTTGGTTCTGACTAGCCAGTCATGTTTGCCAATTACCATTGTGTTATTTACCAGAGAAAAGCTGAAATTTCAATCACTTTCATCGATTACATATTCTATGTAGCAGCCATAATGCGGGTCAATCAGGAAAAAAGAATGAGAGTTGTGTTGTGTGTCATCCATCAGGGATTGATCCCATAGCGTTACGCTTACAAGATAGAATCTTGTTATTTTTCTTTGATGATGAGAGTTCACTTATACAAATGAGCATTGTGTTGTATGGATGAATTCTTGTTGAGATAAAGAGTAGGAACTTTCCTCCCCGGAGAGCAAAGTGAAAAGGTGACATGATGAGTTTGGACCACGTCGAGTGTTAAGAGAAAGATCTTTTCAGATACGAAAAAAAACAAAAAACTCACAAGCTATTTCGGCATTTTATGTGCTGTTGATTTTTGACATAATTTCGGATGCAATGTTCAACGTGAAACACGCCCCTGAGTTTGATGGATTCACGTCTGTGGTGGACTGGGTTGAGAGAGTGGAGCTAACCTGTCGCTTGTGTGGAGTCAAGCAGGTTGTTAGTCTTTCCTGTGCGACTAACGGGAGACACTTTGGATGTTTACCAGCTGCTAAGCAACAATGATAAGGCCAATGTTGTAATATAAACTTAGAGAGATTCACCGTTTGTTACAAATGAAGAATTCAAAATATCGTCTACATTGGCTGAGTACATAGTTATTCAAAAATGTTTTGTTCATTTACAAAGCACACAACTACTTTCCTCAACACCATACAATTAAAATTTATAACTCAGACAACTCAGACATAATTTCCTGTCAAACTAGATAATTTCTACAAAAAACAAAGTTTCATCATTACTTAGTGGAAGGTTACGTCACCAAGAGGTAATAATCTGGTGTAACGGTTCAATCTCATCTCTACAAAAATACATTCTATTTTTATATGCCCTTCCACCTCCCTAAAAAATCCGGAGTTGATCTTAAATGCACAATTCTCTTCAAATATAATTTTTTTAAAAAGAATGAAGGAATTAAAATGAAGGAATTAAAATGCCACTTATAGAATTGATTTGTTAATGTAGACTACTTGTTACATTAATTAAAATGGTAAGCTGCAACACTTCACTTTATTAATCTCTTATTGTTTAGCCTGGCCAGTACTAAATGGGTGACCATTTGGGAATACCAGGTGCTGTATGTAGCCTGGAGAGAACATGGGCTCCATCAGGTTCTATCATGCCCACTGAAAGTTAGGACAGATAAAGTATCTGTCTGACTCCTCGACGATGTCCCTTGCTCTTATGGGATATGGATGGATGGATGGATGGATGGATTGTTTAGAGTGAAATGAATTTTAGTAGGATTTTGCCATTTCTCTCAAGCAACTTTTTTTTCACTTAAACCTTGTTTTAGGAGAAACACAAGTAAACAATCTCGAAACAGGCTAGTAAAGAAAGAACAATAACTCAAGTCCATAATCCTAAAACATGATTTAAATAAAAATCAGTTTGTGAGAGAATGCCAATAACAGGCCCAAACCGATTTCATTTAAAAAAATTATGTGACTGAGAAAGAAATATTCTTTCAAATAATTTAGGTGACTGAAATAGGAATTATCCATAAAAAACTAAGATTTGTTCCTAATATTCCAGTAATTGTTTTATTTATAGTTGATGTTTTTATTGTTATTTTATTTGGTAAAAATCTGTTTGCGAGAGAATGGCAAAACGATTTTACTCTAAAAAGCAATAAAAAAACAAAAAATAGGTGACTACGAAACCAATTTGTGAAACCGATTTCACTCCAAATACTTTAGGTGACTCAAATAGGATAACACACTACGAGTTGTTCCAAATGTACCAGTATTATTCTTTCTGCACATTTTAATCCAATAAATGGTGAGAAATAACGATTTACAGTTATCTGCCCTTTGGTGGGGGTCGGTAGGTGATTTGTGTTCAATTTCAAAGTGAATCCAAGTTTTAAAAGGTTCTTATACTAATGAGTCACAGCTAACCAGGACCAAAAGCCACCCAAGGATTAGGGTTTATGATATTATCCGTGGACTGCTTAACTATATTATGAGAGTTCAAAACGAGGGATGGAAAGAACAAAATTTTGATTACTCAAGAAGACGGCTCAACAAGTATTTGTTGATATTAGACTTGAAGGCAACTCTTTTGTAGTCTGCAGTGAAGCAGTCGCGTGGCAATGTGTTCCACAGATGGGAATTTCTTTGAAAGAAACTCTGTTCATGGAAATTCTGTTTGGTTTTAGGTACACAGAATTAAAAAAGAAAGGTCTTTGCAGCTGCGGTAGCAGTCGAGTTCTTACTGTGAATATTTTACAGGCAGTGATTAGAGCTCAGTCGAACATTTACCCTGGAAATAATGATAGAGTAGACAAAGACTAGCAACGTCTCTTCTGTGAGAAACGGGCTGCAGGGAAGAGGAGATATCATTCCCTAGAAAGTGATTCATTAATTGGCGAAGAAGGAATTCAATTTCCATGGTTTCCATTTATTGAACTCGCATGTATTCATACAGAAAGGAGTTTCCTATTTACTTCCCTCATTATTAAGAATTTACAGTTATCTGCCCTTTTCTAGAGAGCCAGTAGGTGGGGTAATCACTTGTGCTGCATTTCAAAGTGATTTATCCATCGACGAAGAAGGATTAAAATTTCTTTGGTTTCCTTTTAGTTTACTCAAGTTTACTTGAGTTTATACAGAAGGGGTTCAGAAAGTCATTTCTGGCTTTAAAATTCTTATCGAATCCTCATGTATTTAAAGATTGACAGTTTTTTACGCTATTTATATCCAATAATTTTATATAATAAATTTACAAGTGTTCAATACCATAGATAGAGCAGGTGTGTTTAAAGCCACGTTGCCTAAGAGCAGTAACTACAATGTGTTTAGTTATAGTGTTGTATACTAGACAAGAAACTCTGCGTTGCTCGGGAGCAATAATAGTAATCATACAGTATTCTATCTGGTAAGTGGTATATGCTAATCTTACAGTGCTCAATAATCTAGATAGATCAGATGCGTTTAAACGCTGCATTGCCTGGGAGAAATAACATCAATGTGTTTTGTTTAAACGCCGCGTTGCTCTTCAATGTCTTTCGTTATAGGATTGTATACTAGACAAGAAACGCGATGTTGCCCGGGAGCAATAAAATATTACTACATTTCGTAAGTGGTATATGGAATACATTAAAGCAAATATGTGTGTTACTATATTATTCAGGAGGAGACGAAATATTTTTTAAACCATTGTTTCGTAATAGTATTATATTTTTTTTTGAAAAAAACAGAAGAAAAAGAAAAACACTCTTTGACAAGGAGAATTGTAATTCTCGAAAGCTAAGATTAAAATAAATTTTATTTATTTTAACACTACACATTGTTATGGTTTTTCAAAACAAAATATAATACTATTACGAAACAATGGTTTAAAAAATATGTCTAAATACCCTTTCTAATTCAAATTGGCGCAACCTCGCCTGCAGACATAACGTGATTTTCTGACCCAAAAGTCCATTACCATCGGACGATGAAGAAAAAGAAGAAGAAAAAGAAAAACACTCTTTGACAAGGAGAATTTTAATTCTCGAAAGCTAAGATTAAAATAAATTTTATTTATTTTAACACTACACATTGTTATGGGTTTTTAAAAAAAAAAAATAATACTATTATGAAACAATGGTTTAAAAAATAGGTCTAAATACCCTTTCTAATTTTTAATTATATATATATATATATATATATATATATATATATATATATATATATATATATATATATAACTATTTTTAATAAATAAATAATTTTGAATATCCATAGACATACATATATTTCGTGTTTCACTTAACGTTCATAAGTATGGATGACGAAACTGTATTGCCGGTCTAATGATTCGAACCCCAGATCCGAATATCTTGAACCACAGGCTTCTTACAGTGAGGCCGTCATGACAATCCTACTTCAAATGCGAGAGAAATAAGTTTTGTATTTTTATTTATAAATACAAATAATCAGAAACAGTGTTTTATCTAATTAAATGACTAAATTTGAATCTCAATTTAATCTTTCTCAAAGTGTTTGACTTACGGCGCTTACTATTTTTAATAAAGAAATACTTTTCATTATCCCTAGACATATATGTTTTACTTACAACTCATCAGTACTGATTATAAAACTGTATCGACGATCGAACGATTCGAACCCCGGATCCAACTTACAGAAAATATAAGAGAAATATACCGATAAAATTTTCTTAAATATTTCATCAAAAAACCCTAAAAAATGCTCATGTAAGTTAATTATTTTAACAAATAATAAAGTATATAAAAAAATATAAATATTAATAAGATGACAAGTTTAAAGCTGAATAATTATACAATAAATTAAAATAAATTATGATAAGAATAATTAATATTGATATCCAATTAGCTTATCTAAACTCATTTTCTGCGAACCTGCCACCAATTCTCTGCGGCATTTCGTCAACAGTTGTGTCCATCTCGCCTTTTCGACCACTCGGTCATATTTTTTTTTATCTGTTTCTTTTGATAATGAGAGGTTCCACTCTCGAAAATTAAAGTTTACCCCCTATTCCGGACGTTTTAAATTGCTTGACAGTAAACCTTTTTTTATTTACTGTTTTGGTATTTAAACCGTGAAATATTAATAAATTGATTTGAGATTCCATTCATATTTTCTCTTCTCATTTATTTTTGTTCATCTGTTCCACCTTCCGGTACCTATATCGCATTGCTCCTGCCTCGGATTACGAACTTACATTTATATTTACCAGCAATGCTTAAAGCAAACTACAATTTCCTTTTAATTATTTTATTATTAATTTCTGAATTTATCCAGTTTATTCTTAACATTTTCTACATTTGTGTGATTTTTAAATTAATCTTTATTTGAACAAAGAATCTAGTTGTGTGATAGATTGTGATTTTGAAAACTTTCTTGTCGGTAAATCTTCAGTGTGTGGAAAGATATTAAAAGAAAAGAAATGGTCTTTATTCAGAAATCCTATAAACTATTTGAAGGACCCAGTTAAATACCATTCTTCTCTTATTTTTATAATTCAGATCTTTTATCAGTTCAGAGACTTTATCCTAATATTTTATCACAATTCCCATGTTGAGCTACTGATTCTATTTATCTTCCTCCCACAAGGTAAGATGTGACACAAGGTCGGGAAAGTGGGAAAGAACCAGCGCTCGAGAATTTGAGCACTGTTTGTTTAAAAATTGCCTGGGAAGCCCCGTCGGCATTCCCTGGTAGGGGTGCCTCAGGCAGTAAGCAATAAACTTACTTCTCTCCAAAGAGGGGAGGCAAAGCCTGGGAGGGTGCACCTCCTAAAACTGCACAGAACCGACAACCAATAGACCGGCGTAAATCCAGACCCGAAGGCCCGGACGATACCGGTTTATTAGGCAGGGTAAAAACCCCTCTTGCATACAATATTCTATATGAAGTATTGTTATTTTTTTCATAACATTTGCATCCCTTGAAATTAAATTTCTAATCATAATCATCCAATCAATCATTTTATTTTCCATTTGACACAAGTGATAAAATATAATTCAATAAAAGAGACTGGCTTTACTTTATATATTAGATGCGGTCTTATTAGAATTCTGTATATCACAATAACATTTACATCCCTTGTAATCAAATTTTTAATCATCCGATCAATCATTTTATTTTCCTTCTGACACGCTTGACAAATATTATTTGTAGATTTAAATTTATTATTGAATTTATTCTCAAATCACATTCCTCAATTAATTTTTCTATTCTCTAGTTTAATTTTTATTCATATTTGATATTTCTTGTTCAAATATGTAAAATTTTATAAAATAAAAAAGCAAAACATGAAAATGGAAATTTCATATATAAAAGTGTATACTATTAAGATTTATTTTTCTAACTACAAATGAGTCAACACTTACCAAGGCCAAAAGCCTCTAGAGGATAATGGTTAATGAGATGATCAGTTGGATGATAAACAATAGTATGAGAGGATTGGAAACTATTGGTGGAATCGGCAGAGTTTGATTAGTTAAGAAGACAGCTCGACAAATATTTGTTGATATTTGACCATGTTGTAATCAACAGGGTAGCACTGTAGCAGTCTTGTGTTATTGTGTTTCACAGATGGGAAGTTCTTGGAAAGAAACTCTGTTCATGGAAGTTCCGTTTGGTTTTAGGTACAAAAAGGAAGAAAGGAAAGATTTTTGCAGTAGTGGTAGCTAGACAGGTTCTTGCTGTGAATGTTTTACAAGGGGAAGGGGGCAGTGATTGGAGGTCAGTCGAGCACCTACCATGAAAATAACGATAGAGCAGAGAGAGACTAGCGTCTCATCCGTAAGAAAGGTGGTGTAAAGAACAAGAGAACATCCCCACTAGATTTTGAAGTCGATTTTGTACCCTCTCAATGCAAGAAAGAATGCTCTGAACGGCACCATCCCAGATGTGGCAGCACTACTCCATCGTAGAATGTCTCTGACTCTTTTACAGGTAGAGGATTGCATCAGGAGTTTGGTACTTCCTGGAACGGTGAACTAATTCAACCATTTTTCCAGCAACTTTAGTAACAGATGTGATGTAGATACTTCCATTTCAGTATCTGGAGCGAATATCAGTTCTAGGAGCTTTTCGAAGCAAGGGGCTACCTCAAGAAAAGGGATATTCATTTCAACTGAGGCAAAACGATGACCCGAGCGATGGTGGTGAAAGAAGAGAAGCTTTGTCTTGCTATAATGATCCAACAAGTAATTTAATATCATCAGCCAATAATTTCACTATGGATCTTACAATCTATTATTATACTAAATGTAAGTTAATCAACGTTTGTTTCCCTAAGGTTTTTCCTATATGCTTCAATAACAAACATACATGCTAAATATACTTTAGTTCTGGAATTCAGTAATGTTTAAAAAAAATTAAGATGGAGTACTGTTGCCACATCTGAGGAGGTTCCGCTCAGCGCACTCTCTCCTGCCTTGACCGAGTAAAAAATCGACTTTGCAATCTATTGAGGGATGTCCTCTTCTTTCCTACAGCCTCTTTATCACAGAAGAGACGTTACTAGTCTTTCTCTACTCTATCGTTATTTTCATGTTACATGCTCGACTGAGCTCTAATCTCTGCTTCGCGCCCTGTAAAACATTCACAGCAAAAACTCGTCTAGCTACAACCACTGTCAATCATTTTCCTTTCTTTCTCGGTGTACCTGGAGCTAAACGAAACTTCCATGAGCAGAGTTTCTTTCAAAGAAATGCTCGGCTGACTACTACATAGTCGTTTTCAAGTCCAATGTTAACAAATTCTTGTTGAGCCGTCCTCTTAAATAATCAAATTCTACCCAGATCCAACCATCAACTGAAATCCTCAGGGTGTTTGTTTTACCATCCACCTGACGCAAACCTATTAATCCTTATCCTCGAGTGGCCTGTGGGACTTGATGAGCGGTGACTCGTTAGTAAAAATTAACACATACGCTGTAAGTTATAATTAACTGAACAAGTCACTGACCCTTTTTTTTAGTTATCTTTATTTTTCTACCACCGTCTGTCACTATTTTGATTCAACTCCTCTCAAATATTTCTTAATGTCTCTGAGCATCTAGAGAAAGAGTGACTCTCTTCTCAGCTAATATATTGTGTTTATACACACCATAAACATGTACGTGAATTAAATTAAAAAATAACAGGTCTCTTTATTTCTGCATTATCCTAACGGATAAAGTAGAAATAAAGAGATTTATTATTTTTAGTTATGCAAGAAGAATGTCTTAACAGATATGACGTCACAGTTTATGAATTTTCGAATGAAATCAAAGTGGAAAAAATAGTGGTTAGTGTATGTGACCCAACGGGTCACGGATAGTCTAGTTATTATTGTTTATATTATTATTGTTATTTTTTTAATTTTTTTTTTTTTTTTTTTACTCATGAGGAGTTTTCACACAAATCATTATCAGCAATTGGATACTGACAATAAGAAATGGTGTTCCCTGGAGTCTGAGTGACAAAAATCTCCCCAGATTGTTAGCACTCTACTCTTCTTTTGATAACCATTGCAAATCATTTTGCGTTATCGAAACAGTTATTTACCATTGATTTCTCACTGGCAATTGGTCTTCTCTAGAATTTGAGTGGCAATAAGCCATAGAATTATTATTATTATTATTATTATTATTATTATTATTATTGTTGTAGTTGTTGTTTACTCACTAGGATTTTAACACAAGTTAGCATCAGTGATTGCTCACTGACAATAAGAAGTGGTGTTCCCTGGAGTCTGAG
Organism: Sepiola atlantica; assembly: GCA_963556195.1. Taxonomy (NCBI): domain Eukaryota; kingdom Metazoa; phylum Mollusca; class Cephalopoda; order Sepiida; family Sepiolidae; genus Sepiola; species Sepiola atlantica. Next base: position 46,608,433 of record OY744525.1, on the reverse strand, counting down.
TGATAACAAGTCTCACCAGATTTTCAGCACTCTCCACCTCTTTTCGATAACCAATACAAATCACTTTGCGTTATTGCAACAGCTGTATAGCATTGATTTCTTGCTAGCAACGATCGTTGGTGTTTGTGATTATTATTATTATTATTATTTTTATTATTATTATTTTTATTATTATTATTTTTTTTTAAATTTATTTATTTATTTTTTTTATATGTTTTTTTTTCTTTACTTACCCCATGGGCAGTCTTGTTACATTTAGTCTTCCTCATATATTGATTTTGATTGGTTAATCAATGAAGCACCACCATTCCTATGCAAATTAGTGAGTACATTCATTGCAGTGAAAAGATTAGAACTAGCGCCACCTATGGTGACAAATCATTTTTTACAATATAACAATATTCGAAGAGGACATAATTCTGATGGAAATAGTTAGCAGGCAGTCCAATCCCCAGGGGAACTTATTTCTCCACGACAATGTATATGAACATTTCACAGTCCTCATCATTATTTCTTATTCTCGTTCTGCGTTCTATTGGCAGAAGCCAATAACACACAGAACATAGTATATTTTTCGAGGCAATACATTTTCCTTGCCAATGTCAGTTTGTATCTCTGCTGACTATTTTCTATTTTCCTGCTCTAAGACATAGGAAATTTACTAGGAATAATCATCTGTCTCTTCTCTTAAAGAGCTCCAATTCATTCTAATTTTCATAGATGTAATTACTCTAATTTTTCACGAATGTAATATACTAATTCTCATGGATATAATGTACAACATTTATTTTGTTCATTCATGTATCTATTCTATGTGTATTTGCATGCATTTTTTTTGTACATACATATATATATATATATATATATATATATAACACAGTGTGTGTTTCTTTCCCTATAGAAAGAAAGGTTAGAGAATCTACATTAAGTATAAAAGTGTATTCTTATGTAAAATAAATTGGGGAAGATAATGGAAGTGTTCCCAAATCTCTAAGTGCATCCTTAAGGGAGCTATGGGACAGATTTTGTGAGGGAGTTAAGTTTTTCAGGGATTTTTCAGCAAATTTCAATGTAATTATGTAATAATTTGGAAAGAAAACACTGTAATCTTAATGTAGTTATGTAGTAATTTTAAAAGAAAAGGATGAGTCATACCTTCCAGAAATGACGATGCTTACTTTTTATTTTATTTAATGGTTCTTAAGCTTCACTTGGGACTCTTTCAAATGGATGGGGGGGGGGGGGCAAGAAACTCAAAAAGGGTGATTTTAGTAGTGCTCTGGAGGCATCGTTAATTTTATTTGGGTGTTTTCAGTAGCACTCTGGAGGCCTCCTAAGTGTTATTTTCTCACTCTTCACTTAAAAAAAACGGGAGCAATCAATGTAAGATTATAGAATTACATTTTGTAAGTGGTATATAGTAATCCAAAAGTGTTCAACATCCTAGATAGAGTAGGTGTGTTTAAACGCAGCATTGCTCCGGAGAAAAATGTGTCTTTTTGTTTACTCAGTGTTGTCCGGGAATCATAATAGTAATAATACAGTATTATATTTGGTAAGTGGTATAAGTTAAATCAAAGTGCTCAATATACTAGATAGAGCAGGTGTTTTTTTAGTTAGCATTGCCCAGAAGTCATAATAGTAATATTACAGTTTTACATTTGGTAAGTTGTATAAGTTAATCCAAAGTGCTCAATATTCTAGATAGAGCAATACTACATAAGGCAGGTGTTTTTAAATGTTGCATTGCCCGGGAGAAAGATTTTCACTCTGTTTTGTTATACTATTGTATACCAGAAAGGGTACTCTGTGTTGCCCGGGAGTCATAATAGTAATATTACAGTACGTATTTGGAGAGTGATGTAATTTAAATCAAAGTACTCAATATCCGAGATAGAGCAGGTGTATTTAAATGCCGTTTTGTCCCGGAGCAATAACTCAACTGTATTTAAAGTGTTTTGTTGCCGTGTGGCATACTAGAAAAGAAACACGATGTTGTCCGGGAACAATGAAATAATAATAATACAGCATTACATTTGGTAAATAATGTATGTTAATGTTAAGTGCTTAATATACTCCATAGAGCAGGTGTGTTTAAATGCAGCGTTGCCCGAAGGAGAGAAAACTCTTCTGTCTTTTGTTAACTCGGTGTTGCCAGGATGCCATAATAGTAATTATACATTATTATACTTGGTAAGTGGTAAGTTAATTCAAAGTGCTCAATATGCTAGATAGAGCATGTGTGTCTAAATGCTGCGTTGCCCGGGATACAGAACTTCAGTGTTTTTATACTATTGTATACAAGAAAATGTACTTGCCGTTGCCCGGGAGCCTTAATAATAATAATAATAATATTACATTTCGTAAATGGCATATTTTATGGCAAGTGTGCTTAATACCATAGATAGAGCGTGTATGTTTACATGCCACGTTGCCCGGGAGAAACAACTTCACTGCATTTAAAGTGTTCTGCTGCCATGGAAGAATGAAATAATAATACAGTATTACATTTGGTAAGTGTTATATGTTAACTCAAAGTGCTCAGTTATTGCAAATTGCTCAATACACTAGATAGAGCATGTGGGTTTACATGTTGTATTACCCAGAAGAAAGAACTTCACTGTCTTTTGTTGTACTATTGTATAACGTAAAATGTACTTGGTGTTGCCTTGGAGCCTTAATAGTAATAATACAGCATTGTATTTTGTAAGTGGTATTAGTTAAATCCAAAGTGCTCAATATCCGAGATAGCGCATGGGTGTTTAATGTTGCATTGCCGGAAGCAGTGCTATATTTAGTAATTTGTATATGTTAATCCAAATTGCTTAATATCCTACACAGGCAGTTAGTTTTAAATACCGTTTAGCCCGGGAGAAAATAATTCAGTTTTTTTTTATACAGTTGTATACAAGAAAAGTTGCTCTGCATTGTCTGGAAGCCATAATAGTTATAATACAGTATTACATTTGGTAAGCGGAATATCTTATGGCAAAATTGCTCAATATTCTAAATAGAGCAATTGTGTTTACATCCGGCATTGCCTGGGCAAAAGAACTTCACTTTATTTCTTGTATACTGTAGTATACAAGAAAAAGTATCCGGCATTGCCCGGAAGTCATAATAGTGATATTACTGTATTACATTTGGTAAGTGGTGCAAGTTAATACAAAGTTCTCAATATCATTGATAGAGCAGATGTGTTTAAACACTGCGTGTCCTAGGAGGTGTAACTCCACAATGTTTATAGTGTTTTATTTCAGTGTTGCATACTAGACAAGGAAAACGATGTTGCCCGGGAGCAATGACATAATAAAACAGTATTACATTTGGTAAGTGGTATAAGTTGTAATTTCGTGTATGTATGTTTCTCCGTCTAAAAGTCACAAATTACATAAGATACATTTTTTCTCATTCATTTTTTCATCCTTATTCAGTCATTCTTTTCCATTTATTTTTTCATTCAATTTTTTTCATTCAATTTTTCATTCATCTTTCATTGATATATTTTTTTCATGCATTTTTCATTCATATCTTTATTCATTCACTGTTTGCCCGGGAAAACATTTTAAAAAAATATACATTTCATTATATTTTAAGGAAGGGGGTGGAGAAAATGGGTGTTACCCGGAAGCAATAACTTTAAAACTGAAAGGTCAGGTATATGACTTACATTATTATAATTTTCAATACATTAAACAAGAGAGAGGAATGGGGTGGGCGGAGGTGAAAGAGGGGTGGGGGAGAGGGATGTTGAATAACAGAAGGGGGAAAGAGAGAAAGATAGAGAGACGGATTGAGAGAGATAAAGAGATGGGAGTTTTAATATAAAGATGTTACACACTTTTTAACCTCTTCGGGCAACGCCGGGTAGCCCTGCCAGTATATATATATATATATATATATATATATATATATATATAAAATTCAATGTGTCTGTGGGTGTGTGATGTTTGTCTAACCTTTCTTTCTATAGGAAATACGCAATCTACATAAAATCTAAAAGTGTATTCTTATGTCAAATGTACCAGGTAAGACAATGGAAGTGTTCCCGAATCTCTATGTGCACCCCTAAGGGGGTTATCAAGGCATACCCCCCTTAAAACTTCAAATATATCCTATTTTGATGAAATTTAAATCATATATATAAAATTCTCTAAGGAAGACAATGGAAGTGGTCCTGAATCTCTACGTTACCCTCTATGTGCCAAATATCCATGTGTCCAGACCATTAAGTGACCCAAGGTGACAGAACCCATCTTAAAACGTCAAATATATTTATCCGATTTTAATGAAATCTAAACCATATGTATCAGATAGTTTTCCAACATTTCAGCTTCTTGCAAAACGAGAGGAGGGGTAGGGGGGCAGTAAACACTATATCAGGGGACGAAAGGGGAGAAGGAGGCAGTCAAAACAAAGAAAGTAATATGGTGTGATGAGCATAGTGAAAAAGTACATAGTAGTGATCCTCATTCAATCCCGGGTAACGTCGGGTCTTCCTGCTAATATATAAATAAATATACTAATATGAATTTTCATAAATGTAACACAGAAAGTATAATTTTATATATCGATATGTATCTATATGTGTGCAATAAATTATTATTTACTCACTAGGAATTCTCACACAAAAGTCATTATGTTTCCCTGGAGTCTGAGTGACAACAAGTCTCTCCAGATTTCCAGCACTCACCACCTCTTCTAATAACTATTGCTAAACATTTTACATTATCACAACAGCTGCATACTATTGATTTATCGTTAACAGCAACCATGGAAGTAAGTGATTGGACAAAACTGTATGAAGTGGAATTTGGAGACGATCGAACCATGAGGACTGGGGCTTGTGAAGTATTAAAAAAACGTTTGCTCCCTGGACAAGAGAAAAGTGACGTTAAATATATATATATATATATATATATATATATATATATATATATATAGAGAGAGAGAGAGAGAGTATTGTAAGGGAGTTAATATTTATCTTTTTTCTTACAAATGGGTCCCCAAGTGGGCATGAAACGGTGCACTGAAATTTGATTATCTCTAATCTTGATGTAATTTAACCCCTTTGTAATTAAATTACACAAATTATTGATTCTTACAACTTTAACATTTTTATCACTTTAACATCCTAATTTAACACATTTCTAAGACCCAAAATTCAGCTGTGCAAATTCTATTTTTACACAATTTTCCTCATATCATCATTTTCTAGAATATGTTTTGGTCCGAAATCTTGTGCTTATCAAAAGGTTTCAAATTGTCATATATTGAGGTGTAGTGGGTGGGGGTGGGGGGACAAGGGAGAGAAAATCTTTCATTACTATGATTGATATCTCTCTCGCCCTCTTCCAGCTTCAAGCTTGAGACAGATATGAGAAGTATTAGCTGCTGGCAAGTCAGCCTCCCCCCTCCCAACACCACACACACATACATCTCGGATGCTGCTTGATTACATAAAAAAGAAAAACATGGATGATGAATACCACGGTTCATGCCAGATGTCTATTTCTAAAAAATGATAATTAAAAGATCAGTTCAACTTATGTTTTGTGTTATTACAACCAGCCAACCACGCGCAACACGGAACAAAAAGGTCCGCTCTTTTCGAATGCAGAGACAGAATGCAACAAAATATTACATAGCCGGTCGCCTTCATTTAAATATTCACAGGAATCTACGTGGTTGTGCTACCATCATTGTTTCTATTACACCAGTTCATATTCGAGATCTGGTGCTACCAGATCAGGCTGTCTACTGGCTTCCTGAGACGAAATGCACCTACATAGATATCTTTTTGTTTTTTGTTTTTTCTATTCCCTTTTGCAAAACCTAATCATGTTCTGCAAAACGATAAACGAAAACAACATTCCCCCATCCCCTCCCTTCTCCTTTCCTTTCTCCCCCACTTCTCTACCTGCTTCATAACTTGAGATAACCAAACCAAACAACTGTACAAGCAGATATTTGAAGATATAAACAACTTGAAGCATGAAAACTTATTTCCCCAAATAACTAAATCTGATTAAAATCCCCAAATGGGGCCACCTGTTGGCCGTGGGTGGCGACCTGTGAAACCTTGGAACGGAATCCTGGTGGTTGAGGGTTGTAGAGGATAGAAATGAGTTCCTCTCCTTCCCAACACACCACTTTGGTCCTTACCTCGGCTAGACGGGCGGTCGGAAAGGCCCGCTCCGACCAATCGGCTGGTCACGTTAAGCCCCACCATATATGGTGGAAAGCAGTGGCTGAGGGTCAATTGACTAAGTGAGTATATCCATGACATGGCTGCAAACCTCTTATACTGCTACGAACCCCATAGTAATATCAGAGAAAAACAGGTGCTCATAGAAAACACTGAAATCAAGTATATCATCCGAGTATCCCTGTTGAGCTTGGGCGAATGGGTTTCCCCCCAGGCACTTCCCATATAGGGCTCCGAGGTGGGTGGGGAGCAAGGATGATGAAAAATTCCCACTTTATTTATGGCTTTCATTCCCCCCAAAATACCCCCCAAAAAAAGAAGTTTTCTAGAAGTTTCCTGCTCTTCAAGTTCAGAAGATGAACAAGAATGCTCAATCAATGAAAACTCAACCATATTCCTAGTGATGGAAACCCTTGAAAAGAATGAAATAAATAAAATCTCACCTTTCACAATTGAAAAAATTTTTTCTGAAAAGATAAAACCCAAAATGATAAAACGTTTAAAAAACAACACTATACTTATTGAACTAAAAGAAAAATCACAAGCAACAGAAATTCTAAAATGGCAAACCTTTAACAATATTAAAATTAAAATTTATGTCCACCCATATCTAAACTCCTCAAAAGGAGTCATCAGATGCAATGAACTAGCAAATTGCTCCACTGAGGAAATTTTAACTAACCTTTCATCCCAAAATGTTACAGAAGTAAAAAGAATAAGTATAAAACGAAATGAAGAAACTATATTAACAAATACATATATACTCTCTTTTAACTCCACAATTACACCAAATGAAATTAAAATTGGATACTTAAAAATAAATGTAGAAAAATACATACCATCCCCTCTAAGGTGCTACAACTGTCAACAATTTGGACATCACCAATCCAAATGCACCAAACCACCAATCTGTGTAAGATGTGGTGAAGACTCACAGCATAATGATTGCAAAAAAGACCCTAAATGCACAAATTGTAATGAAAACCATTCCGCTAACTTCAAAGGATGCAAAATTTGGCTAAAAGAAAAAGAAATAACAACAATAAAGTATACAAAAAATATAACTTTCCCGGAGGCAAGAAAAATCATGAACACAAGATACTCGGAAGTAATCAAGAAAGCTGAAATAAACACAAAAATTCAAAGTTGTCAAAGAGATACAAAAAACCCTCCAGAAATAAAAACTGAAGAACTTTTCCAATTAATTAAAGAGATGAAAGACCTAATGAAAGAAATAAAATCACTCATCTTAAATGCTGGAAATAACCAACCCACAAAAAAACAGAACCAACAAACCAAAAAACTCAGATTAAACCAGATAAGAAAAAAGAAAAAACATATCAAATGAAAGCAACCCCTACAAACAAACAAATTGAAACAACACCATCATCACCCAATAAAGCGAAAACCGAAGAAAAACCAAATAACAAATCTAGATCTAGATCCCAATCAACTTCAAAAGAAAAAAACAAAAAAACACTGGAGGAAATGGAGGTAGAAGACAAAACCCCCCCAGACAAACAAAATGGCTGAAGGCAATAAAAAAGCTCAAAATATTATTCAATGGAATTGCCGAGGTATCAAACCCAATTTTAACGAACTCCTAATACTCATTTCATTATTCAACCCAACCGTCATCTGCCTACAAGAAACATTCTTACAACCCAATAACCAGCTAAAAACCAAAAATTATGAACAGTATCATTACACTCATGATACAGGCCAACGAGCCAATGGAGGCACCTCTATTCTAGTGAGAAATGACATTCAAAAAAGTAAACTCTCCGTCCAAACTAATCTTCAGGCAGTTGCAGTTCAAGTCACACTACAAAAAACCGTCACAATTTGCTCTCTATATTTACCCCCCAATGAACAAATAAACAATATCGAATTAGAAAACCTAGTGAAACAACTACCCTCACCCTTCATCCTTCTAGGTGACTTTAACAGCCATTCCACCTTATGGGGATGCAAATCAACTAACTCCAAAGGAAACAAAATCGAAGAATTTATAAACAATAACAACATATGCCTTCTCAACCAAAAAGAACCCACCTATATAAACCCAACAAATGGTACAACCAGCGCCATTGATCTAACCATGTGTGACCCATCAAGCTTCTTAGAGTATACATGGAAAACTTATGATGATACCTGCGGAAGCGATCACTTCCCCATCATAATTGACTACAATAAAACTATTCAAAACAATATACCAAGATGGAATACAAACAAAGCAGACTGGACTAAATTCAAACAACTATGCTCACAACAATTAATAGAACATAAAATCCAATCAATAGAAAACTTCACCCAAACCCTAATCCTAATAGCTAAAGAATGCATCCCCAAAAATTGTCCTCCAAAAAAAAAAAATAAACCATGGTTCAACCAAGAATGTAAAAAAGCCATCAGAAAAAGAAAAGCAGCACTAAGAAAATTCAAAATGCAACCCATAAGCGATAACCTCATACAATATAAACAACTAAGAGCAAAAGCACGTAAAACAATAAAAGAATCAAAACAAACTTGCTGGCAACAATTCATCAATCAAATCAACACCTCCACCAAACCTAAAACCATCTGGAAAATGATTAGAAAAATTGCCGGGAAAGATAACCCCGCCCCAAACAAACACCTCCTCACTAAAAACAACAAAATAACTGAAACTAAAGACATAGCTAATACCCTGGCCAAAACCTTTGCTAACAATTCATCATCGAAACAATATAAAAAACAATTCCAAATACTAAAGGAAAATCAAGAAAAATACAAACTACACTTCAACTCCAATAACCAAGAACCCTACAATGATATCTTCTCACTAGATGAACTTAAAAATGCCATAGAAAAATCCCACAACTCAGCTGTGGGACCAGATGAAATCCACTACAGTTTCTTAAAAAATATACCTCCTGAATCACTACAACTCCTCCTACAAATGTTCAACAAAATATGGATAGAAAAAGAATTCCCCATAACATGGAAACAAGCCACAATAATTCCCATAGCAAAACCGGGAAAAGATACATCAAATCCGGAAAACTACCGACCAATAGCTTTAACAAGCTGCTTATGCAAAACTCTGGAAAGAATGGTTAACACTCGCTTAATCTGGTATCTAGATACAAACAATATAATTTCAAAAAATCAATGCGGATACCAAAAAAATCGTGGATGCATTGATCATATCATTAATTTAGAAACTTACATAAGGGAAGCCTTCATCAAAAAACAACATGTAACCACCATATTTTTTGACTTAGAGAAGGCTTACGACACAACGTGGAAATATGGCATCATTAAAGACCTCCACCATATAGGATTGAAAGGCCGATTACCAAATTTTATCCAAAACTTTCTAACAAATAGAACCTTTAAAGTTCGCATAGGATCAACTATGTCAGACCCCCAAAATCAAGAGGAAGGTGTACCTCAAGGCAGTATTTTATCCACTACCCTCTTCAATATCAAAATTAACGATATAACAAAACAACTATCCCCAGATATATACAGCTCCCTATATGTGGATGATTGCTCTATAAGTTATAAATCCAAATACATCCACATCTTAGAAAGAAAACTCCAACAAAACATAAATAAAATCAATGAATGGGCAACTATAAACGGCTTCAGATTCTCAAAAACGAAATCCAAATGCATCCACTTTTGCAATAAACGAAAACTCCACAATGATCCATCTCTAAAAATCGAAGGGGAAAAAATCCCTTTCGTAAAAGAATATAAATATCTAGGAACTATCTTCGACCAAAAACTTACTTTCAAACCACACATTAACTATATAAAAAATAAATGCAATAAATCATTACAAATCCTGCGAGTCCTAGCCCACACAGACTGGGGTGCCGACAAAGAAACTCTTCTCAAAATTCACAGAACATTAATTAGATCTAAACTAGACTACAGCTGCTACGTATACCAATCTGCCAGGAAATCATACCTGAAAGCACTTTACCCAGTATATCATTCTGGACTAAGGTTAGCACTAGGAGCCTTTCAAACCTCTCCTGTGGAAAGCCTTTATACTGAAGCACATGAAGCTCCTCCAAATCTTAGATGCCTCACCTTAGCTCTAAGATACTATACCAAATTAATTGCAAACCCTACCAATCCTGCACATAACAGTACCCTAAAACCAAATTATGAAAGCCTTTTCAATCAAAAGGAAAATACAATAAAACCCTTTGGACTAAGAATGAAACCAATTTGCAACGAAGCAAATATAGCAACAAAACAAATACATAAAACTGTTCTCTTTAAAACACCTCCATGGAAAATAACAAACCCAATAATAGACTTAAGTCTCTGTAAATACAAAAAAACAACAACGCATCCTATAAACTTCAAAACAAAATTTTGGGAAATCATAGAAAAATACCCTGAACACATCCATATTTATACAGACGGATCTAAACAAAACAACACAACAACTAGTGCAGCCATAATAAATAAAAAAAACAAAATAACAAAATGCCTCCCCAAAAGCTGTTCAATCTTCAGTGCAGAAATCAATGCTATAAATCTGGCCCTAGACCTAATCAAAGAAAATAAAGCCTCGAAGTTCATCATCTTTACCGATTCTCAATCTGCCATTATAGCAATCAAAAATAAAAAAACAAATAACCCCCTAATTGCAAACCTACTCACGAAACTCCAGCAACTAAAGAATAAAAATGAAATCATACTCTGTTGGGTACCCAGCCATATTGGCATACAAGGCAATGAATTAGCTGACATCGCAGCAAAATCAGCCCACAACCAACCTATCGACCCCACCTTCAAAATCCCGTACACAGACCTCAAAAGAAGTATCAACGTATATATTCAAAATAAATGGCAAAATTATTGGAATAATTTCCCCAACAATAAACTTTATCAAATCGCACCAAAAATAACAAAGCAAAAAAAACAAAAAACATACAGCAGAAAACAAAATAGCATCATTACTAGACTAAGAATAGGCCATACACACTTAACACATGCCTACCTCCTAAAAGGAGAAATACAACCACAATGCTTTCCCTGCCAAACACCACTCACTGTAAAGCACATACTAACCAACTGTATAGACCTCGCAAAAATAAGAGAAAAACACTACAAAGAGAAAAATCTTAAAGAAATTTTCGATGAAAACAACACTGGAAAAATCCTATCCTACATCAAAGAAGTAGGTCTCTTCCAAAGAATATAACTGCCCCCCCCCTAAGAATATAATATACAACTGCATAATAATAATCACAAATAACTGAATCGCTAAGTGCTACCACAACAAAATATAAACACCAAGTATCCAAACCACAAAAATAAAATACCAAAACTCTTCTAAAAGATGAAATTCACAATTTGAATAATACAAAAATAACCCATCAACACAATAAAAACAAAACTCCTAGAAATGAAAGATATAAAAATGTTATAAAAACCACTCTAACTACCCAATATCTATATATCAATCCCAATGGAAAATCCTAAATAATCTTCAGCATGAAATGACCTAAAAGGTTGCATTGCTGTAAAACCAAACAAACAAACAAACAAACAAACATATTCGAGATGAAATACATAACATAAGATGTATTATTTGGAGCCGTGGCACAATGGATATAAGTACTAAGTAATAATCAGTTCTAAGTGACAGTCTTCTGGAGGTTGAAGGTTCAATCCTCAGTGCAGACGATACTAAGAATACAATTACGAATTACTTAAGACTTAAACCCGGTCATGGCTAACGAAAGGAGAGTAAGCTATCCCCGTGGGGTCCCGTTCGAAATTCCATACAGATTCCCGAGTTTGACAGAAAGATTCCCGAGTTTGAGAAGATGCACCTGAAGAAAGTCGGAGGGTACATCGGTCGAAACGTTGTGAGAATAACATCCAAGATAAGAATAATAGTCCGAATAATTAAAATAATACAAATTATCAATCCTCATCTTCATCCCGAAAGACAGCATATGATGTTACTCTTATTATTTATCTGGATAATAGGACATCATTTTCCATGCATAATTGGGTGCGATAAACAGATCTTTGTTTGTCTCTTAACCTTTCACTTACTGACGAGTGTGTGACCACTAAGAAAAAGACAGGAGTTGAATGTTTTGTGCAAAAATCGGCTCCAGATTCAATTAAAATATAATAATATTTTTTTCAACTAACGAGAAGAGCTAAAAATATTTGAACCAAAAGCATAAAAATAATCTGTTAAATATTCGGCACTAAGCCGCTGAGAGCCTGTTCTTACACTGTATAAGAAATAGACATATCTTCTCTTCAGTCCAGTATTCAATAACTCGGGACCACGATAGCATAGAATGTTTAACTGTTTGTACAACACACACTCACTTCACATATCAAATAAACACTACTTGTAAAAACTCGTGGGAGAATAATATACACAAGCTGAATTGTTCATACTCACACAATCAGCAGGAGCCTGTCACTTGCTGAGTTTATTTCAACAAGAATATTCTGGACTCAACTCTATCATCATGCAAATTTTAAAATCCTTTATATTAGCGTTTCTCAACCTTATTACTTTTGCGTAACCCTTGAAATAAATTATATGTTTCAAGGAATCCTTGCATAAAAACAGAATTATGTACCATATCTTTCTCATCTTATTTGCATCATAGCTCATGATATACATGGAGTATTGTTGTCGCATAGGGGCTGGTGCACCAACCACTAGTCTCTCCCTCTTAGACTGGATCCAAAACAGAGCTGCTAATCTAATAGGTCCCACATGCTCTAATAAGATCCAGATACCCTGTCCAATCGCTGCAATGTAGCAGCCTTGTGCTGGTTTCACAAGTAACTCAGTGCAATGTGTCCGACAAACTCGTAGCAATACTGCCCCCTCGACATACATACTTCCGACCAACCCGACAATCAGCTAAATCCCACCCCTTCGCTGTAGAGGTCTCCAGATGCTGGAAGGCTTTTTACTCTAATAGCTTCTTTCTTCGAACTGCTAACCTTTGGAATTCCCTTCCTGCTCCCTGTGTCCCTGACTCTACCAACATGCAGAAATTTAAATGTAATGTGAACAAAGATCTCACTACACAACACCCCATCTAGGATGACCCTATAAATATGGCCTCTAATTCAGGGTAGCCCCTTACGTCTCAATGGCAATGTGCCTGGTTTGGGGTAAATTAAAGTAAAAAATGGTTTAGGGAAAAATTAATACTTGTCAAATCTTTGGGTAATGATGAATAAAATTCGTATTGTTCATTTATGATACTTCCTCAGGGAGTTTTCACACTGATGCAGTACAGACATCACTAAATATAGTCCTGATGATTAATATATGTTTGAATAACATAATAGATTAGATATGATATTAAAATGCTACAATAACCACGAATATATTGTGCATGTTTAGTAATATTACGTATATGAAATTAAACTAAACGTCAAAAGTGCATTAGCTTAACTCACTGCTTCTTGAGGCTCCCTGAGACGAAATTCACCTACATTGACGGTTTTTTTTTTTGTTTTTTTTTGTAAAACTTAATTATGTTCTACAAAACCAAAAACAAAAACAACAGCCCCTCTCCCTTTCTCCCTCCCCTTTTTTATTTTATTTTTAGAACTTGAAGCATAAAAACTTTTACTATAATGACCAGATTCGGCATTAAATAACCCAAAAAGGGTTGATATGCCATAAAACAAAATTACCAAACCAAAAACGATGATTAAACATTTGAAGATATAAAGAACTTGAAGCATAAAAACTTTTACTATAATGACCAGATTCGGCATTAAATAACCCAAAAAGGGTTGATATGCCGTAAAACAAAACTACCAAACCAAACCACTGCTTCTTGAGAAACCCTTTGCGGTCTTTTGCAAAACCTTAGAGTTCTGTAGAACCCCAGTTGAGAAACACTGCTCTATACTATTATCTTCTGATGTTTGTAAATAAATAAATATATATATTTTAATTTGTACGAATCATGTTATTTTTTAAATCCATATTGATGCCTCGACACAAATAAAAAAAAGGTCATATCCTCTAAGTCTTGTGACATTCAACGTTCCAAATGTTGACCTCTATCTCTAGTGCAAGGGTGTCCCAGTATTATGAATCCATCCTGGTGTTGATGTTTCCACAACTTCCAAAGACATCCATTGCTCCACTTACCTCACATTCTGAACTGCCTTAAATAGTCTCCACTTTCTGCATCTTTATTCAAGGGAAATAACTCGTCTGTCATCTGACATTAAAAATCTCCCTCTCTTATCAATTATGTGACATATTCTTCACAGCTTCCCATTTTTTTTTAGCTCAACTGGAGTTTATTTATTCTAACCATACTTCCTCAAGCACTTTCAAGAGAGTTCTACTTGATGATCCATCTTTTGTAAGTGCATCTTTCAAGCGTTTATTACTTTGTATCCATGATGAAGTCACTTCATTTCTTTCTTTCACCAACACTGGACATCTCCACAACTTAGTCTAATATCTTTCATAACTGTAATTGTCTGTTCTGCATCAAACAAACTTTTATTGTCTACCTTGCAGTAAATAAATAAAACTGACTCCTATTATCATTGTACAGGGTGATTCATAAGTCACTTAGCTATTTACTTTTGAAATTCTAAACTTAAAAAATACGGTAATACAAAACAGAAAGTTTATTCAACACATTCACTTATGGGAGTTTAAAATTACAGCAAATTTTCAAAATTCCTAACTTTCGTTCTGCATGCATAGCTCCATTCTTTTTTGCAAGGAATTTACGACTCTTTGTAGCATATTTGATTGATTATGAAATAAATATATATATAGAAACAAATATATGAACGAACAAATTTAAAATAACAAATAGCAGTAATTAGAGAGTAAGATAACAATTATCAAAAGTTCATAGTATGTTTGTGCTTCATATGGTAATCCTTTTAAGTAGCTAAGTGAAGTGACTTATGAATCACCCTGTAGATCATTTCACAACTATTTTTGCTTCGGGAAAGACATATAACGACCTTCAAGAAATGATAGTTTTTACAGCTAATGTGTATTTGAGCATTCTTTTGATCTTAGTCGGTGTCCAGGTTAATGGACAGTCTCTCATTTTTTCATCTGCAAGAAAGACAATTTCTCTTCCTTCAATGAATAATAGATAATACTTTTTTTGCTAAAAAGGTTATGCATACAGTGAAGTTTACCCTACGTTCAAGTTTACCTGTTCGGTGAAGGCTAATGTTCGTTGAAAGCAGAGGTTACTGCTCTAGGACGAGGTAGCTAGTGTACAGTTTTTCTATTCATCTTTTACGTTTTACGTTTTTCTCCATTCAGTACAGTCCAAAAACCCATGCACATAATAAAGTTTTTATTTTATAGAAAAGGGTATTGGGACTGACCTGTTAATGTTTTACAAAGACGTTCCTTGGTCTACTCACTTCACACCTGAGCAGCCATCATGTCTGCCTTAAATAGTCTCCACTTCCTGTATAATAAAAGGGAAGTAACTCATCTGTCATATGACATTAATAATCACCCTCTGTTATCAGTTATGCAGCAAATTTTTCACAGCTTCCTATTTTTTTTTACCAAATAGCTCAAACGCAGTGTAAAATAAATAAACGTACTTCAAAAGAGTTGCACTTGATGATCCATCCTTTGTAAATACGTCTGCCAATTGTTCGTTATTTTGTATCCGCAACAAAGTCATTTCATTTTTTTATACCATTTTCTGCGCAATAAACATCTCTACACATAATTCTAATATCTTTCCTGGCTTTATTTTTTTGTGCTTCATCAAACAAACATTGATTGTCTTTTTTTAAAAGGAGTTCCACTATTATGAGCCCGTTCTGGGACAGGTATCCCGACTAGTACGGATATAACTGATCATCCACAATCAATTGTGAATAATGAGAATTCGGAAAAGAGAAATGATCCAAAAATAAACGCTTGTATTCTTAATCAAAATATCTAGATTTCTAAAACGGCCTTTGGGCATCACCTGGAACATACAAAAAAGTGGCTATAAAAACGTTTAAATTGTTTTTATTTGCTCCAGTATAAACGGCCATTACTCGCGAGAGAAAATAATTTGTTGCTAAAATTGTATGTTGAATGGCAATCTTTTTCTAAAGAATTCGAATGAAATGCAGCGTTGAAAGAAGAGAACAGGTATTTTTCTTTTTTTTAAAGATTTTTTTAGCAGAATAACAAAAGCCCTGTAACTTGGGATCCTTTTCTAATAAGTGCATAAGGTCAAAGTCCAAAACACTTTAAAGCAATTAACAACCTCCTCTGAAACCTGTTTGTAAAAGAAACAACCTACACAACTGAAGTCATGGGCTTAGAAAAGGGTTCATTTTTTAAAGTTAGTTTCCAATTAAGGCGTTTTAACACATTATATTCAGAGCTATGTTCCTTGAACCATATTCACGTTATCTCCCCTGAATTATACTGTCAACAAGTGAGATATCGAAGATTGGCCTCTTTCTGGTTTTGGCTTGAGCCGTGTTACATCCAGCTCTACATTATTCTGCTGACATCATGTTGTCAGATCTCGCTTCTCTGGCAGTTTAGGCAAGACTTCAACAGGTTGCTAGCACTTTTCAGCATGCCACTTTTTCTACTGGTCACAGCATTTCTATTGAGTATAGTTGCATTCTCTATAATTTGTTTACCCTTGCAATTCATGTTAATTTCGATTGTGTGCAAGGACTTTTACTGTGGACTCATATATTAGTCACTGCATCTGTAATATTCACCTCGTTTATGTATTATGTTTTATTATGTCTTTAGATTTGTCTTTGAAAATCCTTCTCTGTCAGAAATAAATATATGTCTCTTTATAATTACTCTTTCTTAATCATAGTTATTTTCCAATTTACTTCCGACCCTCGTGTGTTCGGAATAAAACACATTTAACATAGTGGAAATGATAGAGTAGGCCTCCCAATGCGTGTTGCTATAAAAATGTATAAAAAAGAATACCAAATATTGTCCACTCTATAATAAAGACCAATGTGTATTTATTTGTATATAGATAGATAAAGTAGTTATCCATTGACACGGGTTTTACCATTACTGCAGCTCATCAGCATGGCTGACTATTGCAGGATTCGAAACTTCGACCACAGAGACTGCAGTCAGGCGCTTTACCGCTGAGCCACGAAGGAGCTGTATTAAATATGTGATGTTTTTATCGCTTATAAATGTGTTAAATTATTAGTTCTTATTGTTAACGATAATATCTCTGTTAAAGCTAATGGTGATGCACTTTCCTCAGTGCTCGAAAGAGAATTAACTCCCTAAGATACATTATGTCACCCTCTATACTTAACAACGTATATATATATATATATATATATATATATGTATATATGTAAAAATAAAAATGGAATAAAGGATAAGCAAAACAACACTAGCAAAAATAAACTCAAAAACACATATTGAAAAGTTCTACCGAAATATTTCGATTGTCAACATACAATCATCATCGATCGGAAGCAGAACTTTAATATATATATGTGTGTATATATATATATATATATATATATATATATATATATATATATATATAGAGAGAGAGAGAGAGAGAGATATTAGGTAAACTTAATTATGGCATGCTCTTTTATCTACGCTCCAAGAATTAAACATAAACAACAGTTTGTGTACGATCGTTTCTGAGACGATATGGGTTTTTATTAATATCGAGTTTCTTCATCAGCACAGAGTGATATATATATATATATATATATATATATATATATATATATATATGATAGATAAAGTAATTATCCATAGACACGTTTTTCGCCATAATTGTGGCTGACTATGGCAAGATTCGAAACCTCGACCACAGAGATTGCAATCACTAGCTTTAACACAGATATTATCGCTTACAATAAGAACTAATAACTGAACACAAACGATAAAAACATCATGTATTTCAGACAGGTCCTTCGTAGCTTAGTGGTAAAGCAACTGAAAGCAAATAGCAAGTCAGACAACCCCTTCAAAATTATCCCGCCACCTGAAAATTTTTCATTTCTCTTGGTTTAAGTCATCAGAAATGATAATTATAATTTATATATAAAAAATTAAATTCATTAAAATAGTATGTGTGAGAACAAGGATTTACAGAAATATAGCTTTTGTTACCAAAAGTTATTGAAAAATCTGTTATGCTAAATAGCATTTAATTCTTTACTTGTGGATTTTACATTTACGAGTAAATTACAGCTGAAAGAATGTAGATACATAAGATACAGAAAGTTCAGAAGTTCCATATGTGTACATAAAATGTGTGTATAATGTATGTATGTGTGTATAATGTATGTGTGTATGATATGTTAATAAAATAACATTTTAAAATGGGAGAAAATGTCTTGGATGTGAAATGGTACACATGTATAAATATATAGTTATATATTTTGACGTTGGTTATGAACATAGAAATATATTTTTCCCTGCAAAATTTGTTCTTAAAATGGAAGGATAAAAATGAAATGATGTACCGTTAGTGCTGACTGGTCTTTTGTGTTTCTGGGTGCTGGAACGTCATGCCTTTTTGATGATCTGGTCCAAACTGAATTTTCTCCTCTCATTTAAAAGGAGAAATTATTACATGACCAAAATTAATACCACAATACTTACTTATAGAAGGAGGGGAACTCTTGAAGGAGATAAAAAAATTGGATGGAGAGATTTTCTGCCTAGCCTGACTCGGTCAGGATCTTTGACTAGTTGCACTCTCAAATCTGTGGGATCAGAGATTCTAAAATGTTTCAAGATCAGTCCTTTTGTTTATACAGACTTAATGAGACCAAGTATTTGAGTCAGTTCTGGAAGCAGAACACTGGCTTACGTGACTGAAGTCATGATTTTGATAAAAGTCTTTATTTGGTGAAGTAAAATCGTGATGAAAGTGCCTTAAAAACGTTTTAAATTTGCTCAAATTTAGATAATCTGTAAAATGTTGAGTCGCTTACTTATGATTTTAATCTCATTTTAATCTCATTAAAAGCTGGAGTTCTTAAGTCGGTAGTCACATGCTTCCCTTTATGAGAAAAAAAGACAAACATATACAAGGTGTATGCGTGTGAAAAGTAATAAGACTGGGTGTACTATGTGAGCAAAAACATTTCAAAGCCACCAAAAGTATTTTACTATGGTAAAAACTATTTGAAAATAGAGATTGCATTACTAAAATTATGGGCTTAGAAAATTTTTAATATTGTGGAGTTGAGGCCTTATTAAAATAGTATCAACACCATTGTTGCCATATCTGGGCTGGTGCATCATCCATTAGTCTCTCCCTCCTATACAAGGTCCAAAAAAGAGTCGCCAACTTAATAGGTCTCTCACTATCCACCAAGCTCCAGTTCCTGCCCCATCGCCGCAATGTTGCATCCTTGTGCTGGTTGTACAAATACTTCAATGGATTGTGCTCTGGCGAACTAGCTGCTCTAGTGTCCTCTCAACGTAAATACACTAGACCAACTCGACAATCAGCTAAATCCCATCCATTCACTGTGGAGGTCCCTAGATGCCGGAGAGCTTTCTACTTCAATAGCTTCTTTCCTCGTGCTGCCGGCCCCTGGAACTCCCTCCCGACTGTACCGACATGCAGAGGTTTAAAACTAATGTAAACAGACATCTTGCTACACAGCTCCCAACTTAGGATGACACCAAAAACCTATACCCTAATTCTCAGTAGCCTCTTACGTCTACAGTGGCGGCCTGCCGTGTTTGGGGTGAAATATCTTTAAAAAAATAAAATCTGTATGTAACAGAAAAGAAAGGTCTTTTCCATAGCACCACAGAACTTTAAATGACAGTGTAAAACCCACAAGTTTTTTTCACAAAACATTGGAGCGACACGAATAAGACACTATAACAAAACATTCTTATGAACTTGAAATAAATTAGTCCGGCATATAACGTCTGAGAAACATCTGGTTGTATTAACACATCAAACACAAATAAATCACACATGATGGACGAACGCAACAGATACACAGAAAGCACAACTTCACACTGCTTGACATGACATTGTTCTAATGCCAACAGTCTGCTGCCGAATGACAAAATACACCAGTTTTTATTTAGCTTATTGACTAAAAAGACGAATTATTTGCATAACCAACACTGCTTAATTTATCGTCCTGACAAATATATTTACTACCAGACGTTCTTGGATTTCGCATGTCTGATCTTTTCATAACCCTCCATTTTGAATCTGACCCAGAGTTCAAACCTGTTTACAACTTTGGGTTCCCAGGGCTGATTCACACCATAGACTCTAATTTCAAAGTAACATGCACTGATTTCACCGAGTGCACATATTCACACTAGTTGATTTTATCCCACTCGAGCACCCCCCCCTCATAATCTAACAAATGATGCAAAACACTAGTCTTTTTGTGAGGCCGTTCACCGCATGTTCAGTAGAAGTTTGTCATCAAATCCAAATGAAACGAGATGTAAGAAATATACTCCGTGCTGCTGTTTCATACTTCATTGAGGACACATTTATATGAACAAAGCTAAATATAACATACGGGCAAACTTTATTCTTACCAAATTTTACTTTTCGAAGTCTAATAGCCTAAAAGTATTTAGAAAATTCACAGACATACATGTGAGTATCTAGATTTTCCAAACAGCCATTGGGAATTGTCTGGAATTTACAGGAAAAGAGGAAACAATGAAAACAAAATTGAGTTGAGACCTTATTAGAAGAGTATCAAATTTTCATCAATTTTAAGAATCTCTAAAAAAAATTGTCATTACTTATTTTTAAATATGATTTTAATGGGATTTATCTAATATTAAAACTGAGAACTTTCTTATCGATGAAACAGTTCTACGCACATTTAAAAAATGGTGAAGCAGCTGAATTGGATGAAATTCCTCCCAAAGTCTAGAAAACTGGGAAATTGATTGGATTCTGTAACACAGTATTTCATCAGAAATGCATTGATTAATGGACAAAAGGGTGCATACTTCCATTCCCAAAGAAAGGAGACTTTGGTATTGGAAATAACTCTAACAGACATTTCTGCCAAAGTCTACAATTCAATGTTATTGAACTGAATCCGGCCTGGAATTGAGAAAGTCCTTAGACGAAATCAAAATGGGTTTCACAAAAATTGATCAACGTATGTGAAAATCTTAACGGTTCAGAAGATTATGGAAAGCATATGTGAAAGAAATCTGAAGACCGTTTTGTTGTTCGTAAATTTCTCTTAGACTTTCTATTCGATTCACAGATAGAAGATGAAGAAAATTCTTCTGGTATTCTAGATGACTGTTGATGCAATAATGATCTTGTACAACAGAATCAATTCCCAAAGCAAGACAATTTGGGTATCGCCTCAAACTACCGAGGAATAACTCTAACAGCTACTTCTGCCAAAGTCTACAATTCAATGTTATTGAATTGAATCCGACTTGAAATTGAGAAAGTCCTAAGACAAAATCAAAATGGCTTTCACAAAAATTGATCAACGCTTGCGGAAACCTTAACGGTTTGGGAGATTATGGAAGGCATATGTGAAAGAAATCTGAAGGCTGTATTGTTGTTTGTGGATTTCTCTAAGGCTTTCGATTCACAGAGAGAAGATAAAAGAAATTCTTCTGGCAGATGAGACTGTTGATGCAATAATGATCTTATACAACAAAACCCAGTCTATGATACAACAAAACCCAGTCTATGATACGACAAAACCCAGTCTATGATACGACAAAACCCAGTCTATGATACGATCGCCTGACAGAGATACTGAATCTTTTGAAGTCACTGCTGGTGTTCTTCAGGGAAATACTATAGCTTGATTACATCCTCCATATGTTAGTCAACAAGTTAAAAGAAAATGGATTGGCATTGCTATCTGCAAGAAGCAGGAGGTATCCTGTAGAGAAAATTACTGGTGCAGACTATGCTGATGACCTTGCAATTTTTGCTGACACAACTAAACAAGTAGAAGTCCCTCAAAGAAATGGCAAATTGCGTTGGGATTTTTATTAACACCAGCAAACTATAGCACATTGTCCTGAACAAACATAGAAATATCCCTTCCCTAAACGGGACTTGTCTAAAAAATGTTAATGAGTTTACCTATCGTGGCAGTAAAGTAGCAAAACAAAATTACACAGAGTTTGAACTAAATGTGCGAACCAGCAAGACCTGGGCTGGACTGGACAAGATGAAAGCAATCTGAACGTTAAATCTTCCTACTAAAATGAAATGTGACTTCTTTGAAGCCATTGTTACATCAGTTTTTGTATATGAAAGTAGCATCTGGACTTTGACCAAAAGATTTGAAAAGAAAGTTGATGGTGTGTACACTAGAATGCTAAGAGCTGCTCTTAACACCTCCTGGAGGCAGAACCCTACAAGAGAACAACTGTACAGATACCTTTCTCGGATCTCAGTCCAAAGAGAGAAGAACCAGATTTGCTGGTCACTGCTGGAGGGTTAAAGATCAAATCGTCAGCAATGTTCTTTTGTGGATGCTAAACAGGAATGTAGTTCAGTAAGGAGACTGCACAGAACCTATGTCAAGGAACTAGCAGAGTACTCACAATGCTCCTATGAAGACCTACCTCGTGTAATAGAGGAGATAGCGTGAACGAGTCGGGAGGATCCATGACCCGATTAGATGATGATGATCAAATTAAAAATAGGATTTATCCCATTAAAATCAGATGTAAAAAATAAATTCTGTGCTGCAGTTTCATTCTTGAGGACACATTTATAAGAAGAAAGCTAAATATAACCTAAAGGCGATCTTCATTCATACCAAATTTCACATTTCAAGGTCTAATAACGTTATTTAGGAGACTCCCAAGCACACAAACTAGCATAGATAAATGAACAATAACATCGTCAGTTGTTAATGATAAGAATTTAGAAAGATGTAATGGAACAATGATCCAAAAATAACTGTTTGCATTCTTAATGAAAATATCTAGATTTCCCAAACAGCCATCTGGCATTATCTGGAATCTACAGGAAAAGTAGACACAATGAAAAAAAAAAATTGGATAAATAGTTTCCGTCAATTTATAAGCGGCCATTAAATTAAGAAGAAAATCATTTGTTGCTAAAATGGTTTGTTGAATGGAGATGTTTTTATCCGCTGTTTTTAATCAAATACAATGGATGTTTTTTTCATACAAAAAGGTAAAGAAAATGTTATATATATATATAACAAAAAAAAACAGTATTTAATTCAAACGCTGAGAGAGGGGGAGACAAACATTCTAGGGATTCCCGGAATCGATTGTTATACAGGCCTTCTGATTTTTATTCTTTGTCCCCTTTACTTAAAATGTTGCAAGAAAGAAAATCTCCATTCTTTTGAAAATTGCTATGATTATGAATTTGAAAACGTTTATCTATATACTAGAAAATATGTGATTCATTGGGTCACTGATTAAGCTCGGGTTAGATTGTTTGAATCAGTAAAAAGTGAGTTTGCAAAGCCAGTTAAATTTTTAAAAATAAAGACAAGATTCAAAATTAGTCTCTCTCTCTCCTCTAGCTATGGAGAAATAGTATTAATACTTGTGGTGATATTCCCTATTGTTTACTATTACAATCTTCGGTTTAATAGTTAGTTTTATTACCTTTAACTGTTAATAATAATACTTTTTATTTACATATTGACAACCGTAAAGTGGACATGTAGCACAACATAAAAGAACATTCAATAAGAGGGCTTTTTATTCTTCATTTGTGGTGATCTCTACCATACATGGTAGGGTACGATTCTAAGACAAAGTTTCTTTCATATTCAACCATGTGCAATCCTGTCCGACATGGTGAACACCCTTCTCCATCGTCCAGTAGTCTGGGTCTCTCTGGCAAAGGGGAAATAACCCACCTGTGTCCTTAGCAATCGGTGTCATTCTCCCTTCTTCCCCAACAAGGGCTTGGAGCAGGAGAGCACAGGGGCCCTTACTGATTCTCGTAAAATGCTGGGTGTGTCTAGAGGAGGATAAAGAGAGAGAGAAGCGAGATTGATAGACATTGTAAAAATAAGAGCGGGGGGGGGGGGATTTCAAACAACATCCAGTGAGAGAGGTTGAGAGTGATAGACAAAAACTGTAAAATGGGTCAATTAGTATGTAAATTTCAAATTATGGCTAACTTGCAAAAACTAACCCCCCCCCCCTATCTCCACCCGCCCGCCAGGTAACAATTAATCTAGCTGTAGCCTTATCTACAGAAAAACAATAAAACAATGTTCTTTTCACATTTTGGTAATTTGAAGCAAAACAAAAAAAAGATGATTATCATAGTGTTACTTGGTACATTCAAATGTTGAGATTTGATTTTTATAAGTATAAAAATGAATTCCCCATAACGAAAAAAATAAACGGAAATTTGAGGCGATTATCAAGAATAACCAACAGAAAAAAGGGTGACCCCCCCCCCCCCGCCAATAATCAACAAATAACTATAACCAAAGGCAATAAAGTTACTTTTTTTTACCTACCTTCCTATTTTTTGTGTTTTAAAGTATTTTAAAGCGTTTTTATTGTACTTTAATAATTCGTCCCAATCCGATTGTATTAAAGTTCCATTTTCAAGATGGTGTAATCGGATTTGTTTTGCACCTTTTCGGGTGAAGAAACAGAAAACAGAAATGAATTGTGCAGAATATTAATTTATTAGAAAGTGTTTATAAAATTATGGTACTGATATCGATCCTGACCCAGTTTTTGTGAGGTTCGACTCGGAAGCGTTCGGCTGTTCTACGCAAACGCCCGAGTGTTGACGAGCCGAATGGTACCAGACGACAATTTTGATACGGTGCTGCGTCCTGTGATTGTAAGTTATATTTTCAAGAAATTTTCTAAAAGAAACAAAAAAAAAAAGACAAGCAAAACATAGCGAAGTTACTGTTATCAAATAAATTTTTATTTTATTTTGATACGTTGCTGCGTTCTATAATTTTTAGTTATAGTTGCAAGAAATTTTTTAAACAACAAAACAAATAAAACAGAGCGAAATTACTGTTATCAAATAAATATTTTTAACCCTAAACCCTAACCCTAAACCCAACAACAAAAAAAAACAAAACAAGCAAAACATTATTATCATAGGACGCAGCACCGTATCAAAATTGTCGTCTGGTACAAATCGGCTCGTCAACTCTCGGGCGTTTGCGTAGGACAGCCGAACGCTTCCTAGTCGAACCTCACGAAAACTGGGTCAGGATCGATATCAGTACCAAAATTATTATACAAATGAAGCATCTGGATGAGTGTGTTTTGGCAGTGTTCTGTTGGGTGTATATAATGTGTTTGAAAATATTTAAATGTATAATTGAATTAAATAAGTGTATGATGTTTTGATATAAATATAGTTGGAATAAATGGAAAAAAGATTTGGCAGTTATTCATTTATATTAGAACAATTAAGATGGCCTTTTTTTTAAACATAACACAATCCTAATAGTAAGGTATATTTTAGCATGTATTTTGTGTGATTAAAATATATAGGAAAAAGCGTTAGACAAATGTTGATTAACTCAGCTTTAGTATAATAATAGATGTAAAATTGTAGTTCATTTCTGTCGAGTTGTTCATAAACTCCTCCTATAGTTTTGGAAATAGACCTTCATAACCATATATATTTTGAAACTAAGTTATACAGAATACTGTGATACGTATATTTCATTTTCATTATCATGGAGTCTGTTTGCGCTTGACATCCATAAAAAGTAAATATAACGTTTTACTTTTTGTTTTTGACTTGAAAATTTTAGAAATTAAAAAAAGTTAGAATAGAAATGTTAATAAAGGGGTTCAGGGTGTTAGTATTTATTTTCAGTAGTTTTATCATTCATACTAAACTCAATTCTATGGGGAACACATAATAAGAGGAAAAATACGACCTAATACAATATACTTTTTATTTACATATTGAGAAACGTAAAGTGGACATGTAGCACAACATAAAAGAACATTCAATAAGAGAGCTTGTTACTCTTCATTTGTGGTGATCTCTACCATACATGGTAGGGTACGATTCTAAGATAAAGTTTCTTTCATATTCAACCATGTGCAATCCTGTCCAACATGGTAAACACCCTTCTCCATCGTCCAGTTGTCTGGGTCTCTCTGGCAAAAGGGAAATAACCCACCTGTGTCCTTAGCAATCGGTGTCATTCTCCCTTCTTCCCCTGCAAGGGCTTGGAGCAGGAGAGGGGGGCCCTCACTGATTCTCGTAAAATGCTGGGTGTGTCTAGAAGAGGATAAAGACTATAAATGTACCAACATTTATTTCAATTATTGTCACTTTACTTGAACCACCTCGCACTGAATGAATTCTGAGTACATCCTTGGACCCCACACTAAAAACTGAATCTCATAGCATATAAAAAAACGAGAATAAAAGTGGTTATATGGTGTTATGTGTTGGTCGCAAAAAGACATAAGGTTTCACATTCAGTCCCGGACAATGTTAGTTTTTATAAAATATATAATTTATTGAATAAATTCAAAATATGACATTAGAATTTAATAATTCTTTTACTTTTTATGATTAGAAGAATGAAAACATTCGTTTATTTAATCTCCTACTTGGAGATTTTGATGAGGAGAATATTGTTACTACTATTACTATTACTAAGTCAGGCCAAGTTAAACTTTCAAAATAGAAAAATGTCAGTATTTCATTTAGGCTCTTCAAAATATCAGATTTTGACTAGGGGAGTATTACTAATTACTACTACTACTACTACTACTGAGTCAGGTTTAGCGAAACTTGTAAAATGGAAAAACGTTTCCATATTACAGATGGGCTCTTCCAAATATCAGACACGAGGTAACTAAGTAAAAAAGCCTTCGGCATCCACTAAATCACTAACGTGAAATTTGTCAGTCTTCTCTTCTCCACCTTATCTGTAAGTCAAGATCTCAAGCAAGTGTTCTTACACTGACTAACACCGATCTTATGTAACTGTGGCTTTTATCGCAGATCGATTATGATTGGCCAACAAAGAGGCTATGTAAATTAGTGCCTCATTTTCCATGCAAATCTTGTTAACAGTGCCACCTAAGGTGGAAAAAGGACACTTCTCAACCAATTGTCGAAGGGGACATAACTCTTGTTAGTCATAGTGATAATTGGTTAACAGCAGGTCTCTTTTCCTAACTGCAGAAATGTCATATTTATAGCAGTAAATACACCTTGTACATTTTACGTCATTTACTGTGTAGTTTGCTTTAAGCAGGCCAAACTCTAGTTTACTGCTACAATTGACAAGGGAGGAAAGACAGCTCAGGTAAATTCTGTTTTATATGCATGCGTTGGACGGCTTTAAGAAAGTGACTTCTAAACTAATCTCTATCTGGATAGATCTTTATTTCTCTCAAGTCCATTTTTATCACTTCCTCACATGTTTTTATTGACCTTTCCCTGTGGACTGAACCTGCTACCTTAACTGTTCTACATCTACTAACCCAAGAACTCTCATCCATTTTTTCAATGTGGCCATACCAATAAAGTCTCCTGTTCAAAACACACATCTCTTTATACTATCCAGATTTAATCTCCTCTGAGGTCATCAGAACTAAACCTGTCTAAAACTCACATTACACATCCATTGTATCATCCTCAGATTATTTTTCTTCATACAATGCATGTACTCAACCCTCACTAACCAGGTTTAAGTCCCTATTCACTTGTAACCCAACGAGGGAAGAGTTAGACACAAGGCCAGTTTTTAACGTGGGAAAAATCTAGCTCTCCAAATAGAACACTAGATTGGGACAAAAATATAAATTGACATAGTCTAGAATGATTTCTCCTTCACTGACCGAATACAGAAAGATGAAGTGTAGTATCAGAACAGATAGTATACTTTGATCTTAACCAAAATGCCAACTGTCTGTTTGTCCATGTTTCACGTTTCGCCATTTAATGCAGACCTAATACCAATTATAAACCATTGTACCGCGAGGATTGTTCATAGTAGAATCGAATTGAGACTGACATGTTCCCCATTGTAATATTGATTGATTTTCAAGCTAAATACTTGACATTGATTTTAGAACTGATTAAGTGTAAGCGAGATAATTCCCAGCGATGTTATCATTTCGCAGTCAAAATGGCGGACAATGAACCGTCTGCTAATTTCTAATTTTTTTCCTACCTCACAAATATGTAAGTAAACCCAAATAAATTGTTTTGGACTAATTTCCCAACTGTATTTCCTTTAAAATAATTTAAGGAAAATTTGAAATTAGTCCAAAACAATTTATTTGGGTTTACTTACTCATTTGTGAATTCAGAAATTAGCAGACGGTTCATTGTCCGCCATTTTGGCTGCGAAACGACAAAATTCTTTTTTACACAAGCAATACAATTCTTTTTCTTTTTTTCATACTTGATTCTTTATATGAAAATTTGATAGTAAAACAACAGATATGTGTCTTGATAATTTTTAAAAACCTGAGAATAAAGAATAATGGTTAATTTTGCAAATGTTTCATTACATATCTAGGAGGGAGGTTTAAAGCAGGTCTTTGGAAGTACAGAAAAAGTGGAAAAGAATTGTTGGAAAAGACTACAAACCATTCATTCATTCTGAACATTTAATTTTTTCTTCATCTTGATATGTTGCAAATCTTATAATAAGACAATCTAAAAAAAAAAGTTAAGTAAAATTTCTAACCATTCTCAAGATGTCGCAAATCGAAATTTTTCTGAATCATTGTTGATATTTTATCAGAAATGTACAGATTCCGAGATAATCTAACAGGTAACGGCGATTTGATAGACTGCCGACAAGAAAGAGCTGATGATCCCTGTTTAATATTTTATTATTTAAGTTAAGGTCGCCTGTTTTTGTTTCACTGTTATATACTTGAATCCCCTTTTGTAATTGTAAATTTTCCAGTGTTAAGTCGGCTTATGCAAGTGCTAAGTCTGCGATATTTTGGATTCAGTTACTATCCTAGAAATTTAAACTGCATTTTCTTTCGTTCTTTAAAATGACTCAAAGCTTCTTTAGACCATATATATATATATATATATATATATATATATATATATATAGATATATATATATTTTTTCTCATTTATGCAAACATTGTTAAAAATAACAGAATTCGTCTGTTTAATTATACCTATTTTTATTTTTCCAATTTTTCTGATGGTCTTTTTTGTATTTAAATCAAAATAAATAATAAATGTTCCATAGGTTTCACAGGTTTAAAGAACGTTTTCGATTCTTCGTCAAAAGCAAATGAACAAAAAAGCTGGAGAAAAAAGAGAATTTTAAAAAGACAGCAGAGAAACGCGCAAAAAACGTTTTTCGCATTGTTCAAGCAAGTCGTTGACGATTTTAAATTCAGCAACGCTGGATGACATCACAGAACCAAATCGCATTAAGTTAAGCATTTTAAAATGTTACCACTGGTTTAATCTGTGATGTTGTTAATTTTAGGTTGTTGTGTTTTATGTAGATAGCTTCCAGTATTTTTAATTTTTTTAAATTGGTTTCGGAATGTATAATTTTAGTGTTATTAACTAGAATTTGTCTTAAATCAGGAAGAGCAGTTATGTTTTTGTATAGTATATATATATATATATATATATATGATTATTTTTATTTACACAGACATGTACAAAATGCCAGGATTATTATATATATATATATATATATATACTTGGTATTCTTATAGGGAACGCACCATGTTTCTGTGACTTCGCATCGTTAACGTTCGGGCAGGTCTCGGAAGCGCCCAAGAGTTGGCGAGGCGAAAATTGTCAAATGCTAAATTGAAGACTGGCAGACGATAATAACAAACCACAGCTAAACAACTGTTATCAATTAGATTATTATTCATTTATTTATTTATTTATTTATTTGTCAAAGAAACATTGTTAATGAAGTGTTTGTAAATATATAAGATGATTTTGTTTGATATTTAAAGCAAACGTTTCTGTTTTTTTTTGTTTTTTTTCAATGTCTTTTAAAAAAAATTTCAATGGTTTTTTTTTTTTTTTTACATATTTTGTCGATGTGTTTTTTTCTTGTTCATATAAACACGGAAACAAATGTTTCCAAGCAATTTTTTAAAAATTTTCTTAACGAACTGTTTTCAAGCAAATAGTTTATTTTTTTCCAATCTTTTTCTATGTTTTTTTTTCTTTCCTTTTATGACAGTTTCTGGGTTAGGGTTAAGGGTTAGGGTTGCAGCTTTTACCATTTACTTTGATTGACCCCAAACAAGGCACATTGCCATTGAGACTTAAGGGCTACTGTAAATTAGAGGCCACACCTACATGGGCATCCTAAGTGGAGAGTTGTCCAGGGAGATGTTTGTTCACATTATAGACATACTAGTGTACTCGTTCAGTTATAGCAAAATGTCAACAACATATATATTGATATAGTTACTTATGGCGGACCCTGTATATGTATATATATATAACACCAACAAGACCTTTGTTCGCGGGAAGCCCAACGATTGGCTGAGAGAACAACAAAGAATCTGATTGGTTAACTAGCTAGCCGTGTATATAAAAACACCCGGCAAAAATAACTCCATGCATTTTAGCCTGAAGATTCCCCCCCCCCCCCCGGGGAAAACGCGGGAGCCTCTGTGAAGCTTAATTGCCATAAATATATTTTCATAGCTTACTAACTAGCTCTACTTACGTATCGAGCACTGTTGAAGTAAATACTGAAAATTGATGCATAAAAAATTATATCTCCTTATAAAATTTTATGTGGATACATGAAATACTAATATATATATATATAAAGTTATTATATTTAAAATATAAATTTTATAACATAAAGCAATTGTAATAGTTGAATAGTGTGAGGCTAGAGTTATGGTATAAAATATTTGTATTTAATTTAAACCATGTCAAATGTTAGGAAGAACAGGTTCACACCATTTTACAAAAAAAAACTGTTTCTTTTTATTTCCAGCATACAATTGTTTCAGCCAAGATATTTATAAAATGCTCCTGTATCCAATACATTTATTTCTTGGGGTGTCCTCTTCAGCGTACGTATGTAAACAAAAACAAACAAACAAAGAAAAAGAAAAAAAAAAATTTTTTTAGTAAATAAAGCCAGGATTACAGTCCGTACTCATAATTTTTTTTATACTAATGGAGCTGTTAACTCCTATAGGTCCAAGTCGCGACATCCACACATAATTTACGTTTCGCTATTAGATTTTTTATATCGTTCGTCCTAGAATGTAACTAGATTTTACATATATATATATACATATATATGTATACATACATATTTATGTATTAGTAGTTTAGATGAATGAGTGATACACATGAGATAAAGGAGAGACAGTAATTCACAAGAAAGCATGTTGTAAATTGATAAAGAAGTGCAAGTGTCTCAAGACATTCGTAAATACTTTAGTAAAGTACAAATACGAAAGGGAAGAAATACAAGTAAAGAAATAGAAAAAAAAATGCCGTTGACACTGTAATATCATTTTGCATCATTGTTTCCAACAATTGAGAAGATAGAAAAACTAACATTGAACACCCCCTCCTTTAAAAAAAAGGATATAGAGCAATACTTTGTTCTTTGTTCCACCAAGAAAAACAATGATTTTAAGCACAAAAACACACTAGATCATGAAAAAGTACAGTTTACTTCTGTTATAAGACATAGCACCTGGCTGGATGACATAACACCCAGCTGATTGACACAGACACCCACCTGGCTGGAAGAAGTAACATGCAGCTGATTGACACAGACACCCACCTGGCCGGAAGAAGTAACACCCAGCTGATTGACACAAACACCCACCTAGCCGGAAGAAGTAACACCCAGCTGATTGACACAGACACCCACCTGGCTGGAAGAAATAACACCCAGCTTATTGACACAGACACCCCCCTGGCCGGAAGAAGTAACACCTAGCTGATTGACACAGACACCCACCTGGCCGGAAGAAGTAACACCCAGCTTATTGACACAGACACCCACCTGGCCGGAAGAAATAACACCCAGCTTATTGACACAGACACCCACCAGGCCGAAAGAAATAAACATTCGATGATTTGATGCAGAATACCCAGACACAGAAATACAGTCATCATTAAATAAACAATGAAATTGCTAGAAGCCATGTCCCATAGAGGGCATGGCTACATTGAGTGCTTAGGTAAAATCACGGAATACCCATTGCAGTTGTGGATGCGTGAATGACTAAAAATGTCATATTAACTGACCTGAACTAAAATCAGTAGAAAAACGAATTCAAGAGATCAATTTCCGTCAACTCCGTGCCCTCTCAACTCACTCATACTCTACTCGTTTGTTGCAACCCAGCAATAAAAAATTACTATTATATTTTTATACATGAGTGTTTGTCATTATTATTTTAAGCACAGCAGCAACATACAACACTTAACTATGAGACTAAAAATAGATATTCTTTTGTTGGCGAGTGGCCCTGTTTGATCTTGAACGTTATGAGCATTAAACAAGCAGAATGGTTCATTTGATACCTCTGCTTTTTGCATTTGAAGATGATTTCACAGTTAGGCATTGAAACATTTTGTCATTTAGCTGTCATTCAAGAATCCACAATTGCAAAATTACTTTGAGCGAACAGCAGATGCATTCATGACAGATGCAATCATAAAACTCCAAAAGTAAGGTTGCAAAATGGATTCAAAGTTGATTATGTGCCATGTCAGTGAGTCTGCAAATTTTACACTTGTACAGAAATTGATTACTCTAAGAACACTAAGACATATGATATATTGAAGTCAAAATCAAGCTCTGCAAACAGATTGAAAAAAAAGAGAACCACTTCTCAAATCATAACTTTTGTTCAAAAAGAAATCCATTGTGACGAATGCTGTTATTGCTGCCGTCATTAAACCTAGTAGTAATGTTAAATATTTGGGTAAGCGAGTTAGTATATATTTTAGCTAGTACATGTTAGTGGTTAGAATATGAGACAGGAAATAGTATACACCTGAGATCAAGGGGGTCAACAATGACTAGGAAATAAAAATTTATGGGAACGGAAGTAAAAGGAGACAGTGACGTCATATGAGAAGGCAGGACAATTCTGGTTGAGAAATATCTCCAGAATAGCAGACATATTATTATGTGCTCTCTTTCTCTATAGGGCAAACATGGCCTGATGTAATTAACCAATGAGCAGCATGTAGCACAATAAAGCGAAGGTTGTTCTCGGTCATGGGAGGAAGAGCATAAACAAGATATGATTTTGTTGACTACCAGATTCAACTGTTATAATTTAGGACAAAATGATTGACACCATAAGAGATGCTTATGGATAAAGCTCTTCTTTAGCTAATGAATTCAGTCTAATTCTTGAAGGCGGTTTCTACAAGACTTACGGTTTATACAAAGAAAACAGATTTGATCAGATGGTGTATTCTGTAGAGCAATCTATGATTGTTTTCCACAACTCAGAAAATTGATAGATATAACTTAACGCATAAGCTGTTTGATTCTGTAAAGCTTATTTTTAAAACTGTCATTGTGGCTCACATGTTAGGTTAGAGAAAATAACTTTTGAAATAGTAAGTTCAGTTAGAGCAGTTTGCAAGTGTGGTAAAAGAGGAGAAAATCACCTAACTCGAAATGGGGTTTGTCTTCTTAACGGGGTCTGCTGCAGGAGAAAGATAATAAATCCTAGATACTTATCACTTTACATAATCCTTCACAATCAATCAAACAAGTTTTGTTTTTTTTCAATAAAAAATGCTTCTTTCCAAATTATAGTATAAAAAAAGGTGACTTCCCTGTTTCCTAAAATACATTATCTCCCTTTGTCTATTGTGTCAATGAATTACTTCCCTTGCATTCTAAAATAGCCCCATCTGATTGAGCAAGATAATTCTCTTTGACCAATAATCAGACTTTTTTTTGGCGGGATGAAGGCAAAAGCCTTCTTTTATCTTCTTAAATCGTGTCCTTGTCCGGCCCAGATGCTAAAGGAACATCTATTTTTGAATTAGCCTTCACTTGAATCAGATGAATTCAGGGAGCCGTCCAGTTCAGACGTTCACAATAACTTGGTATTTTAATTAAACCACAAACACACTTAGTTTTGCAAATGTGATACTATGGTTTTTGAGTGAAAGTCAGTTTGCTCTGTTACAATTAGAAAATAAGATTTATGACCCCCCCCCCTTTTGTTCTCTATTGATTTGGATCTTGGACTTTGGATTTCACGTTTGCTCTTTAGATTTTGAACCTGAATTTTTCTTTATTAAACTTATCATTGACACACAAATTGTTAACAGACACAAAAAGACAAAATGTGAGCTTATGGGTGGACTTCTGTGGAATTCATTCTTTCATGGCCACCTGGATAATCAAATCTTTGTCCCATTTGAGGGCTCTTGATAAGGTGCAGAAACGTATCTGTGCTTTCATTGATCCCACCCTTTCTTTTTCTCTGCCCTCTCTCTCACAGACGTGATGTTGCTAGTCTCAGTCTTTTCTATAAATACTATTATGGCATGTGTTCTTCAGAATCATGTGATCTATTCGCTGCTTTATTTGTTTCAGCTCGTTTGACTCGTTGGTCTAGTGTTCTCCATCAATTTGCTGTTTTGATACCTCATTGTAATACAGCTTCCTATTCCAGTAGCTTTTTCCAAAAATTACAGGCTTGTGGAACTCTTTTCCTGCTGACTGTTTTTCTCCTACCTATAGTTTGGTCTTTTAAAGACTAAGGCCAATGGGCATCTCCTGTGTTTGCGATAATCATCTTTCGTTCTTGTTAGCTCCTTACATCAAGTGGATTCATACCTTATCTGGAGCTATTTTCCATGAAAAAAGTGTAAAAATCATAATTAAAGGTATTTAAGAACATATGATACAACCAATGGGCCTGTGATTCTTTGAGAGGATAAACCTAATAAACTAATATTCTAAATAATCTACCTCGTTCGTAGTCATCATTTCATCATATTGCAGATCCCATGAAGATTAAATCCAAGATGATGACAAGATCAACACATGGGAAGTCCTAATAAAGCCATATCTCAGAAAGAATATACATATAACAGTTGCAATCACAGATACGCTTGATGTGTCTGATTCTTTTTGTTAATGGTGTATATTCCAAATAGTTTCTACATTATGATTGTCAACCTCTAGATATTCTTTTAATACTTTTTCAGGTGACACAAAATTCTTGAAAAAGGAGATGACAATAATTTTAGCATTAACTAGATTTTATTCCATTTAAAGAAATGGAAATTCTTAAGTTAATATTGTGACCTTGAAGGGCCGATGATAATAAGACAGCACGGTGGTATATTTACAAGAGTGTATTTACAGAAGTACAGAATAGGATGTTACAGAAAGTCTGTGTCCGATACTGTGGCTATGATTGCCACAATGCTTAGTCATAACTCTATTTCTAGTGTCTGGAAGAGTCTATCTATTCCCGAAATAGGGTAAATAAACATCGCACAATAACAGTTAACTAGGAGTTACTTTTGACTGAATCATACTCCAACAAGAGTAACAAGGAATCTTAGCAACCCTATCTGCCAGAACCTTACATTTCATGTCTGGTTAACATTTTGACAGCAGCGTTATTTCCAAACTCTCCTTATGTAGCAATATTGAGATATGAGTGTGTAAAGTTTAAAATTGGAAATTTTCCACTTTATGTTAAGATTAAGCACAGAATGGAAAATTCCATTTAGAAGTTACAAATTTTAAAATTAGGTCAACATGGGACTTAGAATTTGATGTTGAAGTGATCAAATGTGGGTTTCGAGTCCTCCTCCACCCTATCAGGATTATGAAGGGGCGTTCTTCTTGCTGCAAATTACTATTACAAGTAAATCAAATCTCAGAGCAATTAGTGGAGTTATTTGTTGTTCTTTGTAATGGCTTTGGAAGAGAAGGGAGAAGAACAGTCAACATCTCTATGAGTGCCACATCACCACTACGACTATTTTACCAACTAGATGTAATCAAGTATTTCGAAGAGACTAACAGCTGTCTCTGTTGACATAAAAGATCTGTGAGGATCAAAGAAGCCTCCATGCTATGTTATCTATGGTTTAACTCCCTAATCCACTATCTACAATTTCTATGGCTTTCTGGTTGACCCTGATATTATCCCCTGTCAATCATACTGGATAACCCCTTGTCCCTGAGAAGTATTATTTCAATGGTTCACTTTAATATTATATTACTGCCCAGGAATATACAGCACTAAAAGTGTATTTCCCTTGCGGGCATTTATGGAAGATGCATATTATGCCATATGTCCATTTGGAGACATGGAGATGATATCCAGAGACATTTAAAGTTTGGTAATATTATATGTCTCAGACTACAGTCACAGCCCAACCCTTCCCCTGTCTGTTCCACACTTGCCGGCCTCAAGGAATTCTGGGAATAATCAGACAGAATCATGGCTGAAGATTTTTATCTTTTTATTGATTTCTATCTATTTACGTCCTTCCCGGCCCTTCATCATGTCCCCCCTCCAACTAACCACGAATCCACTACCCTAACAATCGAGCACTAAATAAAAAGTCAATTACTTATTTCCACCCCCCCCCCTTTCGTATCCATTAGTTTAATTTAATTTCAATCCTCTGGGAGGTTGATGAGAATCTTTTAAGTGAGCTCCCAACATGTGGCAAATAACAATGTTCAGATTAAAAATAGAATTACATTTTAGGAAGTTGTTTGTCAGAATAGATCATCATCCCTCAGGGGTAACGTAGGCAAGCATTCTGGCCTTCTGAGGATGTCGACGTGCACATTGCCAGATGGGTGAACACATAGCCAAATACGAGGTAGACAAAACTAAAGCATCAATTACCTGAACTGAAATTAATTTCATTTTTTTTTTTTTTAAATTCCTTCCTGCGTCGCTAATGGTAGCTTACCACCATGGAGACGAGTTGGACCACATGAGTTCGGTGTACTCTTTACTGTTCAGTTTTCAGGATTTGTTATTCAAATTTTTTTCTGGAAATAGAGAGGAGCCATCTAAGCTGATAACATATTCGTGTTCCTATTTATTTACCTCCCCTTCAAGGGCAGAGTTAGACACAAGGTAGGTGTTTTAATGTAAGGGAAATCCCGCTCCCCCACATACAAAATAAGATTGCCTCAGTCTAGAACAGGAAAGATGAAGTGTAGCATCAGAACAGATACTACACTTTGATCCTTGTTAAGAGTCAGAGCTTCCCTTCTCTTAGATTATTTATTTATTTTTACTATTTACTCCAAACAAGGCGTATTCAAACTAGGACGTAAGGGATTACTGCGATCGGGGGCAAGATTTAAAGACGGCATCCTAAGTGTGGGGTAATGCAGCAAAATGTTTGTTCACATTACATTTAAATTTTGGTATGTTGGTACAGTCAGGGAAACAGGGAGCAGGGAGGGGATTCTAAAGTTCAAGCAGTCCGATGAAAGAATCTATTAGAGTAGAAAGTCTTCCAGCATCTGGGGGTCGCTACAGTAAAGGGGTGGGATTTTGCTACTAGTCGGGATGGTCGGGTGTATTTATATCGAGGGGATACAAGTGCAGTAAATACGTTGAAATACTTGTAAAACAAGCACTGGGTTTGGTAGACAGTGCAGGACCTATGAGGTTGGAAACTCTTTTTTGCACACTGTTTAAGAGGGCGAGACTAGTGGTTGGTGCACCAGCCAGTATATGGCAACAATACTCTCTGCATGGGTGAATGGTGGCTTTACATACATAGGATACTGCTAGTGAGAAGTCTTCTAGCCCACCTTCTTAGCAGCAGACTTGGCAGTATCTTCTATGTATTTATTCATATTTATTCCATTCTTCTGAGTTGTTTTAGTTTTGCTTCTACAATTGCACCTGGTGGTGATGCCCTAATTTGGGAGCTTTTGGAGAGGGTAGAGTCACCTCTTAGTTGTCATTACTCTCAGGTCCACTCTGCCCTGACCAAGAGTTGTAATGCCTGCCATGGTCCTATAGGTTAAATAGAATCTATTATTTACTGACTATTTACTTATGAAACATGTTTATAAAACAAACTAATCTACAACTATATAATCAAATTTTGTTCAAGCTATTCATCATTTTCAATCCTCTCATAATATTCTTCATGATTTAACTTAGAGCACTGTTGAGAAAGACACCAACTCTACCGCCTGCAACACCAAGTACGAACTGATTGCCAGGCTGGTGATACCAGATCAGGCTGCCCTGTGGCTCCCTGAGACGAAATTCACCTACATTGACGTTTTTTTTTTTTTTGTTTGTAAAACTTAATTATGTTCTACAAAACCAAAAACAAAAACAACAGCCCCTCTCCCTTTCTCCCTCCCCTTTTTTATTTTTATTTTTCCTACCCTACTCCCGGTCCTAGATATGACCTTAAACTACATCCGATGGTGAGATCCGGCTTACGGACTTTGGGGAATGTGGAGCCTCTTCTTAATTACCATTGCTCCCAGGTCCACCCTGACCCGGAGTGGTAGTACCTGTTAGGGTCCCAACTATGGGTTAAATAGAAACAGATATTAAAAGGGGAAAGAAACAAAAAAGAGAAGAAAACAAGACCAGATTCGGCATTAAATAACCCAAAAAGGGTTGATATGCCGTAAAACAAAACTACCATACCATACCAAACCTGATTGCCAGGATTAAACTGATGTTCAGGCATCTCTCGAAGGACATTGTGAAGGCAGTATGCGTCTGGAGACAGTGGCAGAGGTTCAGGGCAGCATCTTCAAGACAGCTGTATTTGGCAAGAGATCTTCTGAGATATGCAGTTTAAATTTTAATAATACATCAATTATTGGCCAAGATATGATGTTTTTTCTTATCTTTCCAAACACCTATTATGCTTCTGAAATCTGGGCAAAATATGAAAACTCACGGGTATTTAAAAACAATTGGCCGGTAATATTTTAAGCTGACAGTTATATGGGATATTCAAGTTTTATCGTTTTTAGAAGCCATATGTTTAGGTAACGCTCCTCGACACATGGCCGACATTTTCTGTGTTTTGTTCTCTTGAGTACACACAGAGGAATTGGAATACAAAATTGGATGTGTATATATAGTCTCGGAAGTTTCTCAACCATTAAAACTATATAAAAAAAAAATAAAAAAAATTATATAAAAAAAAAAAATAAAAAAAATTATAGTCTCAAGTCTTCCAGTGGAAAATCACTCATGTAAGTCAATTTATTTTTTACAGTTATTATATTAGTTAGTTTCTAACACTATTTTAAGGGATCATCAGTTGTTTACCATGAAAAACTGTTTCTGGAATTTAATTTTATAAACATGTTTCATAAGTAATATATATATATATAAACATACATAACAGGGATATACGAAATATGATACATAAATGGGTGAAAACTACAGATGCAATTATTAAAGAAAAGAATGCATTAATGTCCCAACAAAATGATAAAAACATGTGTTGCCAGAGTCAACGCGTAGAGAGAGAGATGCCTGGGCAATGAATAAGTAAATATTACTTAAATTTGAGTTGAGCCAACAGCGTCAAGCTTTATGAAATCTATGCCGAGATGTCAGCCGACTAGAGCACGTTTGAGTCTCAAAAAGTGAAAAGCCTCCTTCTCATTTTTGCACATGCATAGAACGAGTTTTTCTTAACTTCCAGAAGGAGAGCACATTCTTTCTAAAATTGACAGAATGATTAAAGGAAGATAACTTGGATATTGTCCAAGGGAGATCATTCAAATAAGTATGTCATCACAAATGGAGTGGATCCGTTGATGACGATGTGGCCCACACGGGTGGCAAAAGTGAAAATGGCACCAGATAGAATAAGTTGGAAGTTATTCACAAAACATCTAACTTCAATATAAGACATAAAGATGGAAAATGAAAAAAAATGAAATAAATTTAAGAGACAGCGAGAATAGCAGATGTAAGAAAATAAAACTGGGAACTCGACTGTAAAACTGGGAGACTATAGTGTATTATTATTATTATCATTTAAAATGTAGCTCCTTAATAATTGTGCCCTGTAGTATCAAATTGGCACTTACCGGTATAAAGTACCTCAATAGTTGATGTGTAAATATTGCTTAATTCAAGCAAGAGTTTTACTATTAGATTATCCATTCATGGACTAGAAACCAATCAGACTTGCCCATTTGAGCAAAATGGGACATTGCAGCTTTTTTATAAATCGGCTTTTTAGTGCTCTTGACAGTTTATTTGTTTGACTACTAAATTCAATAATGCCCTTTATCTATTACTCAGAAACCTTTTATTCAGTCGACACTATTTGTGAATAAAATCCGTGTTTGTGCCAACCCCTGTATTGATATTCAATATCTTACAAAATGGACGATGAGTGACAGAAAATCGAACTCTGTCATTGTACAGTCGTTTAGAAGCGTTTGACAGTTTAAGTGAGTTATGGGAGCAATATTGCGGACAGGATACACCACTTTTCGAGGCATATAAAATATCAAATAACAAAGTGGAACTCCGAAAAACGAAAGAATATATTCCTCAGCGGGTGTGGTAGTAAAGCATATGAACTGATGCCGATCCTTTTATCCTAAGTAAACCAGGTGCGACAAGATGCACGAGGAATTGGTGAGTGTCATAAGATTTTATTACAACACGAAACTGTTATTATTGTACAGAGGTCTCAATTTTACATGAGAAATTACCATTATCAGATATTGTCGCAGAACTCTGTAGTATTCTCACTTAAGCAGTGGATGGTACAAGGAGACTTGATTCTGGCGTACACAATCATCAATAGGAATTTAAATCTACCTTTTGAGTAATTTGTAACCGTAGTGCTAAGTCGCAATCTCAGTGGGCAACTGTGGCAAAATTGTACTACCGTTTCTTTCATCTCAATAGAAGAAAGATAGCATTCTCTGTCCGTGTTTCTACTCTGTAGATGGTTTGGTTTGGTTTGTTTTACGGCATAGCAACCAGCTATGGGTTATGTAATGCCGAATAAAGTTTTCAAATACAATTCAATTTTTTTCACATTGTCTTGAGAGACAATGAAAAGCGAAATGAAGAACTTGAAATCAGATTTTTTGGAACAGTCCAACTTCCTTCATGAAGTCTAAAATTTTCGTTATATTTATGTTTTCAAACAAGTCTTTTAAATTTGGGGAGTCATAATACTTGTTTCGGGTTTGCTGCAGATCTTGACAGTCTATTAATATATGTTTGACTGTGTAGGCTTGTTGACATGCTATGCACATTGGAGACTCCTCTTTTTCCAATAAGTGCTTATGAGTGATATGCGTGTGTCCTATACAAAGTCTGGTTATTATAACCTCTTCTCTCCTTACTTTTCTATATTCCAGGGTCCACTCATCTATAGTTGGCCAAATCTTATATAATTTGTTATTTTGACACTCATCCCAACATTCTTGCCATTTGTGTTTGGTAATCTTATTAATAGAAGGTCGAAGATCAGTGTATGAGATCCTGGTATTTGTCGGTGTCATTTTTAATGATTCTTTTGCGGCTTTATCCGCTCTTTCATTGCCCCGAATGCCGACATGACTCGGTATCCAGCATAATTTTAGTTTACATTTTTTTTTTGTTGTAAATATTCGTGATCTTATTTAAGATTTTCACAATTAGCAGATTATCTAGTTTTTTTATTTTTCACTGCTGTGATCACAGATAGGGAGTCAGAGAAGATGATAAATCTATCAGTGCTACTACCTTCTATTATCTTTAAAGCCAAGTATATGGCTAGCCTGCCAAAAATAGATTGTGACAATTACTACCATATCCAGGTTTAAGTGGCTTTGGACAAACATTCGGACTTCATGTGGATGTAAATATCTTCTATCTGTCTTTTTACATGGCTTGTTGCACTTTGCTAGTTTTACCAAATAAATTTATTTTGATGTGTCAACTTTATAGTATTACGAAAGAATGTATTTTTGGAACCTTCCTAGATGAAATGGTGAGAGACAACACTGTTCCTTTACCATTTTGGCTAGGAGCAAAATGTAGTATCTGTTTTGATACTATAGTTCGTCTTTTCTGTTTTCGGTCAGTGAAAGAGAAACCCTTCTAGACTGAAGCAATTTTTATTTTTGTCCCAATCCAGAGTGTTCTTTTTGGGGGGAGCTGGATTTTACCCACGTTAAAAACCTGGCCATTCTATCTAACACTGCCCTCTTGGGGAGGCAAGTAAATAGGAGCAACCTAGTAATGATATGACAGAATGAGGTTACTGGTTGAAAATGAAGACGTTTTTAAGAAACCTTTAATGTTGCTGTCAGTATGAAGTCGACATCAAAATATATGCTAGATATCCAAGGCAAAAGGAAAAGA
This sequence comes from Sepiola atlantica, assembly GCA_963556195.1. Classification (NCBI taxonomy): domain Eukaryota; kingdom Metazoa; phylum Mollusca; class Cephalopoda; order Sepiida; family Sepiolidae; genus Sepiola; species Sepiola atlantica. The sequence continues at coordinate 46,565,900 of OY744525.1, read as the reverse complement.
TGTAGGTCAAAAAGGTTTGTTAAACAACCATCACAGGTTAAACTTGGTGCTTCAAAAACATAGCAGGAAGAGGAAGAATGTCATGATGTGGGTGTGAGAGGGTTCTGCCTATTATTTAAAGGTCAGTTGTCTGTTTGTGTTTATCCATCTAAAAGTCATGAACTACACAAGACACACCTACAAAGTTTATATATTCTTTTTCAATCTTGTCTCAGACAGAATATGGGCACATTTTTTTTGTGTAATATTCATTATTTTGGTAGGAACAAAATTAGTCAGGAGTGACAGAGCGATGTTTTCCATCGACCTTTGGTGTGAAACTAGAACTTAAATTCACTTTCTTGGCCTTCAGGCTATGATCAAAGGGTAGTACCTGTTCTGTCCCCTGTTGGAGGATGAGAAATGTGAATGGAACAATTTTTATATTTTGTTCGATCCAAAGTGCCCCTTTCTAAGGTGCTGGATATTCCCCATATAAAAAAAGAACTTTGTGTCTAAATTTCTCCTCATTAGAAGGCAAGTAAATAGGGACCTTTGGTGTGAAATGGTACTTGTGATAACGAGAGGGGAGAGAAGTTTTTAAAGAAAGACGTTACACTTCTTAACTCTTCTATTTTGTTGTTCAAGCCCTCCCGTGCAACGCCGGATAAATTTTGTTTCGTTGCATGACATTATTTTAAATGTTGACATATTTCTGAGAAAAGTTCCTAGTCAAAAGCTAGAAAAACTACCATGTGTAGCACGACGAGGTATTTTATTGGTGCAATATTAATTGATTTTAATTAATTATGGAATAATAAATTAAAAGAAATTGGGGTTGACACACCCTTCGGCCGACAAGTATCGCCAAATCTTATTTTCGCTCAAAACGATCAATTTTATTTTTAAGATTTAAAAGGTCATGTTGAAATCGTATTATGAAAGGTTATATTTGTTTTGTTCAAATGACAGGCGGGGAAAAGTATTTTTGTTTTGATTTAACCGAATTATCAATAAATAATTTTCAGGTTCGATTGATTATTAAAAATGCTTTGTTGAGAATGAAACCGCTGTTGGAAACTTAAAAAAGATCACAGTGGGACACCTGTCTCATCTGATAATTTTGGAATGATATATTTTAATCATGGAATGAAAATGTTACAATCCCCAGTGGAAATTGTGTTTACGATCTATAAAGGTTAGATATTGCAAAATAGAATAAATAGCCTGCCTCACCCATAATGAGGAAAGTAACAACTACAAGTCACCCCAAATATGTACAAATGCAATTAAAGTAACCTATTTCCTTGTCTACTCAACATATTCCTAAGATCAAAGTGTAGTATCTGTTCCGATGGATACTGCACCCCATAGACTGGTATTGTCTTGGCCTTCGGGGCTTGATTTATGCCGGTCTATGGGTCTGTCCTGTGCAGTTCTAGGAAGTCCACCCTCCCAGGCTTCGCCTCCCCTCTTTGGGGAGGAGTAAGTTTATTGCTTACTGCCTGAGGCGTACCTTCCGGGGTATGCCGATGGGGCTGCTCAGGCAATTTTTAAACCCCACTTTCCCGACCCGACCTTGGGTCACATCTTACTTGTGGGAGTAAGATAAAAACTGGCCTTGTGCCTAACTCCTGGAGAGGAGTAAATCAATACTCAACATATTCCTATGCATGGTCCACGATGATGTTATTATCTTTCTGCCTGACTTTCAGGACGATGACTAACTCAAAACGAACAATTCCTGCTTGTCTCTAATTAACACCTCACTTATTAGTGGGTAAGATTCAAAAAGTAGTCAAATCTAACTCCCAAAGCAATTCCTTAAGCACTAGGACCAATAAAATGCATTAGTCTAAAAGAACTATTAAAATATAGATGCCCCATGAAAGAACCCAGAGATAGGTAATTCCACTTAGACAATTATATTCATAGCTATTTGTTCAATAATTGCTGCAATTTAATACTAGCCATAATTATACAACTTTGCTTACAAAAAGTTTTTAAAACAAAAGTGTTTTTAGGTTGCCGACAGAAGCGACCACTTAGTTATGTCTCGGACTAAGTTGCGTCACTACCAAAGTTCTGCAGATCTTTTAAACACAGTGTGGCCACAGAACGATTGATAGAACAACCAGTCAGAATGCATGTTGTCATTGTAGCATTAACCCGCATTTGATGTCTCTATACTGATCACACAAAGAGGAAAGAAAAAGACATTTGTTTGCATAATTCTTTTATTTCTCAGGGAATAGATGATCTCGACATTGTACACAAAATTAGCCGAGTAAAGAAAAGCTAATTCTTATTAATAAGACGTTAAAATAAAGAAGGCAGATTTATCCATGGAAATAAACAGAGAAGTATTCGTTTCAGTGATAAGCCTGTAGACATGGGATCAGATTAAGATACAGGTGTCTTTGGATTCTACAAAGTTCAGGCTAAAATCATATACAAGAAATTGTAGTCTGCAGCTTCTGTGATGCAAAGTGGTCAAAGTCGTCTTTAGTGACCGTTTGTGAAACAAACTAAACGCACAACAAAATTGTAGCAATTCTTCCATACAATCCAGATGAGGAGGGAGGCACTTGAAAGCTAAGGTTCGGGTAGCTGAGATTTGACATGCTTTGTTGGTTATTCCTTCTGTCAACTAGAAGTGTACGGGTGGCCTCACTCCAAGTCAACTTTGTGTGTGCCAGTGATTCACTCAGTGCTGTTAGTAAAAATAAGCAATTTTGTCAGAATTAAAAAAAAAAAGTTTTTTCAATGAAAGTTATTTTTTCTATTTATTTAACTTCGTAATTACCCTAAAGAAAGACATTTTTGAATATGCGTACATTCAATCTCATGAATTGTTGTCAAAATAATTAGCATATGCAAGAAAAAAAGTAATTTATATTCTTTTTAATTTTGAAAATTACAAGTGTATATCTTTCATAAGATTATATATATATATATATTATATATGTAAGTGTAGTAATCCGCCACACACGAAGATGACTGGAAAGATAAAAAGTCAAAATAACACATACTTAAAAGAACAAATAACTTTGACCCAGAGAAGCAAAAACTATGAAAACACATACACCCATGCACGCACACATACGTGAACACGTGCGCAGAAACATCAAACTGTTAAAAATAAAACATTTTTTTCAAATGGAGAATATATCTGAAGAGAGCAAGCACGAAAAGCTTGAAACGCGTTATAAAATCACAAAATTATAAAATGATAAAATAATAAAATAACAAATAATTGTTGAAAAAAGTTTTTTACAAATGTTGATAGTCTAACTTCTTTAAATACACAATTTTCTCTTGTTTGAACTGCACTGATGCTAAATTACTCTCTCTCTCTCTCTCTCTCTCTCACTCTCTCTCTCTCTCTATATATATATATTTATAATAATTAAATTGTTTTGTTTTTTATAATGGAGAACATTTTTTCCTGAGACTAAGCCAGTATTAAAATATGTATTTATTTTTGTTTACATTTGGGGAGGCGTGGCGTTTGAGTGACGTTACATATGGTGTCATTCTAAACTCGTTCTTTTCACCTCCTAGGTCAGGTGCTAAATTTGCACATTATCCAAGTCACTGTTATAAACCTACATTCGCGTATTTTCAATTTAATCAATAATATTATTTCATGCAGGCGCTAGCCTCGTTATTTTAATCCAGCTTTTTGTGCAACCGATACTTATTCAGATTACTGTTTGCTGCAAGATTATCTCGAGTCTACTTCTAAGCAAGTACATTACATTAATCTTTCGTACAATCTCAATGAGTATTTAACTTTCGTCAAAGGTTTTTGAGATGAAGAATTGTTATCTGATTATTCACATGAAAAAATATATGTGCCCTACTTTTAGGCTATTAGACCTACGAACTTGAACTTTTGTAGGAATGATCTTTTTATATACAGGGTGCAAGGGCTATTTGAGGACATTTTTAGTATGTTATATAAACAACAATATTTTAAACAAAAAATGTATATATTTAAATCAAATCTATCTAATTATTTTATTAATCTACCTTTGGATTCATTGACTGCTTTTATTCGGCTTGAAACCGTCCACAAGCTGCAATTAAATCGTCCCTACTCATTTCGAACATCACCTGAACAATAACGGCCTTTAGTGAAGCTATGATACTATGAGGATGCCGATTCGTCTTCCTTTCAACAACGCTCCACACGTAATAGTTCATAGGATTTAAATCCTGTGATTTAGGGGGCCACATGTTAGGGGTCACATGATCATAAAAATTCTCTGATAACCAGTCCTGGGATACGTTGGCTTTGTGAGAAGGTGCAGGGTCTTGTTGAAAGACATATGGTCTTTCAGTGAATACTTTATTTATCCAGGGCTAAACAACACCAAGGTATCCAGCAGCATTGCCCCTAAGACCTTATGGGAAAATGTAAGGTGTTATGACATGGATAAATAAAGTATTCACTGAAAGACCATATGTCTTTCAACAAGACCCTGCACCTGAAAAGCCAGCGCCCGAGAAGGTGAGCACTCTGGCTATTAAAAAAATGCCTGGGCAGCCCCGTCGGCATTCCCCGGTAGAGGCGCCTCAGACAGTAAGCAATAAACTTACTCCTCCCCAAAGAGGGGAGGCAAAGCCTGGGAGGGTGGACCTCCTAGAACTGCACAGGACAGACCCATAGACCGGCGTAAACCAAGCCCCGAAGGCCAAGACAATAACAGTCTATGGTGTGCAGTATATATCGGAACAGATACTACACTTTGATCTCGACCAAAGCTTTATTGATTAACTAGAATGAATACCCATCCCAGGACGGGTATAAGAAATATTTATAGCATACGTTTTTATTTTATTTTTTATTTTAGGAGGGTAAGGTGCGGCTGCAGGGACACATCACCTGATGTGGTATTCACTCTGGGTGGAGTGAGCCGACTTCCTCTGAAGGAAGAAGTTTCACAAGCAGTCTCAGCCAGGGGAGATAACATGCAGCATCTTGTATTCCTAAATAAGCAGCCACCTGGTTCTGATCAGGCTCGCGTAACTAACAAGAACCAGTGTGTCAATGTGGTTATGCTGTATGGTTTCAGGGTGCATAACTTAAATGGTAAAGTTTACAAAAAAATCATAATGTGCCAACATTACTCACCATGTTGCCTAAAGTATGTATTCCATAATTCATAATTAGTTCATCAGTTCAGGAGTTTATCCTGCATGTACATATTATTGACGCTCACGTGCACGCGTACAGGTCTGGTTAAAAATTGATAACATAATATAACTCAAAAATTTGATGTAGAGCAATTCTTTTTTTTAATTAAATTTTTTGTATCTCGCTGTCTAGAATATATATTCCATACTTCGTAATGATCGGTTCATTAATTTAAGAATGAATGCTAACATATACAGTTTCCCCCATCCCCACCCCTAAATGGTAAAGTTTACAAAAAAATAATGTGCCCATGTTACTCACCGTGTTGCCTAGAATATATTTTTCATAATTCACAATGATCAGTTCATTAGTCTAGGCGTGAATCCTGTACATAGAAATATATAAACATATACACATACCTAACTTTATATATAAAAAGTTAAGCATTTATACATACCAAATTTTGAAATATCATTAACTGATGCCATCATTTTTAAAATATTCTTTCATGGACCCTCATCATAGAAGGATATGTTAAATACGAAAAAAAAGAAATAAACAGGATCAAAATACTGTTATAAGGAGGCCAGCTGTTGTGATGCCGGAGGTTGAGTGTTGAAATGCAAAACAATGTAGAAATAAAACAGATGAACACGAATCTTAGGAGAGATAACGATTTAAAATGATTTATTTATAAACATAATACAATGGATCGTTTAAACTAGGATGATGGTGGATTTGACATGTGTTGCTATACCATGTCGGTAGTGTCCGTGTTGAATCTCATATCCCTTAATGCAACGTCTCTAACAAGGTCAGATAATCCTGTTTCAATGTCTATTGACAAGGGCAGATAATTTTAAGGTGCAGAGTTATCTCCCCAGATGGAATATGATTCTTCGTCTAACATCCATAACAGAAGAAAAAACAAAAAACAAAGTTTAAATTTAACTTGCAAAGAGAACTGCTGTAAGTGAAAGGGGGAAACACATTTTCTGAATTTTTATTTCGATCTGTTATCGCCGGTCAGTGTCTGGTCGGTGCAGATCACAACCAATAATCCAGGACTATCTGTCATGGTCATTGGATTTACAGATTGGTACCGATTCTTGTCTTACAAGGCTACTAGGATTGCGTTTTACATACAGCGCTTGTCATTCCCAAATGGTCACCCATCTAAGTATATTCTAACAACATAGAAAACCAGTTGAAAAAGACAGCTGATAGTATTTTTTGTTCTATTCTTCACTTTAGAACTGAAAGCAAGTAGTAGCGACAATCGAGAATACAAACTCTCAGTATGTTCGCTTTTTTTTTCTGGTGCCCGATTATTTTTAAAATTAAAAATTTTTTTTCTCTTCACCAGCAAAAGTTTCTACATTGTAGCAGCAGTATGTGTTCCGGTTCAATTGAGTGGCGGTGTGATCCTTCAGATAAATAGAGCGGCAGCCAAAAGCAAATGCTGAAACTTCGAAACCACAAAATAATGCTTGACTAATGCCACCGACGATAATCCAAGCACACGTGATTGACGTTAGCTGTGTGGCATCCAAAAAATGATCTCTCTCCAGCAAAAAATGTTGCTCCCTTTGGATTGCCAAAAGCGCTTACTTTGCATAATCATGTGCATTCGACCGTCGTCTCAGAAGTCAGACTCTTCCAGGTTCGCGCAGCCACTGTTTTTTCGCAGCAGTTGCGGACGCTTATCCATCGGTCTTTTTGGCACTCAAGAACAGATCCGTCCTACTTTTACATAAACTTCTAGACATTTTTTTAAATTGTTTTCAGCTGTGCTATAATCAAGGTAACAACACTGAAACAATCCAGGATGACTCGAAAAAGACAGCTGACAGAATACTTTTTCTATTCCTCAGTCGGAAACAGATCCAGCCTACGTTTACATAGATCTTTAGACATGTTTTTGGTTGTGCTGTAATCATAGAAGCAATCCAGGACGAATTGAAAAAAAAAACACTTCACAATATACTTTTTTATATTCTCCAGTCAAAAAAAGGTCAAGCTTACTTTTACATAGACCTCTATATGCTGTATCATGGATTCGCAGTGTGGTTAGAAAGAGTGAGGGTGTCAAGCTGAGATTCGAAACCTGACTGTGTGTGCAGCAGTCGGCAATCTTACCAATCAGCCATCTTCGCTCACCGTGAAAGTAAGTGAAGTTATGTTTTTATATTTGTTTACATTACGTTACGCAAATGGAAACCATTATCACACTCACTAGAGAGAGAGCTCAACCCACGAGTGTAGGGAGCAAATGTAGTCATCCACAAACAGTTGTTTCGTCGTATCACTACTGCTCAGTGTGCCTAAACATGGTGAGTGTTTTAAAGCTGAGATGCACACATCTTATGTATTTTTTTTAAATATAGACAGTTTTTTTTTTCTAGATAGAGTAGAAGAAAGGTGACCTTCGTTTACTTCCGGCAGCCTCGTAACTCTCACCCTCCTCCATTTTGTTTTTTAGTCTTCACATTCCATGAGCGATGTCTTTTTTTATGTACTAACGAATCACCGCTTATGAAGGCCCAAAGACCACTCAAGGATAAGGGTTAATGAGTTTGTCAGGAAGACAGTGAAACAACAATGCAAGGATTGCTAACAATGGTTGAGACTGGTCAGAATTTGATTATTTAAGAGGACGGCTCAACAAAAATTTCTTAACATTAGACTTGAAAACAACCATGTTATAGTCAGCTAGGAAGCAGCCCTGTGGTTTTGTGTTGCACAGACGGATAGTTCTTGGAAAGAAACTTTGCTCATGGAAGTTCCGTTTAGTTTTAAGTACACAGAGGTAGAAAGGAAAATTATTTACAGTGGTTGTAGCTAGACGTATCTTAGTTGTAAATGTTTTACAGAAGGGGAACTATAGATTAGAGCTCAGTCGAGCACCTGCCATGAAAATAACGATAGAGTAGAGAAAGACTAGCAACTTCGCTTCTGTAAGAAAAAGGCTGTAGGGAAGAGAACATCCCCACTGACAAATATGGAAAGAATTGCTGCTTTCCGAGTCGGCTGTTGTTTTGAGTGGGTGGTATGTAGAAATTTTCAATCCTCTCATAATATTCATCATCATTCAAGTGTCAATCTATCTATTTCATTAACCCTTATCCTCGAATGGCTTTTGGTCTTGATAAGTGGTGACTCATTAGTAAAAGAAAAAAGTGTTAATTTTAATATCCATTCAAAACGTAAGAGATCTTTATGCCTTGTCCTCTATAAACTCTACAAACTACTGTGGCGAATGAATATCACAGAATTTTATGCTAGATTTTCGGTCATTCCTGCTATGAGAATTACCACCTCGTGTCAGACTAAAATGTACTGAGCAAAATGCTTGTAGCCCAAAAACAAAACAAAAAATGCGACTCCTAGTCTTCAGCAAAAGTCTTTGAAAAAGTTTCAGGCAAATAAAAAGATGCGTTCCATGTGATTAGAACGTTTTTAATGCTTCCATCGAATACTGCATTGGAATTTTTTGTGACCAGACAACAAGAGATTATTACTTTTTTTTTTTCTTTCTTGTTTTTGAGGGGGGAGCGGCTTTTTATCCATACAGATATCTCTTAGTCTTAATTTTATACTGAATAATGTTTTTCAATACGTCCTCACATCTCTATATAAAGCTTTGTCTGTCGATTAGTCTGTCATGCTTAAGTTCGAAATAGTGTTGTTTTTAGTCTGTCAGGCTTAAGTGTGAAATAGCATCTATCAAATTCAAAATCGAATTCACAATCTAGTGGGTGAATATTTCTGTTCTCTACAGTCCCTTTCTGATAGAAGAGACATTGCTAGTTTTTTCTACTCTTTCGTTATTTCCATGGAAGACGCTTGACTGAGCTCCAATCTCTGTTTCCTCCTTGTTAGACATTCACAGCAAGAACTTCTTTTCTACCACAACTGAAAGGAACTTTCTTTTCTTCCTCTATGTGCCTAACATCAACAAGAATTTCCATGAACAGAGTGTCTTACCAATAATTTCTCGTCTGTGAAACACATTATCAAGGGACTGCTTGCCTGCAGACTACAATATGGTCATCTTAAACTCCAATGTCTACAAATACTTGTCATAGACCATCTGCATGAATAATAAAACTTTGTTCAATCCATTTATCATTTTCAATCCTCTCATAACATTCTTCATCATTCATTCTTATGTCTTTCAGTATCTCTACGAGAGTGCCTTAATAAAAAATAGCATTTTCGGTTATACTTTTACTATGGACGTTAGCAACCTTCATATGGTAACTCCCAGAAATACCTGCATATCATGCTGATTCATGCTAACAGATGAAGAATTGGTCAATCATGCTTAAGTTTGGAATATCATTTTTATTCGTTTGTCAAGCTTAAGTTTGAAATCTCATTTTCGTTCGGTGGTCACACTAAAGCTACAAATAGCATTTTCGGTGGTCTTTCACACTTAAGTTTGAAATAGTATTTTTTCTTGGTCTGTCACACTAAAATTTGGAATAGCATTTTTCTTGGTCTGTCATGCTTAATATTAAAATAGCATATTCGTTGGTCTGTCACACTTAACTTTGAAACAGCATTTTTGTCATTCTGTCATGCTTAAATTTGTAATAGCATTTTCGTTGGTCTGTCATGCTTAAGATTGACATAGCATTTTCTTTGGTCTGTTCTGCGTAAATTAGAAATAGCATTTTCTTGGGTCTATCACGCTTAAGTTTGAACAAGCATTTTTGCTGGTCTGTCATGCTTAAGATTGAAATAGCATTTTCGTTGGTGTGTCATGCTTAAGTTAAAAATAGCATTTTCGTTGGTCTGTCATGCTAACGTTAAAAATAGCATTTTCGTTAAGCTGTCATGCTTAAGTTTGAACAAGCATTTTAATTATGAAACACTCAGATGCATCTTAAATATATATGTCCCTGGTTAAAAAAATGCCCCCTCCCCATAAAATACATTCTGGATCTGCCTATTCTACACTTTCAATCTTTAACCTGATCCCAAATCCAGTTAACACTTTGATCTCCATATATTTTATCATACGAAAATAGCAGGGTAACCCAGTGTTGCCCGGAGGCATGGATAACAAATTAAAAGTGTTTTTAAAAAAAGTGTGTAACATCTTTGTTTTAAAACCTTTTTATCTTTCTACCTCTCTCTCCAATTATCTACTCTCCCTTTCTTTGGCAACTGCAATAAAAGAAAAAAAGAAAAGAAAAGAAAAGTAATCTGACTGATTGCTCTTTGACCTAATTTCAGTGTTGTTTTTGAAACAACTACCAGTAAGGCTGAAAACAGTCCCCCCCCCCCTCTGCACATATTTGGTTTCTGGTGGCCCCCAAGGGAATGAATATTAGAATTTTTTGAATCTGATTATGTAAGGTTTGTAAGTGTTTCTTGTCTAGTTTCTGACACACACACAGATTGCCGACTTTTTGTTATATAAGATATAAGTATCATTGTAATTTTTTTTTATCTTTCTAATTTTTCTTGTACAAACACGAACATCTTAAACTCTGTTAAAATACTAAATATGCAGTCTGTCAGTAATTGCTTTTTCCATATCCAATTCTACTTACATGCGACCGGGAGGGGGAGTGGTCCTGCTGGGTGTCCCAAAAAACAATGGTTTCAGTAATGCTCTGGAGGCCTCCTGAGGTTTATTTAGTTCTCCTTACCTAAGATGTTGCCTAAAGAAACATATAGAGTCACAGTAACAACATCTCAACTGACAATTTCAGTTATGTGAAAAATGAAATGCTCAACTTAACTTAACTATATGATACTTCAGCTTACAACCCAAAACTGTGGATGCCGACAACATAAAACTATATTTATCCAGAAAAATAGCCTCTAATTCTACATTACTTAACATAATGCTGAACCAAATGTCCAAAATCTGACCTCAAACCTACAGGAGCCGCATGCTTTATTGATCAAAACTTATGAACACTTTGAGTTGTTGAGTGTTATTGTCATGTCTCACTTGTCTGAGACAAATGTAGCACATGCTTAGAATATAATTGAATGGTCCACAACCAAATATGGGTCAAAGCAGCATCTAGCTGAAGTATTATTAAAATGCATAACCAGTCCAACAATCTATACAAGTTTACTTACTGGTTCTCTTGTAATTCTCACAATCTCTCTCTCTCTCTCTTTCTCTCTCTCTGTCTCTCATATATATATATATATATATATATAAGTATAACATTTTATTTATACAAACATTATTGGTTACATATGTGCATACATGTTTCGGTTGTACTCTTCACAGAGAGTGAACGTCTTCAGACCAACCGTCTTTGGTCTGAAGAGGTTGACTCTCTGTGAAGAGTACAACCGAAACATGTATGCACATATGTAACCAATAATGTTTGTATAAATAAAAATTTATACTTATGAACAACTCTACTTGTTATTGAGCACTTTTTATAAACACTTGAGTTTCAACGGATTTACATCTACAGAAACTAATACAATACTATATATATATATATATATATATATATATATATATATATATATATATATATATGAGGTAAGGTACACGATAAGTCATTACAATAGAAATGCCGTAGTAGACAAAATTACTCACTTTGGCTGCTACTTTCTTGGCCTTTTGGCTAAGATCAAAGTGTAGTATCTGTTCCGATGGATACTGCACCCCATAGACTGGTATTGTCTTGGCCTTCGGGGCTTGATTTACGCCGGTCTATGGGTCTGTCCTGTGCAGTTCTAGGAGGTCCACCCTCCCAGGCTTCGCCTCCCCTCTTTGGAGAGGAGTAAGTTTATTGCTTACTGCCTGAGGCGCCCCTACCGGGGAATGCCGACGGGGCTGCCCAGGCAATTTTTAAACCCCACTTTCCCGACCCGACCTTGGGTCACATCTTACTTGTGGGAGTAAGATAAAAACTGGCCTTGTGCCTAACTCTTGGAGAGGAGTAAAACAATACTCACTTTGGACCATGCTTCTTTGTCAATACCCGATCCCAATCATCTCAACCATCTATCCACCTAACCCATCTAGATCTCCACACTCTCATTTTCCTTGTTCTTCTGATACCCTTTCATTCAGGCACCCTTTCCCTATATCCCTCCCCTTAACCGACACCTACGTTTATTTCCTCATATATCTTTCTTGTTAATACTCCTTCCAACAACTCCTACAACTTCCTATTTATAGAATAAGCCACCCACACCATTTAGACTTAATTCCCATATATTTTATTTCCACTTAATTAGTTTTGTTCACTATGCAATAATTCGTTCACTATGCAATAATAAATGTTAATTTTAATTATATATAACCCTTCTCCCTTCCTTTCTCTTCTAACAACCTCCTATTCCCACACTCTAGGTTGAGTATAATGGAACAGATGAAGGCTTAAGATAGAATAATTCTATCTATCTATCTGACCATGCATTATTTTACTTTACATAATTATCCCCCTTTGACCATTTTATGCTGATCCCTAATCTTTACCTGACTATTCGAACCTATATTTACAATTGCAACACTTAACATAAATATTAAATATTTAATATAAAAAAATAATAATAATAAAGAAAAAGTGAATAATAAATTTTAAAAACAAATAATAATAATAAAAAAATTAAATTCAAATATTATTATTTAAGATTAACTAAATTAATTAGTCTTAGTAATCTATTACATATCCTAACTATTGCATTTTCTGCAGGACTTGTCTTTCTTTTTGCGAATCTCATGTTTCTATTTTTTGAATAGCAGCGTCTACTTGGCTCTCCTCAACTGACACAGCCAGTCCAACTTTTGTTTTCTTTTTGAAAAAGAGAGGTTGTTACTCTCGAAATTATTAAAGTCGCTACCATTCCGGATCTTTAAATATTTAACAGTAAACCCACCAATTTTACAATTTACTGTCTTTATATTTAAATTTTGAAATATAAATGAATTGATCTGAGATTTACCGTCTCTTGTCATTTATTTTTGTTCATTCTTAACCCACTTTCCGGTTTTCAATATTGCATTGCTCCTGCCTCGGAATTCTCACCTTCATATTTACTTGTTTACTAGCAATGCTTCAAGCAAATTACCATTTCCTTATATATATATATATATATATATATATATATATATATGATGAATAAAAAGAAACAATGTTTCAGACAAAATGTAAAAATAAAAATGGAATAAAGGATAAGCGAATCAACAACTAGCAAAAATAAACTCAAAAACACATATTGAAAAGTTCTACCAAAATATTTCGATTGTTAAAATACAATCATTATCAATCGGTAGCAGAACTTTAGTTCAAAACAGAAAATTTTTCAAATTTATACAAAGAACGCAATTTGAAAAAAAAAATAGTCACGTGTAATAAACAGTAGAAAGAGAGAAAGAAAGAAATGTTAAAAAAGAAAGAAAGAAATCGGCAGTTAGCTTATAAACGCTGATTGGAAACGCTGTAAGTTAATGCAGTCGGGAAGAAAGATTAGTAGTAATTTAAAATAAATGACAACAATGTATTTACACAAAAATTATTTTTAATTACTACTAATCTTTCTTCCCGACTATATTAACTTACAGCGTTTCCAATCAGCGTTTATAAACTAACTGCCGATTTTTTTCTTACTTTCTTCTTCTTCTTTTTTTAACATTTCTTTCTTTCTTTCTCTCTTTCTACTGTTTATTACACGTGACTATTTTTTTTCCAAATTTGAAAACTTTTCTGTTTTTAATTAAAGTTCTGCTACCAATTGATGATGATTGTAACAATCGAAATATTTTGGTAGAACTATTCAATATGTTTTTGAGTTTATTTTTGTTAGTTGTTGATTAGCTTATCCTTTATTCCATTTTTATTTTTACATATATATATATATATATATCTTCAACTACGGGTTAGTCCCTTTAGTGTATGATGGACTTTTTTTGTCAACATATTCTTGCCATTTAATGCCCCATAAACAATCCATCGCAGTCCTTACTATTGATTAATGTTGGTACTCCCATAGTGTTCTTCAGCTTTCGTCTTGAAATCATACCTGTCTCATTAACACTTATCTTTGAGTGGCTCTTGACCTTGATAAGTGGTGACCACAATAATAATAAAAAAACAAATATCTGTATTATTTAGATTATTCCGACTACTGTTTTCATTTTGGATGTTATCCTCACAACGTTTCGGCTGATGTGACCTTTGAACTTCTCAGGTTCATCTTGATTAACTCAGCAATCTGTATGTAATTTCGAACTGTAAAAAAAAAACACACACACACAAAATAAAAACAAACATCTCATGCAATAGCTCCGAGAGTACTTGAACACTGCACACCACATTCATCGTCCATGCCAATAACCGTTAGACGACCACCACTTTCCAAACAAATGCAAATAAATTATTTGTTCTAAAACAAACTTTCCATTTTTATTGTAAATATTTACAAATGCATTATTTTTTTCAAAAAATAACTTTATTCTATTTGTGAACAAATACAAATAAATTGAAATACAAATAAATTTATTTGTATAAAAAAGATTGTGGTTTATGTTTTATTTTAAGGAAAATCATTGTGAAAACTGTTGTACTTTTTTAGAAGACCTGATCCAAAGAAGTTTAAGAAAAAAAAACGCAAATATACGAGCACTGTTCGCATAGCAAATCTGGCGAAATGTCATTTGAAGACCAACCACGATCAGACTGACCTTTTACCAAGCCAAAATTATAAAATCCATGGAAAGTTCACTACGGAAGAATTGAAGACTGTTGTGAACTATTGAATGGGCTATCAGAGGTGATTGGTTTATCTTGACGGCTCATGCCGGCAAATTTGAATAGAATTGAAAATAAACCGAATTTGTGCCGCATTTCCTCAGGGTTGTATTTTTTTAATCAACCATTTTATTGAACAATATGTTGCTCCTGCTGCTTCTTCAAGGATTTTTAAAAAGTTTTCAACCTTACATTTTTGTGATAGTGTCACAATTACAACACAGGTTTCTGGTCAGCCACTTAATGAGTTTAGGGGTAGACTTTTTTGTCAGCCAGCCAGCCTTGTAACCCCTTTCTTTACTATTGGGCTCGTGAAGGGCTTACCTTTTTGGCTAGATTGTTTGGAGTCCAGAGGATTTTCTATGAAGTTTCTTTCGGGGGGTTGTCTTGAAGTGTATCTACCTTCGTCTCTTTTTTATTATGATGATTAAATCCTTACATCAAATGGCTTCATGCTTTGTCTGGAGCATCTTCTATAAAAAAACATTTTTTACGTTGTCAAAATTTAGAAGAATTTAAAAAATGACCCACAGTTTCTCTTAAAAATGCATATACCCATTCAATTAGCGATAAAAAAATCTATTTAATAATTGAGATTGACAGACTAAAATGTTATTGTCAACTTTCCAGAAAACACTTTTTTTTCAGGTCGGATTCATTTTCAAATGGCCGAAATTTTTAAAAAAGGATTTAACTCTATATTCGTCCATACAGAGTTACATTCTTTTGATTGGAAGAAAATAATATTATTTTGTGAAAAAAAAAGAATAGTAAAAAAAAAAAGGAAAAACAAATTGCAAGTAAATACATTCCCGAGCAACACCGGGTAGGGACAGCTAGTGTTTTAACTAACTAAAATGGTTAAGATGCTGGCTTTACACTTTGAAGTTTGGGCTTCAAATCAGAGCTCAGCAAAATTTACAGAATTATCCTTAAACAATGAACTTCACAATTAAAGACAACGATGTTAGAAACAAATATAACGTTAGTACAAGTACATCCGGGCTATTGCCTATAGACATTAGAAGACAGTAACCCAACCTGTAACTACCTATTGTACTGTTCACTTATAGTAATAAACTCTTTCATATTTGTATGTTGGCTGTTTGAGTGATTATTAAATAACTTTAAGTGTTATAGACAGAATATAAAGCTTCTTATAGTAAGTATCCCAAACGAAGATTCTATTTTCATTATATTTAAAAACTTTTAACGTGAGCACATAGAGCCTTGCAAAATATAAACATTGGTAGCAAATTTATTTTGATAGCAAAATTAACGAGCGAATTATGACCGTTCAAAGTTTGTTGGAAATTAGAAAATTTGTTGTCTTATGTATTATTTGTCCAGAAGCCGATTTCCACCATGTACAACTGAAAATGCAGCCATCAAACAAGTGAGAAATTCTTACAAATGTAATCTTATCTTTTGGTAAATGAAAGTTAATCAGACTGAAAAGAATAATTATTAGATCGAAAGACTGTACATATTAAGAAAAATCCTTTTACCCCCTCAATAAAATGTGCACAATGTCAGTTTGACTGTTCATATAAGATTCATTTCAACAGCTAACACATTGAAACGTTTTACAATGATTCCTAGAATATTAGAGATAAAGTTGGATTTTACTTTTAATAATAAAGCAATTAAAACTATTCAGATTTGAACCATGCAAAAACAGAATGAAACACAATTTGATAATAGGGCAAAATTGTTAATATTTCATTCACTAAAGTTTTCAACTAGGATTTTTTGTTGTGAAAGACAAATTAAAACCTCATATTACGCCCACAATATTGACAAGTGTCCCTTTTTCTTAAAGATGGGACTATCTTTATATGAATAGAGACTCACAATATAACCCACACCAAATTTGAAAAACACCAACATTTTTTTCACGTAAGAAATAAATCACCCATCACCAAATAGAGTAACCTAACTTGAAATAACCTGGAAAGAAAATCTATTACTGACACAAAGATTTATTGTAAATTTATAAAGAGATAAAATTAAATCTGGTTTGTGATACTTATATAGATGTTTGGATGGATCTAAAAATGAACCATTAAATTTGAGGGAAGAATTGATGAGTTTTGGGCTTAGTAGATGTAGAACAGTTAAGGTAGCAGATTCGGTTCACAGAAAAGATGGGGTGAAGTGATCAAAAATGGACTAGAGTGAAAGAGGGATAAATAAAGACCTGGCCAGAGATAGGTTAGTTTGGAAGTAAATTTCTAAAAGCCGTCCAACACATGCCAGCATGTAAAACGGACGTTAAACCGAATATGATGATAATGACATTCTCTTTAAAAAGTTGTAATTGTATTACAGGATAATTTCACTTAAAACAAGCTGACAGCGAGAAAAACAGAGACCCTGAATATTAAGAGGGGGCCCTTCTGTGGATTGACAGACTAGGTTCCACATATACACTGTTTGGGCTGTGTAATGAATTAACATTTGATTGTACTAACTGTCCATAGAATCGTTAATAAACTTTAAAATCCTTTCTGAAATCTAACCCTATTTGGTACAAATAAACCTCAGTCTATGCTTGACTTTGTGAATTATGAGTTATCTCTCTTGGACCATTTGGGGATAAGAGTAATCTCCCTTGATTTAGGGTTGACTATTTAGGTTGACTGCTGATAGAAAGTACAGCTCTACAATCTATAAGACGAAAGAGATTGTGTTGTTGTATTGATGATATAGACGAAAGTGGCGAACTTTGACAGACTTGTCCACCAAATTTCAGTCTTGAATGTCCAACAGCCTTTGTTTTATGATTGTTCAATGATATGCTCCAAATGTGAACCTCTGTGTTTATCAATGCTGAGCGTTCGTTGAGAAGTTTCAAGCCGATAAAGAAGTGTTATGATGGATGAACCGTAATTTCAACAAGATAAAGCAACCTTCAAATTTCAAATGATTCGTTGAAATTACTATGGAGACGCTCTAGCGTCTCCATAGTCATTGTTCACCTCATCAGTAGGAGGTGTTATCCTGAATGAGTTTCACATTTATCGGACCTTATCTTCCCAAAAGGAGCATCACTGCCAAAATCGAGCGCAAACGCAGATCCCAAACTATATAGAAGAATCAGATATTATGCGATCATTCATTGCTAACTGAAAGAAGTGAAAAAACCCATTCCTTAAGTAGTTAAATCAAAATGTTTTTTTAGCTTGTGACGGTGGACCAGTGGTAGAGTATCGGACAAATTCGTCCAAATTCCTCTTTGACGTTAAGGTTGCAAGTTCGACGGCGCCGAAATTATTTATTGTTTATTTAGTCGTTAATATGTGCCCTAATATATTTGTTATGTTTCTGACTTTGAAATTAATTAAACAGTAATTACCTCCGCCCCTTCTCTCTCTTACGTTTACAAAAATTCTCCAAAACGGACAGACAGACAGACAGAAAGGCAGAGAAAGTGCTCGTTATATTATGTGTCTGATAGTATTTTTGTGGGTAGTGAGAGACACTGCATTTTAGCTATATGCTAAATTTGTATTAGATAAGCTGTGCGGCATAGCATGGACACAACACTGTGTGACATTGATCATATTTTAGCAGTGTGCTTAATTGGTTTTCATCAAGCTGTGCATGTCAGAAAAAGAATTCTTTGGTTTGTCTGCTTTATAGCATATCGACTCTTTAAGAGCCTTTGAACGATGAAGTCTTTTTAGATTTCTTTTGTATACCCGAGGAAAATGCAAGGGGAAGGCATGAAGGTCAAAAATACATATACAAACTGTTTTCTGGTTGGTAGAAATATTATTTTTAACCATAAACACAAGATGTTTAGGGCCACCTACTTTGGTATGTACCCTGGGGTATAGTCAGACAAAAGCGCACCTGCTAAAGTGGCCTCAACCGGTTCGAAAAGTAAATGCTGAAGTACATATATGTATATGTATAAAACAAAACTTATCTGTATATGTGTATGTGTGTTCTGGCATCACACTAAATGGCTGATCCAAAAGAAAAACTAATCAGATTTGGAATCAGCACCTTTGATCCGATGTCCTTATTGATGTTAGAAGTTCTTAAACCTTTGTTTTAAAATTTGTTTATTTTAACTTAATTCACCCCAAATAAGGCAAGTTGCAACTGTAGACGTAAGGGGCTACAAAGAATTAGGGTGTAAGTTTTTTGGGGGGGTCATCCTAAATTGGGAGCTGTGCAACAAGATACTTGTTCACATAAGTTTTAAATTTCTGCATGTCGGTACAGTCGGGGAAACAGGGAGCAGGGAGTGAGTTTCAAAGGCCGGCAGCGCGAGGAAAGAAGCTATTGGAATAGAAAGCTTTCCGGCATCTGGGGACCTCTACAGTGAATGGATGGGATTTATTTGATTGTCGGGTTGTTCGAGTGTATTTCATTATTTCATAATGAAAGGTACGTAAAAATAGCATTAGAATTAAATGTTCCGACATTTTTAGCATTCCATTCCCAGTCGACCGAACAAGGTACTTTATAATAATCTGAACCTCTTCATTACTAGTAAGAAAATAAATAAATGAACATATAAAAATAAGTTAATATAATTTTTTTAGTCAAATCATCATACGTATTTGAAATCCTTTTTTTAAATTTTTATTATTAGAAATTATTTTGTGTGTATTTACTTTATACGATAAAACTATTTTAAATATATGCAAAGAGATCCCTACGTCGAACTTATAAACACTATACGTAGGTTAAAAAGACAAAATATGCTCGTTTGTTTGGTGGATGTGTGGATAATGCGTTCGCTTTCAATTCAATTCATGCCATCTTTCAGGTTTCCAATCTCATATTAGACAATTGTTTGTTTTTTTAATTGGCTATAGTTCCAGTTATTTCCTAGCCGATATCAATCATCATCATAAATTTCAATAATACTTCTGTTGTAATTATATTACTGCGATTTAAAGTAAGAAAAACAAAAACATTTTTCATTCAAATGAAAAAACGTTTATATATATATATATATTTGTGCGTATGATAGCCCCAATGTAGTTTACCTAATATACTGCAGCAGATGCAAAAAAGACAACTACATTGGTGAAACAGGCTCTGAGTTTTGCCTACGTTTCAACAATCACAAACTAAAGAGACAAATCTACACAGCACACAATAGCCATCCATTAAATAGCATTTCTGTTTGTCTGTCACGGTTTAGTTTGAAACAGAATTTTCACACTCAATTTTGAAATAGAATTTAATCGCTGAGAAGTCGACTTAAGATAATTATCAAACCTGCTTTCTCTAAATTTATTATTTTTTTCTTTTTTTTGCATTTATGCTAAAATGTTACAAATTGTCGGTTTTGTTTTCTCTCGTTTTTTATTAAGACTAAACTCCATTTTTAGCTCTTGCTTGGTAGGGTTAAAGTTAGTTTAATATGAAAGAGCAATAATCTCAACTGTTTTAATCAATGGACAAATATGTACGATACCGACTGAAGAATACAAGTTGCTGATCAAAAAACGCCTCATTTACCCCTCTCCCCGACTATGGCTACGTCAATTAAAGCGCCCTCCACGCGATGCCGAGGCAGGTCATCTTTAAAGATACGGTTGTCGCACCATAAACAACATCAAATGCATCCTCATGACCTCCAATTTTAAAACACAATACAGACGCAAACACGAAACAAAATATATTATGAGACTCAACACTCGCATCTCCGGACTGAATAAGCATTTGAAACCACTCAATGAATATTCATTCCACAAACATACAAACTGACCAACAACATTTTTGTACAGTGTGTATGTATATATACAGCATAATCACATTGACACACCGGTTCTTGTTAGATCACCAAAGTTAAGTAATGTTGAGTCTGGTCAGTACCAGATGGGTGACTATTTGGGAATACCAGGTGCTGTACATGTATGTAGGAGGACATCAGCACCCTCCTGCAAAAACCTAACGTCGTCATCTCCCCTAACTGGGATATATATGCGACTGGGGCCTACTTGTGAATTTGATACTCTCATTAAACGTCCTCCTTCAAAGGAAGCCAGTTCAACCGTGAATGCCATACCAGGTACAATAACATATCTTTTTTTCATCAGCATTTTTTCCAATTCTTTTATATCTTCACTTTCTTCATATTTTCACTTTTTTTCTATATAATATATATTATATTTGACCATTTTTTTTCATACTCATTTATCATCCATTTCATTCATTTCATTCAAGTTAATTTTGCTTAATCCTTCATATAACTTTTAAAAGGGTTTTCTCTGTTGAAATCTTCTCAACTGACACGCTTTATATTACGGTGCAAACACAATCCCACAAAAATGCAATACTACACTGTGTCTTCCTCCCACAAAAAAAGCAATACTAGCTTAAAATGTTTTACATTAAAAATCAAATGCCCTCTTCCCTCCCCCACTGAAGAGGACAACACTTTGTTTTTCTATCCCATAAATCTTGGAAAATGTCTGATACCTCCTTGCTTTGTTAACCTTTAACTTTATCTCTTTGCACATAAGTATGAAAATGTAAGGAGTCGGAGAAAAATATTGTAAATACATATGTAAATTTGATAATAGCAGTTATAATTGTATATTTGTAAATATGAATTTATTAGAAGTTTAAAAGAAATGAATTATGTAAATTGCAAAACCTGTCTGTTGTCTGAGCGAGTTTTGGTAACAGTATATAAAGAAGTTGAAAGAGTATTATATTTAGTAAGATTCTTAACACGTTTTGTGTTCGAATCGCAGTCTCGTCTTGAAATTTCTTTCTACTTTATTTATGTTATTTAATTATTTAATGTTATTTGATCTAAATTAAGTAATTAATAATTTCCCAACCTACTCCAAAGCGATACAAAGATTATCAACGCTGACTTGAAAAATTAAGTAAATAATAATTACTCCTCCCTCTTACGTTTACAAAAATTCTTGCCAACGGACAGAGAGACAGACAGACAGATAGACAGACAGAGAACCTGCTCGTTATTTTCTTCATCCGATCAGCCCTACTCCAATTCTCTGATGCTACAACCTACTGTATACACACACACATCTCTCATTACAATGAAGAATGTCACAGGAAGTGGCAAAAAGTTCTGTTTTTTAAAGACATTTTGTATTCCTATATGCCAACAAATAAGAAATGTATGCAACCACTGGGCCTTGTTGATCTGAGTGTTGGGGGTAAACCTGCTATCTTGAAAGTATTACGAATAGCTACGACCAATGTAAAGGATTTCATGCTGACCAGACAATCCTTAGGCTCAATATTTGTGGACTCTATGCAGAAATTCGATTCACTCAACAACAATCAGCAACAGATCATAGACCTATCAGTGGCACTTTAGTATTAAAGTATAAAAAGGAAACGAATTCCACAATCTATCAGTGGCACTTCAGTATTAAAGTATAAAAAGGAAACCAATTCCACAATCTATCAGTGGCACTTCACTATTAAAGTATAAAAAGGAAATGAATTTCACAATCTATCAGTGGCACTTCACTATTAAAGTATAAAAAGGAAATGAATTTCACAATCTATCAGTAGCACTTCAGTATTAAAGTATAAAAAGGAAATGAATTTCACAATCTATCAGTGGCACTTCACTATTAAAGTATAAAAAGGAAATGAATTTCACAATCTATCAGTGGCACTTCACTATTAAAGTATAAAAAGGAAATGAATTTCACAATCTATCAGTGGCACTTCACTATTAAAGTATAAAAAGGAAATGAATTTCACAATCTATCAGTAGCACTTCAGTATTAAAGTATAAAAAGGAAATGAATTTCACAATCTATCAGTGGCATTTCACTATTAAAGTATAAAAAGGAAATGAATTTCACAATCTATCAGTGGCACTTCACTATTAAAGTATAAAAAGGAAACAAATTTTCACAATCTCCCTAGAGCACCACAGGGCTTCTTCTAGACTGACTATAAGATTGCTGTTTTCAAGTCCAATGTAAACAAATTCTTGTTGAGCTGTCCTCTTAAATAATCAATTTCTCTACTAGTTACAACTATCGTTACAAATCCCTTCGGTGTCTCACCGTCTATGTGTTAAACTCAATAAGCCTTATCCTCGAGTGGCGTTTGGGTTTAGATAAGCAGTGACTCGTTTATATAAAAAAAAGTGCCACAGTATCAAGTCCATTGAAGCTTCAGTTTGTCTTAATGTTAAACACAAGTGTCAAAACATTTCATTTAGTAATGTGTCATTTAGTTGAGTAGTGTGTCACTTTCGAGGTCAGGGCTTGTTTCTGACCAAAGCAAGTCTGGGTTACTGGTAGAGCTAGTATGATGTTGAAAACCTGAAACTTGCAATGAAGCCAGCACATAACTGATGACTCACCTGGAAGCTTTTTCAAGATGAAAATGTCAATCAATATATATTGTAAACGAGTCATTGAAGACAAACTATTTTATAGGAAAATGAGCGTTCATGCCTTTCCCAACAGTATTACTATGAAATTGTGTCTAGGAATTAGTCATGGTAATATTAAAGTAGTGGTGAGATGTTGCTTTTTTTCTCTTTTTCTCTCTGTAACATTGTAGAAGCTTCGATGTGTTTTTATTTCTCCATTGTTGTTGTTTTTCTCTCTAGATTAATTTTGCTGATGTATCTCAGTAGTTTTGTTGATTAAATGAGAAGACAGCATTTCTGTTTACAAATGTTGCAACATTTGGTGTTGGGTGTATAAAAATAAAGTGAAAAATGGAAAATTCCACATAAGGTTAGTTAAGCAAGAAGATAGAATTTTCTACTAGAAGTCAAGTTAGATGTTGGGTGTGTAAAAATGGAAATTTTCCATACAACGTTAGTTCAAATAAAAAGATGGAATTTTCCATTAGAAGTCAAGTTAGAAGTTCATGTACTGGTAGTCGTGTTCTGGGAGGAAGTGCATTGCAAAAAAGCTAGACAAGTCCTGCCTCTGGGGAGTATGGCATCAAAGTGAGTGTAGACTTGGAAGGGGAAGATGCTGTTCATCTAGATGTAAAGATTACTGTAAAAAGTAAACCAAATCCCTGCACAAATAATGAAGTTATTTGTTGTTCTTTTTTAGTTACTTGTATTATTCCAGCCACAAGAAGAAAAATAGAAGAAAATAACAATATCTCTACGACTACTACTGGCACCACTACTGAGAGACAATTACAACGTTCTAACGAGAGAGACGAACAGCTGTTTCTGTCGATGAAGAAAACGATAGTCAATCTGTGAGAATAGAATTAAAGAAACGCCCATGCTATGCTGAAAATAGATTATTTATGTGCTAATTTTGATGTGGGCAAATCAAATTTCAAAAGAACATCTCTAAGAATGTCGTTGTCATCACTACTGAGAAGATACTACAACAAGAGAGACACACAGATGTTTATGTCCACAACATAATTCCGGACAGTTGTTTACAATCTTATAAGTTGCTTATTACCACGGTAATGTTACACGAATAAATATCGTTTTTATTTCACTTGAGGTCCAAGAATATGCAGAGTACATCTTCTGTAAATGTCGTTTTCAAATTTGCAGAAGTGCATCACACCAAAAATAATACTTACAATGACCTTCACCAACTAACTACTTGACTGCTGACTATTTCAAATATGCCCCTATCTCCAAACATGGTATCCTGCTTGATCAATTATTTAACTCGAATACTGTTTCCCTGCAATGAAACCAAACCAATATTCTTCTGCTGTTTCTTTTTTACCAAATTGCAATGAAACAAAATAAATGAGGAATGAGAGCTTGACTGATGAAGAATTGGTGTTTATTTCACAAATAGTTACATTCATTTTTTTTTTAACATGAAACTAAAAATAAGGATAAACTGTTTCTAAAAACTTTGTCATACAACAGAAACAATAATTTCACTAAATGGAGAGATATTTTTTCTTCACATTTTCCTGATCATGCAATAATGGATGCTGTTGCACTGCTGCACTGCTGCATATCTCTTGAGAACACGGTATCCTAGTTATAAGATAGCCACTAAAAAAACAAAGGGAGATAACTTGCACTTATTTAGGTTTTCGTTCTTTGTCTCTCCTTTCCTCTTTTCATAGATTCATCCCTTACGCTGCTATGGAACATAAAAAATATCAATGATCTACAAAATAGGCATCAGAATCTACCTCATCAAAACCACTGAAACACTCTCCTGCATGATTGGCCTTTTCGATACCTTCACATACTATAAAAGTTCAAATGCATTTAGATCTATTGGGGTGTTTTTTTATTTACTAATGAGTCACCACTTATCAAAGCTAAAAGCCACTCGAGGATAAGGGTTAATGAGATAGATAGATTGTCAGTTGAATCATGATGAATATTATGAGAGGATTGTAAATAATGAATGGAATGACTGAAATTTGATGACCTATAAGGACGGTTTATAACAAATATTTATTGACATTGAATTTGAAAATAAACCATGTTGTAACCTGCAGGAAAGCAATTTCGTGGTAATGTGATCAACAGATGCAGTATTCTTGGAAAGAAACTGTTCATAGAAATTGTTTTGTGTTAGGCAAACAGAGGAAAAAAAGAAAGTTCTTTGCAGTTGTCCTAAAAGATGAGTTCTTGCTGTGAATATTTTACAAGTGAGGATCAGAGATTGAAGCTCAGTCGAGCACCTTCCATGTTATTTATTCACTAATACTGTTCGGAAAGGTATAAACTCACAATTTCCCCCCATCCGTGAGTACAATAGCAACTTGTGTTGAATTGATTGTATACAATGAACCATCAACAATAGATATTGTGCTTTAGCATTAAATAACTGAGAAAATAGTTGATATGCCATAAACCCAAAGCTAACATATCATCCCTAATTTTACATCCGAATAGTTCGTTACAAATACTCTAAATAAAACTATTGACTATATTTCAAGACAAAAATGAATAATTAAAAGAAGAAGCACTAAAATATTGAGCTTTGACTAAAAAATTCTATAATCATAACTGACTTCACTTATAGATAAGCCTTTGTTTTGCTTTATTTTTTTTTATTAGTTCAATTTTAAATAAATCTTTTTGGTTCCACAATTTTCAAACACATTTTTTCTTTTAAATAGTTCATTTCAGTATTGTCTCACTATTTATTCATATTTCCTTTTTTTTATATATGTTTTGCTTTATTTTTTTTTATTAGTTCAATTTTAAATAAATCTTTTTGGTTCAACAATTTTCAAACACATTTTTTCTTTTAAATAGTTCATTTCAGTATTGTTTCACTATTTATTCATATTTCCTCTATTTTTTTATATATGTACCTTGTACGGCATTCACCGGGTCGGGTTGAGCTGGCTTTCTTTGAAGGAGGAAGTTTTTCCTCCTCCTCTTCCTCCTCCTCTTCCTCCTCCTCCTCCTCCTCCTCCTCCTAACCATCATCATATTTCCCTTGGTCAGGGGTCTGACGTTTTCTGACAGCCTGCAATCTCAATCTCAAAGCTCGGCACTCTTGAAGATTTGTTCAGCTCAAATTCCACCATCTAAGATCCTTGTTGGTGGTTTGCATCCAAGGTTTCTTGGATCGCCTAAATTTCCCCCGGCCACCACTTCAAGGTCTCTGCATGTTCTCGTCCAAGAGTTGCTCCTCTCAGTGTGGCCGAACCAACCTAGACGACTAATCGTCAGTTAATCAAGCTTTGGTATATTCGGCCTTGCAAAAAGGGTATCAGAGCTGATATCTTGGGTCTGATCTGAACCCGACATTGTATATCTATCTGATCATTGCTATGTCATTACGCTGAAGACGGGCGAGTGAGAATTAGGTGGAGCTCAGCACTCACCTCCATACAGCATCATGCACCTAACACAGCTGCTATATACCCTTCCTATGGTAGTGAGAGGAATAATTCGCGATGTTAGGACTGTTGAATTAAATTCAAAAGCGGTCCTTAGTCACATGCACAGGGTCGGCCATAACTAACTACATACTTTCATTTCAACATAAACTCATCTGACTAATGACTGCTTGATCAATGGGTGGCTTGGACTGAAATTGCTTTTTCATCGCTCTCTTGGCTTTCCAGAACACCTTCAAAACCACAAATTGTTTGCTTTTTTATAAACAAAAGAAAATATATAATTACTTATGGCAGACCCTGTATATAAGTGTAACGTAAATGATTTTCCTGGTTGAAATTCCGCTATGATATTTGTAAACGGCTATAGACAGCTCGTAAACTATGTAGAGAGTAAAATTTAGATCGAAATCTGAAAGTTTCTTTTTATAATCTAATTAATTTATTGTATAGCAAGAAAGAAATACGTATATGTTGCATATTGTACACAGCACTTGAACAATGGCAACTCAGATTCATTCCTTAAGTTCAACGATGCTATAGAAAGATTCAAATACCACATGAACTAGAAGAAATGCTTAAGTAGCACAAAGTTACAAACAAAGGAACCCTGTATATCCTGATCAGGATAGATGACAACGTAGGCTTCTTGCATTTTTTTTGGAGGGGGGTTCTTCCCACATACAGCGGCTAGTATCCTTAAATGATTCCCCATCTGGTACTAGGCAGGCTCAATGTCGCTTAACTTTTGTGATCTAACAAGCACAGGTGTCTCAACGTGCTAATGCTATACATTTGTATATATGTTCAAACCAAAAAAAATGCGTTTTCATTAACAACTGTTAAGATTAAGCCACAACACCGATCAAGATAAAGAGGTTAAATATATGCACAAGGTTATCAAATATTTTTCCTGTGGTGGTGTGACAAGCAACCAACTCTAAACATCTCTGAGATTATTGTTATGTTCTGTTATCTTGTCTAGACACTTACTTCAGATAGTATTTGATTAAAAATTGCCGCAAGCTTTCAAGTTTGAAGTTATTGCTCTTGGACAATACCAAATTGTCCTACCAGTCTCTGTAAAGTTGCGAGATTTATCGCACTTACAGTGAGATTAAAATACTCTTTTCAGATTCACACGACATAAACAAATATCTTTCTAATATACTGCTGAGGTTACATGTGATCTACGTCATGAAGTGAACTTATTTGCATATTGATTTGAGAAAGACGTTTCATTAATTATTTAAGGGGAGGGGAATGTTCTGTTGCCATGAGACCATCCTCACAGGAATTACCTCCTCCTTTGTGAGGTAGTGTAGTATATGTTCTGTTATCATGATATCACTGTCCCGGGCATTACATTTTCCTTATTGGGGGGGGGGGTGTAGTATATGTTCGTTCATCATGATACCATCCACCCAGGCTAGCAAATACATATAATGGTATTCTAATCTACTATTTAATATTTTTGGTTCCCATATTGTATTAAATTCTATACTAGATCCACTTAAGAGGCCATTGTCGCCCAACATATGCGCTGCTTCTTTGCATATTGTCAGGTTTTTTTATATTGTTTTTCCCATTCGCTTCCGATCTTATATTATTTCGGGTTCATACCAATGTGATATTAAAGAATAAAGAAATAAGAATAACAATTTGAAACTCTTGATTTTGCAAACCTTTTTAAAAATTCATTTGTAGTTTCTAAAATCCCACTTATTCCTTTCTACCACGGATTGCGTGATTGGCCTCATGAATAATATCACCGACTTTGGAATCGGCAATGATTAGTTCAAAATTCTTGCATGACTTATTGTGTTGTCACTGTCAGGCTATCGATGTATGATGTCCCGCTATATATTCTATAGTAGAAGAATTGTAATTAAATCTATGCTGGTTTCATGCTGCGTAGATTAAATTGTTATGGTGAACTAACGTGCAGCAGATACTCAGTTAATTTGTTGAAATTGACTGTTATTGCACGAAGAAAGTACTGACACGGCAGGGTGCATGATTGTACTAATGGATATTGTAGCTGTCTATGGAGTCGGCAATGCTGAATTCTAAATCGTATTGGATCTATTGTTGCCATTTCTGCGCTATAAATGTGGGAAAGGTATGGTCTTGCAACTTGTGTTCTATTGATTGTATACAATAAATATTTGCCATAAATATTCTACTTCTACGTTACATTAAAAAGGATTGATATGCCATGAAACACACAAGCCAATCTGGTCGTGGGTATGACATTAAAGTACACTCAGTGGTGAAGCTGCAATTTGGAAGCTTTTTTTACTAATGAGTCACCACTTATCAAGGCCAAAACCACACGAGGATAAGGGTAAATGAGATGGATAGATTGATAGTTGAATGATGATGAATACTATGAGAGGATTGAAGATCTCCATATACCACCTACTCAGAACAACAGCAATTCTTCCTCTTATGCCAGAAATATCGTTCATGAAATGCAAAGACTAAAAAAAAAACAAATAGGCGAAGGGATGAGAGTTAAAAAGTGACTTCTGCATTAACTTTCAAAGGATTGATATGCCATAAAACACAGGGACCAACCTGGGTACGACATTAAAGTACTCCCAGTTTGGAAGCTTTTTTTTCTTTTTACTAATCAGTTTCCACTTATCAAGGCCAAAAACGACTGAAGGATAAGGGTTAATGAAATGAATAGATTGACAGTTGAATGATGATGAATATTATGGGAGGATTGAAAATCTCTGCATACCACCCACTCAAAACAACAGCCGGCCCAGAAAACAGTAATTCTTCCCTCTTTGTCGGAAACATCGCTCATGGAATGTAAGGACTAAAAGACAAAATAGCAGGGAAGCGAGAGTTACGAGGCTGCTGAAAGTAAACCCAAGGTCCGCTTTCTACTCTCCATCAGTATTATCTCCCATGGAGCTTATCTGCCTTTTGGCACCTCTTGTTTGTAATGTTGCTGAGTGTCTGCACATCCATCTAAAACCAAGACCTGCAACTCTAATCGCTGATAGTCAAACCATGAAACAGGTGGTACTAGTTTACGTGGTACTAGTAGCAAGTAAGAACCCAGAGATGACCTGACTACACGCAGAAAAGACTTAAACTTTAAGGAGTCTGGAGTCACCTTTTAGTTGCCATTACCTCCAGGTTTATGCTGACCCAGAGTGGTAGTACCTGTCAGGGTTCCATCTATGGGCCAAATATAACAAATATTAATTGGCATTGAATTTGACCATTTTGTAACCCACAGGGAAGCAGTTTCGTGGTAATGTATTCCACAGATAGGATGTTCTTGGAAAGAAACTCTGTTCATGGAAACATTTACAAATTCTTTAAAGAATATATATTTTTTTTACAAATGAGTCATCGCTTATCAAGGCTAAAGACTACCCAAAGATAAGGGTCAATGAGATGGATGGATTGTCAGTTAAATGATGAAGAATATTATTAGAGGATTTAGATTGGTAAATGGAATGAACAAAATTTGATTAATTATCAGGACGGTTTATGATAGATATTTGTTGATATTGAATTTACAGACTATCGTGTTGTAGTCTGCAGCGAAGCAGTCATGTGGTAATGTGTTCCACAGATGGGAAGTTCGTGGAAAGAAACTCTGTTCATGGAAATTGTTTGTTGCTAGACACACAGAGGAAGAAAGGAAGGTGCTTTGCAGTTGTGGTAATAAGATGAGTTTTACAAGGAGGAACTAGAGATTGGAACTCAGTCGAGCATCTTCATGGTAATAAGATAGAGTAGAGAAAGACTAGCAACTTCTCTTCTGTTAAAAAAGAGCTGGAGAGAACAGACGAGATCATCCCTCATTAGATTGCGAAGTCGATTTTGTATCGTATATTTAAGAAGCATAAAAACGTTTACCAAAATGCCTGGATTCAGTATTACATAACCCTAAAAGGGTTGATATGCCATAAAACAAAACAAAAAGACCAACACAAATCGTTAACAATAGGTATTGTACTTGAGCATTCAATAACCCAAAAAAAGAGTTGATATGCCGTAGCACAATCCAAACCATTCCTTACTATCAAAATTCGAATTTTACTTCTTAAGGGTCACTTTGCTACAAATACTTTAAAACCCTTGACTGTATTTTAAGACAAACAGAAAAACCTAAAACATCGACGTTAAACCAAAATAAAAACTCTGCAACCATAACTAACTTCCCTTCTAGCTAATCCCTTGTTTTCTTGGATTTTATGGAGGACAAAAAGTGAGAAAGTGAAAAGAAAACTGGGAATAATCTAGTTCTCTGGGGGTTTTCTTTTTTACTGTTTTTTAATACTAAGCTAATAAATGGTGAAAGGCGACTGAAAAACATTTTAACTTTTCTCCATTTTAAGGGAACAGAACAACAACAACAACAACAACAGCACTTGAAAAGAGCAATGTCATTAGAGCAAGCGGATTTCTATACAACAGTAAAAAATAAAATAAAACAGAAGCGGATATTCTTAAGCTGCAGCCATTCACACTGTGCGTTTAGCAATGAAAATTCTATTTAAAACGTAAGCATGACAAACCAACGAAAATGCAATTTTAATCTTACACATGACAGACAAAAGAAA
>OY744525.1:46252147-46527147 GCA_963556195.1 Sepiola atlantica | reverse complement strand
ATATATATATAGATAGAATACGCACCGGGTCGACATATATATATATATATATATATATACAGATAGAATACGCACCGGGTCGACATACATATATATATATATATATATATATATAATGTGCACCATGTTGAAATATATATATATATATATATATATTAGAATGCGCACCGGGTCGAAATATATATAAAGAATGCGCATCAGTTCGAGATATATATAGAATGCGCACCGGGTAGATATATATATATATATATATATATATATATATAGGCACCGGGTAGAGACATACAAATATAAAATGTGCACTGAGTTGATATATATATATAAAAGGTGCACTGGATATATATATATATATATATATATATATATATATATATATAAGGTGCACCAGGTAAAAATATAGAATGAGAGATCCGTGTATGGTAAGGAGTCGGTTGATATGGGAAGGAGTCAGTCGGAGTGTATAGGAAGGAATTGGATGGCATGGATAGGAGTCTGAGTCGGATGGTATAGGAAGGAGTCAGAGGTTTGGGAAGGGCGTAATAAATTATTAATTGCCCGGGACCTTTTTTTTTCCCGGTGTGGGAACTTATCTTTATTGCCTAACTCCTGGAGAGGAGTAAATCAATACTCGGCATTGTCCTGGATAAAAAATTCTATGCTTGCATTGTTACTTTCGGTAACTTTGGACTATTGTCTTTATCTAAATAATTTATATTCATATTAATATCAAATAGAGGGGTGGGGAACAAAAAATCGGAAATTTACCGGGAACATATGTTCTACTAGGCATTTTTCGGGATCAAAAATTTAAAGATTTCAGTATTATTTTAGTAATAGGTATATAGTAAATCTCTTCGGACTACTGACTTCATCAACATTACACACCTTCTTAATATCGTTAAATGGAGTGGGGTGACAAGAAATTGAGAATTGATCCGGACTTTTTGTTCTACTCGGCGTTGTCCAGGATCAAAATTTCTAAGATTACAGTATTGCTTTTGGTAACTTGTATATTAGCGCCTTCGAACTGTTGACTACATTACCATTACGTACCTTCTTAATATGTTGAAATTGAGGGGGCAAGAAATTAAACATTGAGAATAAGAGAAAGCAATGGGCTGGGCAAAAAGAAAGAGACGGTTAGGGAGAGGTATGGAAAAATGGGCGAGAGGGAAAGAAAGAAAGATAAAGAGACGACTAGAGAGAGAGAGATGACTAGAGAGAGAGAGAGATGACTAGAGAGAGAGAGAGAGATGACTAGAGAGAGAGAGAGAGAGATGACTAGAGAGAGAGAGAGAGAGAGATGACTAGAGAGAGAGAGAGAGAGAGAGAGATGACTAGAGAGAGAGAGAGAGAGAGAGATGACTAGAGAGAGAGAGAGAGAGATGACTAGAGAGAGAGAGAGAGAGATGACTAGAGAGAGAGAGAGAGAGATGACTAGAGAGAGAGAGAGAGAGATGACTAGAGAGAGAGAGAGAGAGATGACTAGAGAGAGAGAGAGAGAGAGAGATGACTAGAGAGAGAGAGAGATGACTAGAGAGAGAGAGAGATGACTAGAGAGAGAGAAAGAGAGAGAGAGATGACTAGAGAGAGAGAGAGAGATGACTAGAGAGAGAGAGATGACTATAGAGAGAGATAGAGATGGTATGAAGATTTACACACATTACTTTTTTTCTTCTATTTTGTTTGTAATTGACCCGGGCAACGCCGGGTAGCCCTGCTAGTGCAATATAATCATTAGAACTGCTATATTTTTTTATAGTATTGACCACTTTTTGATTCAATACATGCAATTTACCATGAAAAAACAACATTGGTAGTCCTTGATTTCATATACATTACTTGTATATATATATACAGCATAATCACATTGACACACTGGTTCCCATTAGATCACTGAAGTTAAGCGACGTTGAACCTGGTCAGTACTAAATGGGTGACTATTTGGGAATACAAGGCGCTGTAAGTGCTCTCCGCTTATCTTGGCATTGTTTTCAGTCATCCTTGAATCAATAAGTGCTGATTCAAGAGAAGTGTGGTTGGAAATTGCACACCTCTTGCTTCCAAATTACATGTACAGCCACACTTACAGGGTGTATCCATTGTCTCTCAAAACTAAACGAACGCCATGACGTGTATATACTGTTATGATATTGTTTGGAAAGAGAACGCAGAATCAGTTGTAGTGGTCAGTTGCGTCGCTAGAGGCGTCGTAATTTTGCATATCGATATTGTTCCTCCCGTCCGATGTAGCAGCAATAGATATGTGCGATTAGACAACTCCATTTTGTAATAACATTTCAGTAATCATCTCATATACAGGGTGTGTGGAAAGTAATTTCCTATTATTAAATGTTCATAATTTATTACTGAAACTAGAAGAATACCCGTCCCAGGACGAGTAAAATTAATTCCCCGAGCAGAACAGTTTTGCACCACTTTTATGATTCCTTTACGAAGATTGAAAACAAGATATAATGATACTAAACCTTATGTCAATAAAAGCAAAAGCCATGTGGTGTCATGAGCATAGTGAAAAAGGACATTCCTCATTCAACACCAAGAAACGTAGGTTCTTCCTGCTTTATATGAAAGGATAAAAATAATCCGACGGTATGAAATTAAAAATGGAAAAGTGGAAGACCTTTTCGCTCAACGTTTCGCCCAAATTTCACGTGGGCTTTGTCAAGAGCGGACGAAGAATACAAAAATGACAAAAGACGAGAAAGTCTGTAAATTATGGGGAATATATATAGTGGTTGGGTTCATGTTGAGATGAAGGGTATGCAAAAAAAAAAAAAAAACTCAACATGAACCCAACCACTATATATATTCCCCATAATTTACAGACTTTCTCGTCTTTTGTCATTTTTGTATTCTTCGTCCGCTCTTGACAAAGCCCACGTGAAATTTGGGCGAAACGTTGAGCGAAAAGGTCTTCCGCTTTTCCATTTTTAATTTCATATATATATATATATATATAGTTTTTCTCCTGCATTCTAACCTGTTTTCCGTTTGTCTTTTTTCAAACATTTTGTCCACCACAGCATTTCATTTTCATAACTTATCGTGTACCTTACCCCATACAGACACACATTATATATATATATATATATATATATATATATATATATATATACTAGACGAATACCCAACAAAATAGTTTGTAATATTTTATATCTCTTTACAAAGATTAACATCAATATATAATGATATTAAACCTTATATCCAGAATCCTTATTTCAATTTTGATCAAAACCCATTCTATGATTTTAGAAAATGTCTAAAATTTAAGGATTAAGCTTAAGGAGTCTTAAGAAAGAATTGAAATTTAGGAGAACCTTGCTTAATTGGTGTTGAATGACTATGGATCAAATCAATGCAAATCTGAAATATTTGAATTTTCAAATGGAAGGTTGTGTCCATATTATCCCTCTTAAAATCCGTTTAAATTACTTTAGAAAAACCCTGAAATTATGGAAATATTTATTAATTGATGTCTAATATCTATTATTAACATTTCACAAAAGTTGGAGGTATATGAATTTTCATGAAGGGCTTCTACCCCTTTTTACCTCCTTCACATAAAACTAAATAAAACAAAATATAGCCCACATTACCACCCTTTACGCCAAGCAGCGGTGTTCCAAAATTTATAATTATCGGTTAATTAGTTTAGGAGTGAATCCTCTACATACAAATATATTAACATATACACATACCTGACTTTATATAAATAGAGATATAATTCTTACAAGAAATGAATATACGAAAGTGTCTAGGATAAGATTTTATTTAAGATTCGATATGGGCACCAGCATTCGTCACCAGCTTCTCAAGTCTGGAGAACTGCATCAACTGATTTCACAAGTGGCCTTTTTACTAGTTAGAGGATGATGAATACTATGAGAGGATTGAAAGTCTTCATATACCACCAACTCAAAACAACAGCCGACCCAGAAAGCAACAAGTTCTCACATTCCATGAGTGATATTTCTGACAAGGGGGTAAGAGTTGCTGTTTTCAACTGTCAATCTATCCATCTCAGTGACTTTTATCCTCGAGTAAGTTTTGCCTTGATATGTGGTGACTCGTTAGTAAAAGAAAAAAAGAAAAATGTTACTTGTAAAATCAGTTGATGAGGTTGCCAGGTGTCTTGAGAAGTTGGTAGCGAATATTGAAACACATATTTAATTTTGAATTGTAGCCTATGCTTTCTCATATTCATTTTTTGTAAGAATTATTTTGCAGTAATAAATTAAAAGCACTTAATAATATGAAGTTACTTTCGACACACCCTGTAAGACACTTCTCCTCCTTTTTGCTATGTACTCTTCTGACTTTATATATGTGTCGTTTTGAAGCAGCTTCCAAAAAGTTATTTAGATTCTGTTTCTGCTAATTGCTATTTTGCATCAGCGTAAATCCCAATTGCAATTCAAAAGCATTGTACAATGTCTATAAAGCTATTTCAGATGCTTTGGGTTTCCATTTCATCAACATATCTAGGCCTTAATTAATTTGTTTTTTATTATGTTTATTTCGACCTTGTAGCATTTAGATCATAATGCCAGTGCAATTTAAAATCTTGTCATATTCCCAAATATTTCTTTTCTTAATCTTGAATAATGTTTTTTTGTTCCGGCAAAATTTCTAAAAAGTTTCCTTTCTTTACTTTTCTTCAAATAAATATTGATCTTACACTTATGCTGATGAAACTTTTGCTGTTATAATATGATTAGGGATTACTCTATATATTCATATAAACTGTTTGAGAAATATTTTATCAAGCTCTTTCTTATTTGTTTTTTTAAGACTACTTTTTAACTTATCAGTGAAACGTTCACCCTGACCATTTGATCATGGATGGTATGTCGACATTGTAACATGTTCTACACTATAATGTTTACAAATTACGGTGCAGATTGTGTGCCATTATCTAATACTATAGTGTCCGGCATATAATTCATAGAGAAACTTTATTGTTATTGTGCACTAGCTGTACCTACCCGGTGTTGCCCGGTAGTGTATTTACTTACAATTTGCTTTCGTTTTTTTAACCATACCGTATTTTTTCTCAAAATATTATTTGTTTCAATGAAAGGGTAGTAACTCTGGCGGCAGCCATTTGAAAATAATTCCAACCCGGACAAAGTATTTTGTGGGCGGAATTAAATCGTTTTACATTTTATTCTTCTAAACAACTTGCTGAACGATCCACAAGAAAAACTAACGAACCAGAATCAAATATTGATTTTGTAGGAAGAAAGCTATCGATGACAAAGAAACGCTAAGGAGACTAACTTTACTTTCCAACACATGCTGGCATATAAAACAGACATTAAAACAAATATGATAAGAAGTAGCATCCTATCCTTATAAATGTTCATCCATTTAGTAAAGCTGTCAATAATAATAATTAAACAATATGAACTCTTCAGTTGTCGCACATAATTGATATTAATCTAGAACAAGGTGTATCGGTGTATTCGGCCATAGTTGTTAATTTATTGGTGCTGCTTTTTTCACATGTTGAGCACGTTACAGAATTCAACTGAATATTGGATATTCTGCTCCATTTTAGGCCAAATATACAACAATTCTTATGAGAGATTGCATCTTTGTCATCTCAAAATGAAACTGTTTTAAGATTAGTTTTTGTAGCAAAAACGGAATTACTACTCTTTCCATCTACATCAGGGGCGGGCAACCTTTTCAGAGTGAGAGCCAGATGAGACTTTTGGAAGGAGACCGCGGGCCGGAGTGAAAAACGAAATCTCAGAATTACTATATTTTGTTTACATGAATAAATTGTACAAATATTGCATTGAACACTCTACAAATCTGATATTTTTTCTCAAGAGACTTCTGTATGTGATGTTATAAAAGGCGCCGACGAAGAGCCATTTTGGAATCATAAAAAATAATGACGGGGGAAGTAGCAAGTTGATCCAGCATTCGTTTTGACACACCTCACATAGGTTCTCTGTTTTATGCCCTTTCTTCGTCTCTCGTTTCCTCTTTGCCTCTCTCTTTCTCTTTCTCTATTTTTATCTCTTAATTGTTAAATAAAAATGAAATATACATGCATGATCGCTCGCTGATATTCATACATTTTCATCCCACTGTAAATCTTAATTGAAACCTACTTTTACGTCTATGTCACAAAATGATATGAGTTTTAGTGGGAGGTCCGTGGGCCGGATTGCAATAATAAAGCATAGCAGGGTGGCGGGCCGGACGCTAAGCCTTCGCGGGCCGGATGTGGCCCGCGGGCCGGAGGTTGCCCGCCCCTGATCTACATAAATGTTGTATATTGATGTTGTGTTAAAAAAAGTAATGACGAACGTTTATGGTAATCTACCCTATTGCATCACTACATGGACTCTTCTCGATAATATGAACAGTGATGGTAACAGATAGAGAGTCGCTATGTCCAATCCAGTAACAATCTCTGGCAATACATTACTTCTGTAAATTCAATTTTGGATTTCTTGACCAAAATAAAAAAAAAATATCTTTATTTGTGCATATAAAGGTTTCTCTACTTAATTCTCCATGTTATCATAAATACCTTTTATTTTTTACTTTTATTTGTGTCAATAACATAGTAGAAAAAAAAGAAAAAAAGCTAGCCTGAATCAAGTATCGATTTGGCATCATATAATATATTATATACAGTTTATGTTAAAAGTATTTGCTATGGTGATCTACCCTATTCTGTCACTTCATGAACTCTTTCCGACACTATAAATAGTGTTAACAGGAGAGACTCGCTATGACAAATCCAAAAGCAATCTCTGACAACCCATTACTTCTGTACTTTCTGTAAATACATACTCTTGTTAACTCTACTCACTTGTTGTCTTATTTTTTTCGACCCTTGAAGACGACAACACGAACACTTATATACCAAAATATAATGGTATATCTTTATTGTTTGGTTGTGGCGAACAATTAGTTACTGAGAGTGAAGAGTGCACAGGAGTTGATGAAAGTCTACTTCTCGAATTCGCTAGTTAATCTCAATTCGAGTCGGTTAATATAACGTGTTTTAGACACCCATACATCCTTAACTGCCATATCAATTCGAGAATTTCCCTGATGTATTCAATATAGTCACGCTCTTTAAGAGATGTGATATCCAGCTATGTATTATTTATTTAATGAACGGACTTTTTTTTTTCAGTTCGTCTGCATATGTCCTTATAGAGGTGTGGCGGGAGCAAGCAGGCATAACATTAGACAGACAAGAGACAGAGAGAGAGAGAGAATGCGAGGGTAATGTAATACAACGCCTCGTGACAAGGGTCTATTTTCGGCTTTTTTATCCCTTTTGTTTCTCTTCTGTGGCATCCAGCCAGGTATTGTTCATTTAATGAACTGATGATCTATTCCAGTGCGTCTACCTTATAGGTGCATTTGTATCAAAGCCGGATGATATTCTTCCGACCAGCAGAGGCGTCTCTGCGTCAATCAGCCAGAGGTTTATTATTCTGGGCAAGTGTATTTAACACAATTATTTCGTAATGCATATAAAATGTTTACTTCCTTTTCATCTCTATCTTAGTTCATTCAGACAGAGCGTCTTGGTTTAGTGGTAGAACGCTGGACTATAGACATCAATATCGAAGGTTCGATCTCTGTCTAAGTTAGCCATGCTGATGACGGCTGTGAGCCAGAAACACGTGTCCATGGATTACTTTTATGTACGTATAAAATAAATAAAAATATATATATTAACGAAAAATACGTCCTATGAAGTTTAGGGCGACTAATAATGCAATTTTCTGCATCTTAATCATTTAGGAAAGTGAGACCATCGAAATAATAGTAAGCAAAATAGCAACGAACGCTACAATCACCAATAAAAATAATTACATAAAATACATTAGTTCATTCATAATTTTTATAAATTTTAGATTGTTTTAATTCCATCCGATGTTACAGGTAGCTCCCTGATTGTGTTACACAGAACGTTTCTTATTTCGTTTTCTGCAGGTAAAGATGCGATCACGCTCTTCTCAAATTCTTCCTGACATTTTGACATGTGCATCCTAAGATAATTTAATGATAAAAAATTCATCTTAATATTATAATTTAGTAAAACATATTCCACCATTTTTACCTGTTAGAATCCATTCTTTAGACGCCCCAAATACTTACTAATGGATGGTGAACTGTTTGAAAACTAAACTTTCTATCCTATATCGATTTATGAAATTTCTTCACTGCAATAATAATAGCTAGATCTTCTACAGGGTGGGCAAAAATAAGGGTCCTATTTTTAAAAATTCATAACTTTTTTATTTATTGATTTTTTTTATTTTTTTTTTTTTAGAATAAGTAAAGGACCCCTTCCGAAGCAAGCATGAGCCGTATTAGCCCTAAGGAACGTACCCTCATTTAGAAAACATTATTTTTGCTTAAAAAACTCAAAACAGTGTAAAAAACAATACTTTAGTTTTTGTAAGTTTTAAGAAGTGTTTTTCGGCTAAAATTTGTTTTGTTTATTTCAAAAAATCTCGGAAGGGTCAGTCTACACACACATAAAGTTTGGTGAGTTTAACTTTTATTTTGTGTAAGTTATTCAAATTCAAGTTATTCAAATTTAAAGATAGGACCCTTATTTTGGCCCACCCTGTATTTCAATTTGTTTGTAGTTTTCTTTCCAGCTAATGTGAAAGTTCTCGAGGCATTGGGCACAGCTTTTACCTTATCATCTTTTAACTTATGGCAAACATTTATATCCAATCTGTTGCTAAGGTTGCTGTGAAAATGATTGAATTATTTTACCGCTGCAGAAATCACCTGACTCTTGCTGCAATCTTCTACCTATATAAGAGCTAGGTATATCCTGCTGCAACACGTTTTGGAAGTTGATTTAGTGACATGATATACATTAGTAAAAAGTACACCTTGGTTTTACTTCCGGCAGCCCCGTAACTCTCGCTTCCCTTATTTTGTCCTTTAGACCTTACATTCCATGTGCGATGTTTCTGACAAAGGGGGAAAAATTGCTGTTTTCTAGGTCTTAATCCATCCATCTAACACTTATTGTAGGCCAGTTTTTGACCTTGAAGTAGTATTTTTTTAGCTCCTTACATCAAGTAGCTACATGCCTTGTCTGGAGCCATTTGCATAAAAGAAGTTCTTTGTTTATTTCCTCCTACTGATATGGGACAGATCTGTTCGTTTGGTTGTCTGGTATTCTGAAACAGAATGAGAAAATAAACATACCAGTTTTCCTAACTTTGATCGGCATTACATAACCCATAGTTGGTTGCTATGCCGTAAAACAAATCAAACCAAACCTAACTTTGGCTGATGACACAATAAGCGGAGAGTGGAAATGCTTCCTGTTTGTTTGACAGCGTAGGACTTTTTGCCTGAACGACTTTGCTCTCTGATGTAAGTAGATCAAGAAAGCGTACAAAATCGACTTCGCAATCTAGTGGAAAATGATTTCTTCTGTTCTTTCTTTACTTGATCGTTATTTCCATGTAAGTTTCTCGACTGAGTTCCCATCTTTTGTTCCTCTTTGTAAGACATTTATATCAAGAACTCGTTTTCCTACCATAACTGAAAAATTTTCTTTCTTCTTCCATGTACCTAACGTCAAACAGAATTTCCATGAACAATTTCTTTTCATGAACTTCTCATCTGTGTAACACATTACCATGGGATTGTTTCTCTGCAAACTACAACATGGTCATCTTAAAATCTAATGCCAACAAATATTTGTCATAAACCGTCTTCATAAGTAATCAAATTTTATTCATTCCATTCATCATTTTCAATCCTCTCATAATATTCTTCATAATTCAATTGACAATATATTTATCTCATTAATTCTTATCCTCGAGTGGCTTTTTGTCTTGATAAGTGGTGACTCATACAAAAAAAAACCCTGTTTCAATACCATAATCAAGGGAAGGCAAATAGATTCCTATGTTGCCCGTTTCTGTTTTTTTTTATTAAACTTTCCCATCTTTCGCAAGTTATTGGATTAATTACATTTTTCAGGAAGAGCTCAGAAAGTTTTGGTCACTGTGTGTGTCTTGATAGAAGAACTGAAGTTTTTGGGAGTGAATCTATATAATACTAAAAGTCTATTGTCTTGTATGTTTGCAATCAGCTTTCAGCTTTCCGGTTTTCAACATCCGGTTGCGCATGCGTAAATAGCATCGTCTTCTAATCTGTCATTCCAATTCCGTTGAACTCTTATTATTAACGAACGCATGAAATTTTTCATTCTGGAAATGTTTATATCGCTTTAAATATAAAACAATTACATTTAATATCATCAAATAGTTTTTTTGTTTTCTCCACGGCTAAAAACATTCAACGGCAGGACTTTGTAAAGTCTGTCGCAGTTTCAAAAAAGCTCCACCCTTTTAAAAAACAAAAACAAACAAACAAAACAACAACAATCATTATTAATATCAATAGCGGCGGTGAACGAAACCACCTCCCACTTTTCCTCTCACAGATTTCACCACTCCTACTCCCTCTGTTTTCGTTACGTACGCGAGACAGCCGGTTGTACCCCCTTCCTTTCTCACCTGTTCAGTGCATATTTACCTATAAGTATGGCCAACCACTTATAATTCAGTAACTATAATTTAAAAAAAAAAACAATTATAATAAACAGAACGACGCATAGAAATCTATCTATATTCTTTTTTCAACAATTACATTTAATTTCATCAAATAGTTTTTTTGTTTTCTCCACAAGTGTCACGCACATACATGAATTCCATAGCTAATATAACAAACTGACCCAACGGGTCACGGGTGGTCTAGTACAATTATAAAATGATTGGCTCAATGGTTGTGTCTAGCTCAGTTAGATTAAGATGAGCCCTCATCAAACCTCACCCCCTGAAACGGTCTCAAGGCAAATTTTGTACTTCATCCAAACAAATATTGTTATTTTGTCTGTTGTCCGAGCAGTTTTAATCCCCCCCCCCCCTGCACTCAGGATTATTGCCAGTTGCTCGTTTGGTTGAGAAAATCAAGCAGACAGTGGAAGAGAAGATGAAAAAAATCAGACTGACTTTTTTCCCCTGTCTTGCACGTCTTGTAAAGTGGAGGGCAGAACATTATCTTATTAACATTAGGTGTCCCAAACCAAAATTTTACTTTCATTATATCTAAAAACTTTTAATATGGGAACATAGAGCTTTGCAAAACATAACCATTGGTACCAAATGTATTTTAGCAGCACAATTAGTCACCGAATTATGACTCTTCAAAGTTTGTTGGAAATTACAATATTTGCCGTCTTGTGTGATATTGGTCTAGAAGCCAATTTTCACAGTGTATAACTTGAAATGCTTCAAACAAGTGAAACATCTTTACAAATGTAATTTCATCTTGTGGAAAATTAAAGCTAATCATGATGGAAGTAATAATTATTAGATCAAACCAACCTAAACATTAGACAAAATCCCATTATCCATCAATAAAACGTGCAAAAATGACACAGTTGTGAACTTTCAATAGCTAACACATTGAATCTTCTTAATATG
Organism: Sepiola atlantica; assembly: GCA_963556195.1. Classification (NCBI taxonomy): domain Eukaryota; kingdom Metazoa; phylum Mollusca; class Cephalopoda; order Sepiida; family Sepiolidae; genus Sepiola; species Sepiola atlantica. The sequence goes on along the minus strand of OY744525.1, from coordinate 46,515,613 downwards.
ATTCATAGCACATTAGCGATCAAGCTAGTTTTTCTTTCAATAGTACATCAGTAAAAAGAACCCTCAGATTTGGACCACGTAAATACAGACGGAAACAATTAGATAATAGAGCAAAATTTTATTAAATATTTCATTCACTAAAGTTTTCATCTTGGAGTTTTTTGTGAAAGGCAACTTAAAACCCAATATTGGAGAGTAGGCCTTTTTTTAAGGTGGGACTATCCATATATGCATAGAGATACACAATAGTGTGCATATAAAATTTTAAAAAACACTAACATTCTTTTCACGTGAAAAATAAATCATCTGTCACAAAAAATAGTAACCTAAGTTGAAGTAATCTGGAAAAAAAAACTTTTAATGATACAAGAGAAAGAATTGTACATTTAACTACAAAGAGAAATTATTAAATTTTGCTTACATCCAAGTTTTATCACAATAACTAAAAAATAACCGATATATCATAATGTATAGTTTAAGAAGAAAAAATGAATAATAACCCCCTTCAAAACAAACACACATAAAAAATTGATCTCCAACAAATTAAGAAAAAATGGGCAAGATTAAAAAGAAAATGTTGCACGTCCTTAAAAACGCTTTCTGGTCAGGAAATGGGTGATCATTTTATGTTAAATGTATATGCAAAAATGATTTCCAACTCTAAATAATAGAATATATTATTTTAATGCTGACATTTAAAGGCTGCTTGCATGTAATTGCCTAAAAAAAGTTCAATCCAATTTTTTTTTTTGAGTGAATTAGCATAAAGTGCAAGGCTCAAATAATACCCTTATTCTTATAAAATATTATCTTCCTTTCAATTTGGTGTATATATATACATTTAATTTTTCATGAATAGGTCATCACTTATCAAGGCTAAAAGTCACTTGAGGATTAATGAGATTGAATGATAGTCAGTCGAGAGATGGAGAACCTTATAAATATATTGAGAATGATTGATGGAATGGACCAAGTTCAAATACTTGTGAAGACGGGTTATGACAGGAATCTGTTGACATTTGGATTCGAAGATAACCATGTTGTAATCTGCAGGGAATCAGTCCTGTGGTAATGTGTTCCACAGCCCTTGTGTGTGAAAGAGGCCGTAGAAACGATAAAAGATCATCAACCACTAGATTGCGAAATGATTTTATACTTTGTCAAGGCATGAAAAAGTGCTCCAAGTGACATCTGTTTTAGTTATATCAATATATGCAATTTCAATTAAAAAAAAAGAAGCTCTACTCCAAATTTAAAAAGCTATATTCCAAATTTAAAATCTGTCTCTGCTCCAGATTTAAAATCTGTCTCTGCTCTAGATTTAAGTCTTGACTCCAGATTTAAGAAGCAGCTCAACTCCAAAATTAAGAAGTGACTCAAATCGAAACATAAGAAACGGCTTGACTAAAAAGATAAGCATCTCGACTCAAAAGATAAGCATCTCGACTCGAAACATAAGAAGCGTCTCAACTCGAAACATAAGAAGCAGCTTGACTCTTAACATAAGAAGTGGTCTGACTTCAAACTTAAGAAGCGGCTCAACGCCAAAATTAAGAAGCAGCTCAACTCCAAAATTAAGAAGCGGTTCAACGCCAAAATTAAGAAGCAGCTCAACTCCAAAATTAAGAAGTGGCTCAAATCGAAACATAAGAAACGGCTTGACTCAAAACATAGGAAACATCTCGACTCAAAACATAAGAAGCAGCTTGACTCTTAACATAAGGCATGGCCTGACTCTTAACATAAGAAGTGGCCTTACTTCAAACTTAAGAAGCGGCTCAACTCCAAATTTAAAATATTTAATTATAAACTGACAAACGCTGAATTTCAATCTTATTCTAATTGCGACTCCTTTCTTTAATCAACCCATTATCAATGCTGGTATTCATTGTCAATCACTTCTAATTTATATGGCTTGTTCACAACTCCAATTTTAAGCAGGATAATTATAAACAAATTCTATAAAAATCTTGAAAAAACTTGTTCTTAAAACATCTTATTGGTCACTCAAAATGACTAATAATTGGTTTAGGGGAGGGAGTTATTTTAACCCCCTTCTTAGTTAATTATCTCCACAAGAGCATAATTTTCTCATGTGAAATTCTGAATTTTTTTTTTTTTAATTTGAATGTGATCTTTTTTAATTTGAGGGTAAAAAGATATTATCTTCTTGACTCTTTCTTTTTTCTCTTGTCAGTTTTACCATTCTATCTTCCTTTGTCAATTTTTCTTCTTTTTATCCTAGTTTCTTTGTATTTATCTTTTTTTCATCCACTTCTACAATAATTTTTTTAATCCCATCTTCATCTTCAGCGTTTGTTTATTTCATCATCCGCCATCTTTATTCTCTCTTCTCGCTGCATCATTTATTACCTCTCTTCTCACTGGCTCTTATCCTTTTCCCTCTTCACCCATGTTGAACACCAACCGCACCGTCTTTCTTGTCTATTGGCAAATTCCTAATCTCAACATTTCAGTTGAGATCAGACGATAGGTTGCTGTGTGAGACCAGGGTCAATTAAAAAGGTATGTACGGATCAAGAGGTTTCAAAGCCTCAAATATGGATTCTTCTAAAAGTAGGGCTTATTATTTTTGAAAAATCTATTTTCCAATTTTTGCTTCCTTTTATTCTGTTTTGTTTTGTCTTTTGGCTTTGTTTCTCTTTGTGTCTCTTCAGAAATTCCTGCAACCAGTTTTGATCTTTCCAATAAAAGCCTACAAATGAAGTTACATACTTGAATAAAGCAAATTTTACCCAGCTGTTTCCTTTCTCATTGAGTTGATAGATTCTTTCATTATTTATTTATTTTTGTTTGATAACCCCCCCCCCCCTCCTCAAAAGAAAAAAAAAAGAATTAAATAAATGAAACAGTCTTTTGCCTTACAACTCGTCTTATTTGGATGCTTATGAATTTGTGTTCGGGACTCAGAAGAAATATGAAAACATGAAAGAGGTTAAATGATTCAAATCAAGGGAGATAATCAGATTTATAAAAATGATTTTCCTGTCTTCAATTCAAAATGATGACAGTAAATTTCTACCAATTTCATTGTTTCATTTTCCTTTGGACATTATTTATATAGTTTAGTCTCTAGTCTTATTTATGACATTATTAGTGTTTGATTGTTTTGTTTTACAGCATATCAACTCTTTTTGGGTTATTTAATGATAACTCCAGTTATTTACATAACATTTTGTATGCTTCAAGCTCTTAATATCTTCTAATATTTATAAATTAATTTGTGTTCATAGGCATGCACTTATTTTTTTAAAAATAGAGTGGACCTGGAAGTAATGGCAACTATCGAGTGACTCTATGCCCCCCAATACTCCCCAAATTGGGATCTCACGATCGAATGCAGTTTCATGTCATATCCAGACCAGCATTATTAGAGTTTAATATATAGATATATTTTTATTAGATTAAAATGTTTTAATAGTCATTTGTTTTGGAGATTATCACTGTTAAATAATACCTTTTTTTAATTTAAAAAAAGGTTTAATATAACTACTTTTGTATAATTTGGATTATTTGGATCCTTTAAACTTCTGTTCTCATCTTGGATATTATTCTCACAACGTTTCGGCCGATGTAACCTCCAACATTATTCAGGCGCAGCTTGTCGAAATTGAGCATCCGTACAGAATTTCGAACGGAATTAATCCATGGGAGTAGCTTGCTCTCGTTCCGTCAGCCATGACTGGGAAGAAGTCTTAAGTAATTCGTAATTGTATTCTTCGTATCTCCAACACTGAGGATTGAACCTTTAACCTTCAAAAGACTGTCACTTACAACTGATTATTACTTATCATGTTAATCTGTCGCGCCACAGGTCCTTATGGAACGAGAGCAAGCTACCTCCGTGGATAAAATAAATTCCGTACAGATTTCCGAGTTCGACAAAAAAGATTCCCCGAGTTCGATAAAATGAACTTGAAGGAAATCGAAGGTTACATCGGCCGAAACGTTGTGAGGATAACATCCAAGATGAGAGCAGTTATCTGAATAATAAAAAGTATCAATCCTCATTTGAAAAAATCCGAAATTCTTTTGTATATTTTCAGAGTTTAGCCCATTTTACACTGGTGTATCTGTTTTATGGCCTATCGACCCTTTTTTGAGTCATTTAATATAGACACATTTCTGATTGGAAATCATTTTTTGTAAATAACTAGCAGGAAGACCCGACGTTGCTCGGGATTGAATGCGGATCACTACTATGTACTTTTTCACTATGCTCATAACACTATATTACTTTCTTTGTTTTTACCACTCTGATTCGTTTGCTAAAACAGTCGGAAGAAGCTGAAATGTTTCAAAACTATTTGAATTAGTGTCCTATACATATTGTTTAAATTTCATTTCAATCAGATATACGTATTTGAAGTTTTAAGAGGGTTCTGTTCCAATAGTTCACTTAGAGGTAGGGGCACATATATATTTGATACATAAAGGGTAATGTAGAGATTCGTGACCACTTCCATTGTCTTCCCCAGAAAAATTAATACATATGATCTAAATTCAATAAAAATAGGATATATTTGAAGTTTTAAAGGGGCTTATGCTCTAATAGCCTCCTTAGGGGTGCACTTAGAGATTCGAAAATACTTCCATTGTCTTCCCCGGTAAATTTTACATAAGAATACACTTTTAGATTTTATGTAACCTTTCTTTCTATAGTGAACACAGAAACATCACACACGCATACACAGACATTGAGTTTCACATATATATAAATAAATATATATATATATATATATATATATATATATGAGAGAGAAATATAGAGATTATGTTACCTATAACTGTGGATAAGATATTAATATGGCATAAGTGAAAGCAACATGTCTGACTGGATTTAGATGTTGGATAGCTATCTTCTTTCGGATTGATAATCATCTAGAAACTTTTGGACAGATCGTTATTCGCCTTGGACAGTTTGGTGATGATTGTTTAATGTATTCTTGCTCATTAAAATTAATTAAACAGCTTGAAGACGATTTTTAAATTAGACATTTTGTTCTTTATTAGATTTTTGTTCCGGTATAGAGAGACATATAGTCAGTATCTAATAATGGCTATTATCTTCAGAGTTACATCCGACATGTGTGTTCGTTCTTTCCCCTAAACAAATCTAATCACCTCATTATTGTTCACATGGTTCCTGACTTCCGTTTTTTGTCTTTTCACAGGCATCAAATTTGATCTCTTGAAATTTTGACAATTATTTTCTATGTCAGTTCTATTAAAGGCCACTTAATATATAACATAAATTTTGGTTAGACGGTTCCATAGTTTGCATTACACCACCATTCATGCCCCCCCCCCATCCTCCAATGATTTGACTAAAATGTAACTGCATGTTTTCTTTTTCTGCAATAAATATATTGAGAGCAACATACCGGGATAATCCTGATTAAATGGAGAAAGCGGTACCAGGAATCCTCCCCACTCTCCACACTTCAGTTCACACTGTCTTAGACACAAAATTACAAAACTCCAAAAGTGCCACTTAACATGTTTCGCTATCAAAGTCGTGACCTGTTTCTAATCAAAACAAGGCTGTGTTACTAGTTGAGCTAATATGGTGTCGAAAAACCTAAAGCATGCGATGAAACCAGCACATCAGTAACAACTCACCTGAAAACATCTTTAAGATGTATTTTTCAATTCTTGATCATTGTCATACTCTTATTATGAGATAATTTTTCATGAACATACTGCTTAATATTGCAGGAGTTCAGTTTGTTCTTGCAAAATGAACATCTTTAATGGAGATTTGATGTCGATTTGTAGTGAATACAATGCCACGAATTAAAGTTCATTCTTAAAGATATAGCATGGGGTAGCATTTGTTTTGATAGATGATCAAAACAAATGCCACCCATGGAATCGTTAATACAATCCTTTCTGCAATCCAACCATATAAAAATACAAATAAACTTCAGTTTATGCCTGACTTGTCCACCAAATTTCAGTCATGAATGTTCAACAATCTTTTTTATTTGATTAGTTGGATTATTCGGACTACTGTTCTCATCTTGAGTGTTATTCTCACAACGTTTCGGCTGATGTAACCTCCTATGCTCTTCATGTGCATCTTGTCGACTCGGCACCTGTAGTGTAATGGATATAAGTGCTAAGTTATAATCAGTTCTAAGTGACAGTCTTCTGGAGGTTGAAGGTTCAATCCTCAGTACAGGCGATACTAAAAATACAATTACGAATTAATTAAAACTTCTACCCGGCCATGGCTAACGGAACAAGAACAAGCTACCCCCAGGGATTACATAAAGGGTTTCTATTCCACATTCTGTACATATTCTCATGTTCGACATAAAGATTCCTGAGTTCGACAAGAAGCACCTGAAGAAGTTTGAAAGTTGTGTCGGCCGAAACGTTGTGAGAATAACATCCAAGATGAGAACGGTTGTTTAAATAATACAAATAATACAAATTATGAATCCTAATTTTAAAAGAATTCTGGAACATAATCTTTGTTTTATTGCAATTCAGTGATATGCTATTAATCTTCACCACTGTTGCACGTACACCTGGGTATGATGTGCAAAATTTGTGGACTGACCTGTACGTGAGTTTTTGTCTGGATATTGAAATTTCCTTCTGAAGGTACCTTACACAGTCACCATTCATTTAGTTTCATTTTATTTCTTGAACTATCCAGCGTATTTTTTTGATTACTCTACTTCAATCGTGTTAGAAATGATTCTTGATGCTCAATTAGTAAAGATTTTACATACGTTTCCATGGGTGTCATTTTATTCTTGAAGATTTTAAATTTCAAGTCTGCAAAATTTGTAATGCAAGGTTTTGTTAAATTTTGTCCTTTATTAATTTATTAAATTTAAATGATATGTATATATATATATACAACACTGCCTTAAAAAATAGCTGGTACGTAAATGCTGATATAAAATATGAAAATATAACTACAAATGCTAACAACCCTAGAAATCGGGGCAGGAAAATAATCTGGTTTACACCCCCCTTTAGTATGATGTTAAAAACAAAAATTAGTAACAAATACCTACAACTTATAAACAAACACTTTCCACCTGGTAACGCACTCCATAAGCTATTTAATTAGAATACATTAAAACTAAGTTATAGTTACACAGATAGCATAGAAAGAATAATTAAAAAACACAACAATAAAATACTTAAAAGGAATGATACAAATAGTGACATTGAAGGTAATCCAACCACTAACAATTGTAACTGCCAGAGACAAGAGGAATGTCCCCTACAAAACTATTGTGTCACCGCATCAGTAATATATTGTGTTAAAATCTACACTGCTGAAAATCCAGACGATAATAAGTTCTATATAGGTGAGAAACTTGAAATTGTAAAATTTAAAGACAGGGAAAAATTACTTAACGTCAGACACAAAACAAGTTTAAATTGCAAACATTTCAAGGAACACACACTAAGCAGATTTTAGTTTACGAATAACTACTATCACTTTATTGACTTTTACTTCATTGTTAGTATAAGACATACTCAATTTTATTCTTTTTTTAAATTTTATATTTAATTTAATTTTATTTTTAATGGTTTTATTTTTTTACTTTTATTACTATTTTTAAAATTTTAAATTCTGATGTCTTTATATTTTTGAACTTAAGTAATCTATATTATCCCAAATCACTACACCTCACCCTATAATGATATGATTTTGGCACTTCCTCATAGTTATCACTTGTTTATATATAGAATTAACTATTGTAATTACATATGCTATATTTAATTAGTTTGTTTGTCTTTATGGCACTTATCTTGTAAATTCCTTGTATTAATACTAGAGCAGGTATAAATGTAAGATAGACAGGAGCAATAATGAATGATATAAGCACTTTAGTTTTAATTATAGAAATGTTGATGTTTGTGTACATGTGTATGTGTTTGTGTGCATGCATACACATGTCTGTATACACATGTATGTGTGTGTGTGTGTGTGTGTGTTGTCTGCGTGCATATATAATTATTTTATGTATATTAATGTTATATGTTTATGTGCATGTGCATGTATCTGTAATGGTGTATATGTATATACATGTATGTATGGTTTATGTATGTTATATATGTATATATAACAGTATCTATATATATACATATGTAGTGGTGTATATGTATGTATATATATGTGTATGTGTTCATGTATTGGTATGTGTGTGTGTTTATATGAATGTGTATATATATGTGTGTGTGTATATGCGTATGTGTATATATGCATACATGCATGTATGTGTATAATTGGATCCAGATATATGCGTACATATGTATATTGATACTTGAACTAATATCTTATATGTATGGGTATGTTTATACAGGTGTAAAAGTTGTATATTTTTATTTTATTTTTATATTCATTCCGTATGTACGTATGTATAGGTTAATCGACATATTGATATGCCTCTGTGTCTATATATGTACTGTACGAACATGTTTATGTATATTATGGGTAGGTATTTTATATAAACATATGTATATGGTATATATCGGTATATATGTGTATATACTTGTATAGATATATGCGTATATATTTGTGTTTGTTATTTTTCATATATGTATATATATATATTTTATGCATGTACCTGTGTTTCTATTAATTTGTGTGCACGTGTATTTTATATTAAGACCAGATATTTATTCTTGAAAATGTATATATGTGTATAGATATATGCGTATATATTTGTGTGTTATTTTTTATATATGTATATATATAATGTGTTTATGTATGTACTTGTGTATCTATTAATTTGTGTGCACGTGTGTATTTTATATATTGACCAGATATTTATGCTTGAAAATGAATATATGTGTATATCCATGTATAGATATTTGCTTATATATTTGTGTCTGTTAATTTTTATTTTTTATTTTATTTTGTATGTATATATATATATGTTTGTTTATATATGTACTTGTGTATTTATTAATTTGTGTACACGTGTGTATTTTATATAAAGATCAGATATTTATGCTTGAATATGTTTTTAAATAGATTAAAACTTTGAAGTGTTAAATAGAGAAGAAAGGAATCCAGGCTAAGTAGATAATAAAACAATAGAAACAGGAAAGAATTAGAAGACAGGTAATAAAAATGATAAAAACTAATTGAAAGAGTTAACAAGTAAAGAATGTAATCCGATACTAAATTATAAAAAAATAGCTTATCCCCAAAAAAGATTTATTTAAAGGGAAAGTTTTCCAAATCCATCTCACTTCTCTGTTTTCTTTGGTCTGAAGATGTTGACTCTCTGTGAAGAGTATCATCGAAACATGTATGCACATATGTAACCAATAATGTGTGTATAAATAAAAATGTATACTTAAGAACAGCTCTACTTGTTATTAAGCACTTTTTATAAACACTGGAGTTACAACGGATTTACATCTACAGAAACTAATACAATACGTGTACCATATATATATATATATATATATATATATAAAAGGAGATTGTAGTTTGCTTGAAGCATTGCTGGTAAATGTAAGTGTAAATTAGTCGTCCAAGGCTATAGCAATGCGATGTGGTTGCCGTGAGATGGAAAAGTGAAAAGAAATAAACGCAGGGAGAAAGTGAAACTCAAAACGATTTATTAATAATTTCACGAAAACTGATTAAATACCAAATAGTATTTTTTTTCGGTAAGTAACAGATCGGCAAAGGGTAATCTTAATTTTTCGAAAGAAAAACTTTCATTATCAGAAGACAACAATAGAAGACCGAAAGGGTCGAAAAAGAACGGGAAAAAAACCGGTGTCAGATCATCGTAATACAGGGGAAAACAATTGGCAGTAGGAACGCAGAAAATGTCAAAATTCCATTAAGCAATCATATAACTAAGGTTAAAACATTATAAACATTTGTTTAATAATATACCAATTTTTATAATTTTATTATGTTTCATTTTACATGATTCATCAATTAATCTTTTTTTTTTTTTTCCATTTATTCTCTTCAAATCTAAATTTAAATTTACGTGTGGTCTGTTACTGTCAAAGGGAGATAACTAATTCTAAATAATATATTCAGACTTTAGAAATGAGATTAGAAACTTGAGAAGGAATTTAAGTTGTGAAGTGGATAAAAGCCAAGGATGGGACCTTTTGACAGGGGAAGGGGGGGGGGGAATAAGAAGAGATTATGGGAAGGGGGAGGACAATGGAAAAAAAAAAAAAAAGTAAGTTGGGGGTGGGAGTGTGAGGAGGTGGGAGTGTGAGGATGTAAGAATCAGAGGATGAAGGGAGATGACAACTCGAATCTGTTATTCAAGGTAGTACGAAATTTAGAGGCCTAACGGTCGTTAGGCGTCTACACCAACGCATTAAAGAGCATCTAAACACCCACATTTCTTCCTTCCATAAACACTTAATATCATGTGGCAACACACATCGCTCCATTAGTGTCCGCATCCTCAACTCTGTCCGCAATATAGGTCAGCTTCGAATTTCGGAAGCTATCCTAATTTCTAAATTTCGTCCTACCTTGAATAACAGATTCGAGTTGTCATCTCCCTTCATCCTCTGATTCTTACATCCTCACACTCCCACCTCCTCACACTCCCACCCCCAACTTACTTTTTTTTTTTTTTTTTTTTTTTCCATTGTCCTCCCCCTTCCCATAATCTCTTCTTATTCCCCCCCTTCCCCTGTTAAAAATGGTCCCATCCTTGGCTTTTATCCACTTCACAACTCAAATTCCTTCTCAAGTTTCTAATCTCATTTCTAAAGTCTGAATATATTATTTAGAATAAGTTATCTCCCTTTGACAGTAACAGACCACACGTAAATTTAAATTTAGATTTGAAGAGAATAAATGGAAAAAAAAAAAAGAAGATTAATTGATTAATCATGTAAAATGAAACATAATAAAATTATAAAAATTGGTATATTATTAAACAAATGTTTATAATGTTTTAACCTTAGTTATATGATTGCTTAATGGAATTTTGACATTTTCTGCGTTCCTACTGCCAATTGTTTTCCCCTGTATTACGATGATCTGACACCGGTTTTTTTCCCGTTCTTTTTCGACCCTTTCGGTCTTCTATTGTTGTCTTCTGATAATGAAAGTTTTTCTTTCGAAAATTTAAGATTACCCTTTGCCGATCTGTTACTTACCGAAAAAAAAATACTATTTGGTATTTAATCAGTTTTCGTGAAATTATTAATAAATCGTTTTGAGTTTCACTTTCTCCCTGCGTTTATTTCTTTTCACTTTTCCATCTCACGGCAACCACATCGCATTGCTATAGCCTTGGACGACTAATTTACACTTATATATATATATATATATAATTATTTCCACAATCAGACAACGCCGCAGCCCACAACTTATGAAAGAAACAAACCAGAAGTCCTGGGCTGTGGCGTTGTCTGATTGTGGAAATAATTATATATATCATCTCACATTAAAAAAAAATCTAATATATATATATATATATATATAATTAATTATAAATATTTTTTATCTACATATGTATATGTTTCATCCTTACAGGAATCGTCAGTGTAGAGAAGAATTATTAACACCGGTCACCATGTCTTGGAAGACAACTCAAATTCCAACGTCGGCCGTTGTCAACAACTCGGTAAATCAGCAAGAGATTAATCCTATTTAAAGGCAGCTGTCGTAGAGTGTTCGACTTTTGAAAGGAACATTGCATTTAAGCCACGATAACGGCTGTGTTAATACTACTCGCTACAGAGTCCAGCCTAGTTTGGGGGCGACAAATAATTAATTATAAATATTTGCTTTTTATCTACATGCATATACGTTTCATCCTTACGGGTATCGTCAATGTAGAGAAAAATATATACACCAGTCGCCGGGCTCGAATCCCGGAACATTTATATTTCGAACAGGTTTTTCCTGCTAGTATATAAGCCCTAGGGTAAAGCACTGTCCTTAAATATATTGCCTGCTGGTTACTTGGTGTTATTCAAAGCTCTTTGTAGAAACAAATGGAGCACTGTCAAAGTGGCGGTCAATGTTTATATAAAGACATTGGATATATCATTTACAAGCACCTATCCCATAACTCAGTTATGAGAGCTGCCAACTATCAACTAGATGGCTGAAGGTTCGATCCCTAGCTTTGGATGGGTGCTAGTCTAGCCGTACTGAAGAGCTATGATACAGCAAAACAGTCTGTCCGTGGATTACTATATATATATATATATCTAAATGAATAAATGTAAAAGTTTTTCCATCTATTCTAACTATATTAACATCAAAACGGATTATGTTTATTTAATTCTATTATACAACATAAGACTTTGAAATATCAGCCTATATATAGTAATCTGAAAACGCCAACAATTAGATATGAGATTTCTTACTTGGCATATTTATTTCATAAACAGCTTCTAATAAATTCATATTCTGTATTTTTAATGTGCGTTGTCATATTTTCTTATTGTATAAGCAATAGTTTCGTCAAATGTCACTGGTATGCTGAGAACAGATACTACACTTTGATCTTAGCCAAAAGGCCAAGAAATCATAAAAAATAATCATTTTAAGACAAGCCATTTTTAAACAATAAAAGAAAACTTATTTAATCTATTATTGTATTATCTTTTAATGGGGGTGGGTAATGTAGTATCGGTTCTATTGTCATAAGATCATCCTCCCAGGAATTACCTCCTCCGTTTTTATGGGGGTCGGGGGTAATCCTCCCAGGTATTAAATCCTTCTTTGGCATGAGGGGATAATGTAATATCTGTTGTCATGATATCATACTCACAGGTATTACCTTCTCCTTTTATAGTAGGATCCTCCCATATATTACATCCTCTATTCTTTTTGGAGGGTCGGGGGTGGGGGGTAGTGTACTATTTATTCCGTTGATATAATTCTATCAGTCATTACCTCCTCCTTTGGAGGTCAGTGTAATATATGTTAGCTCAACATTATATTATCCTCCCAGGCTAGCAAAAATATGCAACTGGAGGGAGCATAGGCTTTCATAGTATATATATATATAACATTTAAAAAAATCTTTGCTTTATCCCAATTCAATGATATGCTCCAAATCTGCATCCGTGTGTTGCATGTACACCTGGATATGTACACCTACACACACAATAATTAATACTGACTGTTTACAAGGAGTATCAGACAGACTTACCCAGCAAATATTGTGCAATGCCCAGAGAGCAAAGCAAAAACAAGAACCATTAAGAATGTCCAATGAAAAAGCTTTGTAGATCGCTACTCTCACTTTCATGTCAGGTATTTTGTCCCCAAAATTTAATGTGATATCAATTGCTTCTCATTGAGTATAAATATAAAATGGAGTTTGTTTTTGATTTTTTTTAAGAGAAATCCATCTCATTTAGTCAACATGTCACATCATCATGTAGTTTTGGTATTTTAGGTTTGGTGAGTTGAGACACTCACAGAACCTTAAATACTAGAACTAAAGGATTGGGCAACACCAGGCAACGTCTCACACCTTGTCTCTATTCGGTCTGGTCCAGGTTGTATGCAGTCATATCACTTCTTAGACACTCAAGTCAGGTCTTCCTCGGTTTACCACGCTCCCTAATACATTAATTATATTATTCATTACTACATTAGATGGTCGTGATGAAGGTGATAGATGCCACCAACATGGTGGTCATCATCAACAAAAATATTGCTAACATAGTAGTCCCAACCAATATCATATTCACTATAGTTTCTGAATCCTTTGTTTGAATTGTTTATGAACCATCATGGCCTCCGTTCAGTCATGAAAGACAATGAATACCCTCTGTAGTTGGCGCTGCTTCATTCCAGTGGCAAGAAGAAATCCAAGACAACTGGAAACAATGCCGAGATAAGCGGAGAGCACATACAGCACCTGGCATTCCCAAAGGGTCACCCATTTAGTACTAACCAGGCTCAATGTCGCTTAACTTTGGTAATCTAACGGGGAACCGGTGTATCAACGTGATTATGCTGTATATAACACGCAGATAAATAAGTACAGACATTCGCTGATTGTTGTATATGAGACGGATTTAACGTTAATAAAGAATGAACTTGTCTTAGCAGTATAGATTTGTTACTGTTGCACGCAACGAGAAGAACAATTCAACATGGAAGAAATAGAACCCTCAAGCTACGCCAACGCTACAACGTATTCCATGTATGTTCGCTTTCCTAACAGGATCTGAGAACATAACAGTTGGCGACAAAGCATTTACACACACTCATCACAGTTGGCAACAAATGATTTGCATGAATTTAACATAAACTTTGACTGCAAGATTCTCCGCAAATTCGCGATAAACAAGTTGTGGGGGGGCAGCCTATTTTCAAAGCAAAGGGGGAAAAAGAGAGACTACAACACCCTCCCCCCCCCAAAAAAAAAATGTCACCCAAATAATGGTTAATAAAATTCACAATCCTTTTCTTCAATAGAACTATATTTGGTGAATCTAAATTTTAATCCGTCTGACTTGTCCACCAAGTTTCACTCATGAATGCCCAACAGTCTTTGTGTTATGGCCATTCAATGATAAGCGCACCTACCTTTCGTACTGCCTTGATTTTGACTGTGATGGCCTTCTTCAGTTTAAGAATAGTTTAGAGATTTCTTTTCATAAACATTATCATTTAGAACCCCTCCCGCCCCCGCAAAAAAATTCTTGGGTGGGAGATAATGTTCGGTGAGTGTGTAGTCCATTCAGGATCACAGCTCCTACTGATGAAACAATCATGTATTGATTTACTCCTCTCCAGGAGTTAGGCACAAGGCCAGTTTTTATCTTACTCCCACAAGTAAGATGTGACCCAAGGTCGGGAAAGTGGGGTTTGAAAATTGCCTGGGCAGCCCCGTCGGCATTCCCTGGTAGGGGCGCCTCAGGCAGTAAGCAATAAACTTACTCCTCCCCAAAGAGGGGAGGCGAAGCCTGGGAGGGTGGACCTCCTACAACTGCACAGGACAGACCCATAGACAGGCGTAAATCAAGCCCCGAAGGCCAAGACAATACCAGTCTATGGGGTGCAGTATACATCGGAACAGATACTACACTTTGATCTTAGCCAAAAGGCCGGTATTTAATGCCTACCCACAATAGGTGTATGTGACACAAGGTCGAAAAGTGGGGTTTGAAAAGCTAGCGCCCGAGAAGGTGGGCGCTCTGGCCATCAAAAATTGCCTGGGCAGCCCCGTCGGCATTCCCCGGTAGGGGCGCCTCAGGCAGTAAGCAATAAACTTACTCCTCCCCAAAGAGGGGAAGCAAAGCCTGGGAGGGTGGACCTCCTAGAACTGCACAGGACAAACCCATAGACCGGCGTAAATCAAGCCCCCGAAGGCCAAGACAATACCGGTCTATAGGGTGTAGTATCCATCGGAACAGATACTACACTTTGATCTTAGCCAAAAGGCCAAGAAACAATCATGTAGCGAGGTTGAAAAGGAGAACCCCCAGACTGATGACGATGAGCCAGCTGCGGTTCATTGGTCAAAGAGGCAGCGAGTAGTGAGCTGTGTTTGTGTGGTGACGACGTTGCAAGGAAACAGTGGCGACAGACGAGTGCAGAACCGGGTCCATGATATTACGGGGTGTGTGTCGGATTATTCAAAATAGGCGCTGTTGACGGTTAAAAAGACTGGATAAAAAGAGTGTTTGTTTTTTGTTTTTTTGCTTGACGCTATCAGTTTGGTTTTGAACGCCGTTCACATGCGTGTTGGACTGTTGTTGGTGAAAAGAACAGAAAGAATAATTCAGCGTCTCGTTTGAACTAAGTAGTAGAGCATTCTTTCAACTCTGAGTAGTGAACCAAATACATTTCATTTCAGTTTATTAACTCTTCATTTCAAATCACCAAAGTGTTCTTGCAGCCATTCTAATGAGTCATTTGAAGGGTGGAGAGTTGAAACCTCACTGGAAAATTGTCTACTAAAAACCACTACACTCCAAGTGCACTGCATGAGTTGCAATAGTAAAACAAGGGAGATAATTGGTCATCATGACTGGTTTGAAGATGAGAATGAATGGCGAGTCATGATCAATACTGAGCACTGCCTAATGGACGTTAAGAAGTTTTGATTAGATCAAGAGGTCTGAGGGATGAATAGGGGGTCAAATAGGATGGAGCAAAAGTGGAGTGTGTCAAAGTTATTGAGAATTTAATGGCGATAAAACAAAAACTTTTGGACATTTATGACTGAAATTTGGCAGACAAGTCAGGCATAAACTAAAGTTTATTTGTACTAAATATGGTTAGATTTTTTTATAGAAGTCGCTTCAGACAAGGCATGAATCCACTTGATGTAAGGAGCTAAAAAAAATACTACTTCAAGGTTAAAAACTAGCCAACGATAAGTGTTAGATGGATAGATTCCGACCCAGAAAACAGCAATTATCCCCCCTTTGTCAGAAACATTGCTCATGGAATGTGAGGACTAAAGGACAAAATAAGAACAGCGAGAGTTACAAGGCTGCCGAAAGTAAACCCAATGTCTACTTTCTACTCTCCTTGCAGAAAGAACTGTGAATTTCATTTACGATTCCATGAGAGGCATTGTGGGGGGGGGGTCACCCTGTACATAAGGTATTCAAGTAAAAGTTACAATAGAAGATTTAAACACTATCTTAGAACAATTATTGTAACATCTACAACTACAGTTGAAGCTACAAAAAGATATTGGAAGATTTTTCACAGTGAGATCAAACTAACCCTTCAGGGGTTTTAATGCTGGACACAGTAGCAAATGCTATAGTCGCATTTAATTATAATCCCAAAGAAGGCATAACTTCTGAAGCATATTTAAGAAGGTACAAAGGTATTTTAAAAGAAAACTGTTGACGATGGACTAACGGTAGACATGTTTGCTTACTCCAACAAAAATTGAGTCATTTGGCACATAATGAATTCTGAAATTATATACTGCCAAAGAAACCAGAAAATGTGACGTTCGACAAAATAGTGTCAATAGTGTCCCACATATTTTAGTGAAAAGCTATTTTTTTCACACACTGTATCAATTTTAAACCTAGCTAAACAAATGAGTACAAAGATTTTGTCATTTCTTGATCACAAAGCTGAAAAATTCAATCTATTAGATTTATTTCTGGTACGGTTTGAATTTTTGTTCTAATTACAAAACTGAGATTTGTTGTATTACAACAAAACGTGAAATATATACTAGTTAGAGGACGATTGCAAAATTTTTCCCGATTCCGATACAATTACCGATTCTGTTCTAAATTCTCAGTTCTGATACAATTTTCGATTCTTTTAAAACCTCTAAATATTTAACTATAGAGTTAGTTGATTTTTTGGGGGGGGAGGTCAGATTACTGTAAAAACCCATGTAATATGTGCATATATTTTTGCAAACGTAAACATACACTTATGGGGAGGATTATATAGATTTTAGTTTCACTGATCGTTTAAAATCAATAAATATTTATCATTTTATCATTAGTACCAGCAATGGTAAATTCAGTTTTAAACAAAAACAATTAAAAGAATCGTTTTTGGTATTCGAAAATTCCGATACCTTAAAAATTTCCAATTCCCGATTCCGATAAGGGAAGATTTGGAAATAAGTTTGGACAGAAATAGTATGAACTAAATCCATATTATGGTTTGTGGTGAGTTCATCATAGTAACATTCGATTTTACGTCTGTTTTACATGCTGGCATGTGTTGGACAGCTTTTAGAAATTGACTTTGAAATTAACTTATCTCCAGATCTGTATTCATCCTTCTTTCTCTCAAATCCACCATTATCACTTCCTCCCATGTTTCCCTTGACATGTTAACTGACCCTGCTATCTCAGCTCTTATGCATCAACTAACTTTAAACAAAACTCACATCCATTCTTTCAATGTGACCAAACCAACAAAGTCTCCTGTTCTGCATTCATCTTCTGATACTATCCAGATTTAATTTTTCTCAAGGTTCATCAGATCTAAACATTTTCTTTAAGAAATACATTGTATTATTTTCATATCATTTCTCTCCATGCAACACATATCCTCAACCCTGGTCAGGTTTCACTTCCGTACATCATCACACTGCACACACACGCCTGATAGACTTTTTCCTTGTTTAACAGCGGTTACGCTCTGCTGATTAATAATGGTAGCAGTTCCCTGAACTACACTTACAAAAAAGGCTGTCTATTCAGAGATAAAAACCGTTTTTATTACTGAATACTTAAGTGTAGTAAGAATTACTGTATGTTTAAAACAGGGTTGCAAAGTCCTAAGGTATAAGGTCCGACTCTGACTCTAACTCCTAGAATTCCAAAAGTTCTGACTCTGACAATTTTAAAATATCCGACTTCGACTCCTTATTTTAAACTCTTCCAGTATTCAGACTGTAACAGCAGCAACTTGGGCCAAAAATCAAAAAAACACGAGTATGACTGATGAAGAAGTATTTCATTTAGTGCACGTGTTTCGTGCAAAATGTAAACGCAGATATTCTTTGACGTTAAACTGAAATAAATAAATGCACTTGTAAGTATTTATAAAAACACACCATGATAATTGGAATGCCAATGATAATTGAAATACCAATGATAATTGAAATACCAATGATAATTGAAATACCAATGATAATTGGAATACCAATAATAATTTGAATACCAATGATAATTGGAATACCAATGATAATTGGAATACTAATGATAATTAGAATATCAGTGATAATTTGAATACCAATGATAATTGGAATATCAGTGATAATTTGAATACCAATGATAATTGGAATACTAATGATACTTGGAATACCCATGATTAATGTGAATACCCATGATAATTGAAATACTACTAATAATTAGAATACCCATGATAATTGGAATACCCATGATAATTTGAATACCAATGATAATTGGAATACTAATGATAATTGGAATATCAGTGATAATTTGAATACCAATGATAATTGGAATATCAGTGATAATTTGAATACCAATGATAATTGGAATACTAATGATACTTGGAATACCCATGATTAATGTGAATACCCATGATAATTGAAATACTACTAATAATTAGAATACCCATGATAATTGGAATACCCATGATAATTTGAATACCAATGATAATTGGAATACTAATGATAATTGGAATACTAATGATAATTGGAATACCAATGATAATTGGAATACCGAGAGAATTCGCATGCTTATCTATTTTTACCCGGCTAATGGCTCAGATGATGTCAACATCTTTTTCGCATGCTGGTTAATTCAAAAACATGGTGTTCAGGTTGGCAGTTCCTGTTGCTCATTCAATCCGGAAGAGGACAGAAGACGAATTTCCTCTCTGTGAAATTATACCGGCCAAAGTGCAAACTCTTACATTTACACAGACTGTCTGCTGATTCTGTGGAGATGAACAAATCCGACTCTGATACCGATTCCTAGCATTTATATGAGTCTGACTCAGACTCCTTCTCAAACCTCTAACTTCTCAACCCTGGTCTAAACCATGAATAAATAGAACACAGACTAACACAGTAAACGTTGTTTTTCATATCAGAAAAGTGCAAGGATCACTAAGTAATAAAAAGTTGATGGCTGTACAAATGAATCAGTTGGACACTGGCACTTACATTGCCATAATTAACAGGAAAAACGTAGGGGGAAAAATTGGTAAACCTTGATTAAAGAAAGCTAACAAAATTACTTGAGGGGTTATTGATAATAAATTGCATTTTCTAGATGAATTGTCATGCAATGTACAATGTATGGAACAAAATCACGATCCATGTTTTTCATGTTATGGAATAATAAATTGAATTTGTTGCCTGCAGATTGGATAGAATATTCTAAATGATAGGAATTGCCAATAAATTCGTTCTGCAAGACAATAAATTGCCCATTCTAAAAGAAAAAAAAACAAAACAAATATTGTGGCTAAATATTTTTGCAAATAAAAAAAAAATCGCCCCATCTCTGAAAAATAATATGACGGAAGAAAAAATTTGGGGCACAAAAGAAAATTTGTCTAACCCCTGTAACTAATTTGACATGTTAAAACATATTAAGGGGTTAAAAAAATAATTAGTTTTCGCAGTAATTCTTGAGGAATGAACTAACTAGAAGAAAATATAATACCTGTATAATATGCCTTTCACTGTTTTGGAAACCATTAATAGAGATCTCAATATATTGGAGGATTTATGAGTTATTGCGAAGCAGGTTATTGGAATGGGTTGCACCTACTGACTATGGGTTGAATTTTTTACTGTCTCCTGCCAAAACCTGTGGATATGTTTTTGGCAAAATAAAATAGGACTTTGTTTTCTTCGAAATAAACCTGTCAGACATGTTATCTGCAGATGGAAGTGATGAAAAATGTCAACCGATTGACTATAAATACATGCAAGGATTTTTGTGTGTGCAAAAGACTTTGTTCTTGGAATAAAGGTGGCAACAGAAATTTTTCAGCAAATAATGGATACAATGCTGCCTAAGATTTTGTCATCACTTTTTTACTAATGAGTCACAACTTATCAAGGCCAAAAGCCACTCAATGATTAACGAGATAGATGGATTGTCAATTGAATAATGAAGAATATTATGAGAGGATTAAAAATGGTGAATGAAATGAACAGTTTTATTACTTCTGAGGACCGTTTATGACAAGTATTAGTTGACATTGGATTTGAAGGCAACCATGTTGTAGTCTGCAGGGAAACATTCCTGTAGTAATGTGTTCCACAAATGGGAAGTTCTTGGAAAGAAACTCTGTTTATAGAAATTCTTCCTGGCGCTAGGTACATGGAAGAAGAAAGGGAAATTCTTTGCAGTTGTGGTAGGAAGACGAGTTCTTGTTGTGAATGTCTTACAAGGAGGAACAAGAGATTGGAGCTCAGTCGAGCACTTTCCATGGAAATAGAAACAAAGTAGAAAAAGACTAGAAACATTTCTTTAGTGAAAAAGGGGCTGCAGAGAACAGAAAAGATCTTCACCCACTTGGTTGCGAAGTCGATCTTTTTTTAAGAGTGATTATTTACCTCCCGCCCACTGCGGGAAGGTGTGACACAAGGTCGGAAATTAGGATTTGTTGGGCCAGCGCAATAGAGGTAGCGAACTCTGGCCCCACAAAAAATGCCTGGGCAGCCCCGTTGGCATTCTCTGGTCTGGGAACCCTAGGCAGTTAGCAATGAACTAACTCCTTCTCAAATAGGGAAGGTAATGCGTGGGATGATTGACCTCCTAGGACTACCCAGAACCATACCTCAGCCTGACAGAAGAAAGGCCACCATCAGTCATAATGGCCCACCTCCGTCGGACTGATTGTCGAGAACGAATCCTCAACATGATAAGAATGGCATCTCTGACTCTCACAGCAAGACTGTACAAGAAAGACGGCTCGTCATTCGTCGTAGGCTCTTCGGGGTGTCTCACATAGTTAACAATAAACTAACTCCTCCCCAAAGAGGGAAGGCAAGTCCTAGGAGGGTGGACACTCTAGGACTACCCAAAACCATACCTCAGCCTGACAGAAGAAAGGCCACCATCAGTCATAATGGCCCACCTCCGTCGGACTGATTGTCGAGAACGAATCCTCAACATGATAAGAATGGCATCTCTGACTTTCACAGTAAGACTATGCAAAAAAGACTGCTCTGAGTGGAACATCAGATACAGCAGTAGTACTCCATCTTAGCATGTATCTAACTCTTATATTGGTAGAGGGTTGCATCAGGAGTCAGGTACTTTCTGGAACGTTAGAATGATCCAACCGTTTTTCCATCAACCTTTGACACATATTCGATACAGGTCTTTCTATTTCGATCTTGAGTGAAAATAAGTATTAGGAGCCTATTAAAACAAGGAGTTTTCTCAAGGAGGGAGCCATTCATTTCTACTCGGGCCAAATAAGGATCTGAGCGTTGGTGGTAAAAGGAGAGAAGCTTGATTTTATTGGTGTTAAAAGTAACAAGCTGTTTTTCTTTATTGTATCACATGCACTAGATCGGAAGAGGGAGAACCAACAAGACCTTTATCACCAATGCTCTTCGAAGTGCTGCTATAGATAGTTGTCACCTGTATAGATGTAAACGAATAATCTTAAAATATAATTTGGAAGATCGTTAATGAAGATAAGGAAGAGAGTTGGTCCCAGAATAGGCCATTGAGGCACGCCGGCATTGATACTACGTCCTTCAGACTTTTGCCTATCAACAAACATTTATAGACCTATCAGAGAGAAAGTATTTAATAGTTAAGAAGACTTGCCGATATTCGATAGCTAGTAAGTTCGTGTCAGACACTATCAAAAGCCTTGATATGTTGAGAACTACTGCCCTAGAATGAAAGCCACTTTCGCGAGATTCACTGATCCTGTTATATTTCAGTCAGAACGTCAGCAGTTTATCTTGCAGGACGAAATCTGTATTGTTTGTCACTATGTAGATTGATTTTGTCGAAGTGATTTACAGTTTCTTGATTTTTCATATTCAAACAACTTACTCATGATTCACAGAAGAATGATTGGTCCATACTGAAATGCAGACGACCGATCAGCAGTATTTTTTTTATTGAGAATATATACTCATAACAGACCAAATAATATATACATCAAGTATTCCAGAAAATAGAGAATCTGGAATTAACTTGAGTGACGAAAACTGTCAATTCTTCATGAATTAATATAAAATATCTTGAAGAGATTATTGATTAAAAAGGATGCACACCAGATTCAACGAGGTTGAGCACTATCAAAAATATGTCTCTCCTATGAATTTTAGTCATTTCTAGGGCTTGGAAATTATTATAATTGATCGTATTGCTAAATTAATTACTAAAACATAATGCAACATGGAATTGGTCGAAAAAGTGTCAAAAAACTTTTGAAGACATATTAATACCTGATTTATCATTAACACACGAACCAAAATCAATAAATTACAGTTGAGTTTTAAACTTTCGAATTTATTGATATAAAAATAGCAAAGTGCAAAATGGCATGTAAAAAAAGAAGATATGTTCATCTATATAATATCGTATGAATGTTTTTCCAAAGTTACAGTGAACCTTTGCTTTGTCGGTGGGGCCACAGATTCACCGACTGTAACTCAATGCAGAGGGGTAAAAAAAAAACGAAAATGGGGCCACGTG
Source organism: Sepiola atlantica (assembly GCA_963556195.1). Lineage (NCBI taxonomy): Eukaryota > Metazoa > Mollusca > Cephalopoda > Sepiida > Sepiolidae > Sepiola > Sepiola atlantica. The sequence goes on along the minus strand of OY744525.1, from coordinate 46,492,492 downwards.
TAGGCCCGATCTGATCACGTCATGACCTAGTATCTATAAGTTCATTCCCCAACCATCATTCAATCTGATTCTTCTAAAAATAAAAACTTTATTTCTCTTTTTTATTTTCTTCCCAAATAGATACTAGAAGGCGGTGGCTGAGGTTCAATCGTGATAACAAAAAAGATTACCACTATTAAAGAGAAATGTTTTCAATGGGTAATGTTTTCTGGGAGTAATGCCCCTACCCTCTTTGTAAAAGACTAATGACGGATCTCTCTCTGTAAAATTTCTTTCAAAGATTAATGCTTTCCAATATTAATGTTCCTACTTTCACTGTAAAAGTTTCTTTTAAGAGCAGTGTATTCTGAGAGCAATGTATTCTAGGAGAAATGTATCCTAGGAATACAAAATAATTATTCTACCTATAGAATTCCATTTCACAACTTTATTCGGCATTAAATAACCCATAGATGGTTGATATGCTGTCAAAAAAAATCAAACCAATAAACATTGAAACTCTGGTAGACTGAAAATTTGTTGAACATGTAAAATTTGGTTGTCCAAAACACTGCATGCATAGGAATCTAAATCAACTTCATTAAAGTGAGTAAAAAATTGGCCAATATTTTCTGAACAAGCTAATATGTCTGCAACCTGATGCTGGACACTAACAGCTAAATGGGCTGCTGTGAACATTTTTACAGTTTGTTGGGTCACAAAATCCCATGATGAATGATCTTGTGCCAGAGATTCTATAATCGAGGCCGATTCCACATTTTCTAAGGATGTTTTAGTTGATTTTTCCATCTGCAGAATGAATTCTATCCCCAAGTTTTCCACAAAGAACTTGATGTGGGAGATGATCTACACGCAGGCAAAAGACATGGTCAAGCCAATCTCGTGAGGTTTTGACAATCGTTGACTCTGTACTGATGGTGTAATGTTCCTATTGGAGAATAGTGACATATGTGAGATGCTCATAATGGATGATGTCGAGAATAATTTGTAGTCAATGAATATGAAAGGTCTCTCGCTGTACGATTTTGCAATACATGATAAAAATGAAAGAGCATAGAATAAGTTAAGATGGCAGAAGAAATAAGAAAGTTATGGTAGAGTTATATGAATACTTTGAGCTGTATGAAGAATGTGTATAGAAAAAGATAGGAGAAAACGGATTGGATACATGAAGGAATGGTGCCAAAGATGACACGATAAAGTATATAACAGGGAAAATAAAATGATATATTGTGAGAGAATAGACGTTTTTATTAAGACGGCCAAGATCAGATTTAGCTGTTGCAAAGATCAAAGTTCAAATGTGATATGTTTGGGGCCAGAAGATTTAATCTTTGAAGCCACTCTTTGTAGGTAAGCATGGAAACTCTTGTCACCATTCTGGTTTCCAACAGTTGAACATGCTCCAGGTGTATGTTATCTGTTTGTAGATAAGGATTCCTTGCTTGTCTGGCATACTCAATAATGGAACGTACCAAAGTTATGTATAAGGGGTAGAAAGTGTCTGCTGTTAGGTTGAGAAAGGATCTCCGGATCAGGTAGAGAACCTTCCTGGCTTTGTTCGCTATTTTGATACAATGGCATGTTGGTTTGAAGGAGTTGTCCACGACCGTACATTAATGATGATATTGAGTGGTTTAGGTGAAAAGCTGATAGTGTGGGGGTGGGGGGTGTAGGTGAAGAGCCGATAGGAAGATGACTGCATCTTGCAGAGTTCAATGATAAACGTCTAAATTATCAGTTCATCCAATTTAAATACAGACTAAACATGGTTGTACACAAATAAGCGACAACAATCATATTAAAATACAGGAGAAAAAAACACCAATGTTAATTTAGAACAGTTTTTTAGGCAATGGATGAGAACAGACTTACAAAATTGTGAGGTACTAAAATCTGTCTATATTTAAGGTCTTTTCTCTCTCTCTCTCTCTTTCTCTTTCTCTTTCTCTCTCTCTCTTTCTCTCTCTCGCTCTCTCTCGCGCTCTCTCTCTCGCTCTCTCTCTCTCGCTCGCTCTCTCTCTCTCGCTCGCTCTCTCTCTCGCTCGCTCTCTCTCTCGCTCTCGCTCTCTCGCTCTCTCTCTCTCGCTCTCTCTCTCGCTCTCGCTCTCTCGCTCTCTCTCTCTCTCGCTCTCTCTCTCTTTCCCTCTCTCTCTTTCTCTCTCTCTTTCCCTCTCTCTCTTTCTCTCTCTCTCTCTTTCCCCCTCTCTCTTTCTCTCTCTCTCTCTCTCTCTTTCTCTCTTTCTCTCTCTCTTTCTCTCTTTCTCTCTCTCTTTCTCTCTCTCTTTCTCTCTCTCTTTCTCTTTCCCTCTTTCCCTCTCTCTCTTTCCCTCTCTCTCTTTCCCTCTCTCTCTGCCCGAAACATGTACTCTGAAATTAATACAACAAAAAGCAATTGGTGAGAAGTAAATTAACCGTTCTTTTGATACACTTTTTTGTGATATAATTGTTAGCTTTTTTTTTAAATTATGATGCAATTTACTAACAACTGACATATAAAAAGCGGTAAAAAATGTTCATACAAAAATACGTTTCTTCAAATTTAATAGAATAATGCAATGCTAAAATTAAATATATTATTAGTGCAGTTTGCAGGGAATAAGTGTAAAATATACTTTGTTTTAAATTTTGAGCTTATTGCTTTCAATTTGAAAGTATATTTATTGAAATATATTGCACTAGCATGGTTAGTCGGTGTTGCCCGGGGGTCATGGACAACAAAATAGAAGAGTTAAAAAGTGTGTGTAACATCTTTCTTTTAAAGCTTCTCTCTCTCTCTATCTCTCTATCTCTCTCTATCTCTCTCTATCCCCTTCCCCTCTCTTCTTTCCCACACCTTTCTCTCCTCCCCACACCTCTCTCCTCCTTCTCTCTCTATCATTCCCTCTCTCTTTCTCTCTGGCAACTGGAAAAAAAAAAATTAACGAATTACTACATAATAACATTAAAAAGTCGCTCTAAATTTCGATCATCCTGAGTAATTCTGTTGTTGTTTGCTCTCAAAAGAAATTAAGATCAAAGTGTAGTATCTGTTTCGATGGATACTGCACCCCATAGACTGGTATTGTCTTGGCCTTCGGGGCTTGATTTACGCCGGTCTATGGGTCTGTCCTGTGCAGTTCTAGGAGGTCCACCCTCCCAGGCTTCGCCTCCCCTCTTTGAGGAGGAGTAAGTTTGTTGCTTACTGTCTGAGGCGCCCCTACCGGGGAATGCCGACGGGGCTGCCCAGGCAATTTTTAAACCCCACTTTCCCGACCCGATCTTGGGTCACATCTTACTTGTGGGGGTAAGATAAAAACTGGCCTTGTGCCTAACTCCTGGAGAGGAGTAAATCAATACTCTCAAAAGAAATGTGCTTATATTTTGTCTGTAGCAATAGTGAAAGAGAATATATCAGCTTTGTGAGAGTGTCTTCTGTGGTTTTTGACTTTTATCTGGACACACATACACAGACACACAACTTTCCGCTATTATATAATATAATGCAGAAGTTTAAATTTATTTGTTGTCTCACTTCTTCGATAATGAACAAAGAGAAAAATATAATATAAGAATAAATATTTTTAATGAAAATAGAAAACATGGTGCTTGCAAATGTGACATTTGCAAAACGTCCTGACCTGTCCTGTAAAATAGTAGATTTTGGTGGGGAAAGACCATCATGTGAAGTCCGGATAGATAGGAGTGTTTCTGCTAAAAGCAACTGTTAGTTAAGAAAAGAGGATATCCACATTCTATATAATAAAAGTAACCTTTCACATATATTCGATACAAGTCTTTCTATTTTCGATCTTGAGTGAAAATAAGTATTAGGAGCTTAACAAAACAAGGAGTTTTCTCAAGGAGGGAGCCATTCATTTCTACTCAGGCCAAATAAGGATCGGAGCGTTGGCAGTAAAAGGAGAGAAGCTTGTGTCTTGCTTGCTTGAATAATCATGTCTGCAAATTTATTTTTATGAGCAAGAAAAGGGAGGCTTGATCTTAATAATAACTGATAATACTGAAGGAAAGATTTTCTGTCACTTTTGATAGACACAAAAACATATTTCCTTGTTCTTGATATTTTTGTGACTAAAATAAGGATTAATCTACAGGCACACAGATGTTCTTTTTTTATAGATTCAGGAAAGAGAGGGGGATTAGTTTATTTTATTATGTAAAATTAATTGTGTGTTTTTTAAGTTTTTTTGCGTAAAAGTTTACTTGTGTATTTGTTCTTTCTGGATGATTTAACTCATGTTTTTTTTATTTGTTTTTTTTAACATAGTTCACCCCAAACAAGGGAGGCCACCACTGTAGATGTAAGGGGCTACTGAGAATTAGGGTGAAAGTCCTTGGGGTCATCCTAAGTTATGCAGTGAGATGTCTGTTTACATTAGTTTTAAATTTCTGCATGTCGGTACAGTCGGGGAAACAGGGAGGGAGTTCCAGAGGCTGGCAGCACGAGGAAAGAAGCTATTGGAATAGAATGCTCTCTGGCATCTAGGAACCTCCACAGTGAATGGATGGGACTTAGCTGATTGTTGGGTTGGTCGAGTGTATTTACTTTTTTTGTACTGCTACAGTTTGTGACCCATGCTGAAACCACCTTTTTGTTGTCATCTTCCGATACTTTACATAAACAGCCGGAAGATGATGATGTGCTGAGCCAATCAGATTGCCGCAGACAACAATTTGCAGTTGCGAATTGATGTAATCGGCGATAATGAATTTCAGTCTCCAGAAGGACTAAAAAATGTAAAAAACTGTTGTTCTTTTTTTCACCCAAACACTAACTCTACCCTAAACCAGGGGCGAGCAACCTCCGGGCCACGGGCCATATCCGGCCCGCGAAGGCTTAGAGTCCGGCCGCCACCCTGCTAGACTTTATCATTGCAATCCAGCCCGCGGACTTTCCAGTAAAACTCATATCATTTTGTGACATAGACGTAAAAGTAGGTTTCAATTAAGATTTACAAAATATAGTAATTCTGAGATTTCGTCTTTCACTCTGGCCCACGATCTCCTTCCAAAAGTCTCATCTGGCCCTCACTCTGAAAAGGTTACTCGCCCCTGCCCAAAACTAACCTTGTAGGCCTGGTTTAAAAGCTGTACCAGTACAAAAACAATTCATCGAAACAAAACAAAAAATAATAATTTAACAAACCTTAAATTTCTCGTGTAAAAAAAAAAAAAAAAAAAAAATATATTTTGTAAAAGAAAATTAAAACATATTTTCTTTGTCAAAGAATAAATATTTTTGCATAAAATTTTACATATGTTTACTTTTTTTTCTTCCTTTAAATGTCGTTTTACTATTTTTTCCTGTTTGATAGCATCGCCTCATTTTCAGTTTGACGCTTGATCGTTTTCATTCGGCATCTTCCAGCTGTTGACGTAAACAGCCAGAAAATGCTGACGAAAAGTCGGTTTTATTATAGGTCATGAACTGTACCAGTACCTTTTTTTTGTGTACGTGGGGACGGGGGAAGTAGTTTTACCTCGATTATTTGTTTTGTTTTTTACAGTACGATTTACCTCGTGTATGACAACAGTAGGAAATCAATTGTTATTGATAAAAATAAATTACGACTCTCCCGGGTAACGCCGGGTAGCTCTGTTAGTAGTCAAAGTACGAATTGTCCTTGTAGTCCATCTATCTATCAGGATAAAGAATCAGCACGCTGATCAAAGGAGGAAGAGAAGTGGACAGACAACATAGCCCTACTGACGGATACATAACATGTGTATAAATATCATGAAAAGCCATTAAAAAAATACTGTCATCTTTTTTATATGAAATAATTAAGCTATAAAATAATATAGGACTACCCGGTGTTGCCCGGGTTCCTGAATAAAATTTAAAAAGTGAAAATTTTGCTTTTTTTAAAGTGTGTAACATTTTTCTTTTAAAAATTCTGGAAAATGTAAAGATGGACGGTCTTTACATAATGAGATAAAAACATGTGTATAGACAATAAAAGTTGTTTTATGTTGTTTTTTTTTGTTTGTTTTTTTAAATATTATGAAATGAGGAACCATTTCGAGTTAACATCGAGTTTTAATCTGAAGAAAAACATGTTTACGGGACCGGAAGTGGTGTTGTATTGTTCATGGAGCCATGTTTTTTTTTTTGTATCTTTCAAGACGTAAAAAAGTGTCAAAACGTTTTTTTCCCTATTACTACGTAATACTACATTGATTTTGACCCCAGAACGTTCTTAATGTCATCATCTTTAATATATATTTAAGAAAATTAAAGTTGCGCACTGTTGGGAGATATTAAAACAAACTGAAGCTACAAAGCAAGGCTCCGGGTAAGTTCGTTGAGTCTTCTAGTTTATCTAGATATCTACGCCATATTTGGCATAAATATAACTTAATTTCTCCGTATCACGTGATAATTTCCTATCGCCGAGAAGATAGTGAAAGCGTACGGAGTCAAAGGTGACTCTCTGAACCGGGTTCGTGCTTTGTGACTGTCTGAAATTATCACTTCCCTGCACTGATGAGAGCAAAAAGCCTGAAACGACGTCGTCTGTAGGTAAATATAATTTAATATTTATTTCTGAATATATATATATATATATATATATATATATATATATATATATTCTGGTACCTAAGGTACTTAAGCTTCATTTTTTATTTATTTATTTTTTAATGCACTTTTAATTCCTATATAATTTTATTGCTAGCTACCATATTGCAGAATGGTTCTTGGGTGTAGTGTTTAGATAGTATTATTATTATTATTTTTTATTATTATTATTATTATTGTTGTTATAATAAATGTTATTTGATATGCAAATTATCATATCATACGGTAGTCTTAAGGGTAATATATTATTATTATTATTATTTTATTATTATTATTTATTTATGTATATATTAGTGAAATTTTAAGCTGAATTATTTCGACAATTGATTATTGGGAAAATGGTAGTTTAATCAGTACCATTAGAGAGCCATGAATATTATAACTGTCCTGTTTTTAAATCTCCGAAACAGTTACATGGTAAACAGCTGATGATCCCTGTGTTAATATTAAACGCTTACGGCCTCCTGTTTTTGTTTCACGCTTATATACTTACCCCCCCCCCATTTTTATTTTTTTTATTTACTTATATTTTATTTATTTATTTATTAATTTTCCAATTTCTGCAATATCTTGGATTTAGTTAGTTTCTCTGGGAATTTAAACTGCATTTTACTTTCCTTTTTTTTTTTTTTTAAATGACTCAAAGCTTCTTTAGACTATATATATATATATATATATTATCGCCTATACACTAGTTTTATTCAAATTGTTGAAGAAACTGTTTGGACCGTCGATCTTTACATTTACCAAAATTCTTTCCTTCTCCTATTCTACACGTCCTTATTAATCATGTTACATTTTGAACACCTCTCGCCCTCTAACTGCCTCTTTTCTAATATTTCTGTTTGAACGGTTTAGAATAATCTATGACCGTTTATTATATATTTGAAATAAACGTTTTGAAACGAGTGTAAACAAGGAAAAAATGTACAGACTTTCAATTTGGAACATTATTTAAATATAAATTATATTTAAATTAGTATTTTACAAATATATATATATATATATATATATATATATATATATATATATATAAGGCAAAAATGATTTCCGTATTGAGAGTTCGAATCGTGTGACCGGCAAGGATTGTCTCCTCCCATACTGATGATTGCAGGTTTGGCATGAAACACATGTGTATATGGGTCTATTTGAAAATAATATTTATAAATAATTATATATATGTATATATATATATATATATGCAAACATTGTAAAAATAACAGAATTCGTCTGTTTAATTATACCTTTTTTATTTTTTCAATTTGTCTGTTTTGTATTAAAATTTTAAAAAAATAATAAATATTCCACGGGTTGAACAAACGTTTTCGTCCTTCGTCGAATCATCCTCAGGTGTCAAAAGCAAATGAACAAAAAAGCTGGAGAAAGAAGAGAATTTTTAAAAAGACGCTGGAGAAACGTGCATAGAACTTTTTTTTCGCATTGTTCCAGTAAAAGTCGTCGACAATTTAAATTTATCGATACTGGAATGGCATCACAGAACAAAATCGCATTACGTTAAGCATTTTAAAATGTCACCACTGGTTTCATATATGATGTTATTAATTTTAGGTTGTTGTGTTTTTATGGAGATAGCTTCCAGTATTTTTAATTTTTTAATATATATATATATATATATATATATATATATATATATATATATATTAAAAATATATATATAAGCTCTATTTTACCATATGATAAGATATGGAGCTTCAAATTATTCTATTCTATTAAATTTATCTAGATAGCTCCACAAAGAAGAGTTTCTAATTGATTTTAAATAATAATGATTATTATATATCTCTATCTTTATAATGTTAGATATGTTTATATATATGTATGTACAGACTTCTCTCCTAAACTAATTAACTGATCATTATGAATGTTGGAACAAACAGCTGCTAATCGTAAGAGATGGTAATGTGGACTATATTCAGTTTTTTTTAACTTTTAAGCAAAGTGGGTAAAAAGATGATAGAAACCCTTCAAGGAAATTCAGATAACTCTTGTGACATCAATTAATAAATATTCCCAAAATTTAAGTTTCTTTAGAGTGTTTTAAAGCTTGGAAGGGGGGGTGGGAGTATAATATGGGCACAGCTTACCATTTTAAAATGCAAATAAATTGGATTTGCATTGAATTTGATCTATAGTCATTAGACACCAATTAAGCAAGATTCTCTGAATTTTAATTCCTTAAGACCCCATAAGCTTAAGCCTTAAATTTTAGACATTTTCTAGAATCAAAATTATGTAATGGATTTTGATCAAAATTGGAATAAGAATTCTCGACATTATATATATATATATATATATATATATATATATATATATATATATATATATATGTGTGTGTTGAGTTCAAAATAATTTGAACATTGTTCCAAGAATTCATAACCAACTACCATTCGGTGTACGATCGTTTCCAAAACTTTTTGGAAATATTTTATTGTTCATTATTTATGATGATTATACCAAAACACGTCTTTGTCGGCGCCTTTTATAATATTACATATAGAAGTCTCTTGAAAAAAACCCATCAAATTGCAATTAAAACCTCAAACATTATAACCTCCTTGGCCTTTTAAACACACGGATAGGATTGTCCATAGAGTGAATGTGGCATTGTGGTGACTGAAACTAGTTCAGAGAATAGACCAAGTGAACGACAGACGCCCTCCCCCCCCCCCATCCCTCCCCTCCCCTTCCCCTAACCCCTCCTCTAACCCTAATCCTAACCCTAACCTCTCCCCTAACCCTAACTCTAACCCCTCCTATAACCCTAACCCTAACTTTGACCCTAACCCTAATCCCTCCCCAAACCCTAACTTTAACCCTAACCCTTACCTCCCAATTTTTGGCCTCATGCCACATGTTATTTTATAAAGAAAATTGCTTTTGTGAAATTTTTTGTAGCATTTTTAAGATTAAAAAAATGGGCTTTTTGGCTAGGAGCAAAGTGTAGTATCTGTTTTGATGCTGCACTTCACCTTTTCTGTCCTCGGTCAGTGAAGAAGACACCACTAAAGACTGAGGCAATTTTTATTTTTGTTCCAATCCATAGTGACTCTTTTAGGGGAAGCTGTCTTTTTGTCCACATTAAAAGCCGACCTTGTGTCTAACTCTGCCATCGTTTAGGAGGCAAGTAGATCGGAACATTAAAAATTTGTGCACATCATATGCGGGTATCATTTAATAGCAGTGAAACAAAGACTTTTTTATACCAAACTTCAAGCTATGAAAACATACTCATTAAATCTATGTGTAGACTGCTACCCCGAGGCAGGAATTAACTCCAGACGGGTTGATATGCCATTGCTGCCAAGTCATATTTAATCATATCTAATAAAAAAAAATACTACTTTTTTTTAATTGTTTCGTTTATTTCTATTGTTTCTGTAGTAGCATTAGAAAAGGAAGTCTATTGCCATTGACCTGGAAGAAATAGGCCTCTTAGATTTGGTGAGATATAGATCTGTGATGAAATCGCACAAGTGTAAGGCAGTTGATATCTCACTTGAACTCCCGAGGAATGGAAGCTGACGCTGGTAGCACCATCTTTTTTTTTTGTTGTTGTTCATTTTTCTTTTCTCTTAACATTTTTCTAGTATCAAATTACTTTTATTCTTTTTTTTTTTTATAGTTCTGTTATTTTAAAAAAAAAATGTTTTATTTTTATTTTTTGAATTCCTTTATTGAATTGCTTTAAAAGACAGAAACTTGCTGTTCAAAAATGCTTTAACTGTCTGATATGATTGGATTAGCACGAACATTCTTTTTCCGTTCTTTCACTTTGTTTTATTTTTATTCTTTCCTTTTAAACGTTTGCTAAGCATTTATTTTTCAGCATTTTGTGTGTGTGTGTGTGTTTTTTTTCGTTTTCATAAGTGCACAAAAAAGAAAGACACCTGGTTATATGAGTGTGTATATGTGTGTTTATGTGTGTGTGTGGATTAATTCACTTTTAATTTTAAGACATGAAAGCATATTCATGCCACCATAAATCACGTGATCACACAAAAAAATAACCTGTATCTATAAGCATATTAACTGAGCAAAGGTTGCACGTGCATGCATACACATACATGGAAACAGGCTCGTTCATATATATATATTACTATCGTATGCATACATTTGCAATAAAATACACATTTCAAAAGTAAGTACATCTACAAACCTATATTTCTACATATATATATATATATATATATATATATATATATTACTGATGTTATATTTCTGATGATAGCATTCTAAAACATTAACATCTTTATCTCTCTCTTTCTATCTATATATATATATAAGAGAGAGAAAGAGAGAGATAGTAGTATAAAAACATACTTATGACAAGTAAGCTACACACAAACGTGATTTCCCTCTGGAATGAAACATAAATGTTTCTGTGTAGTTTATTTGCCTTAGGTATATTTTTATACCACTACTAAGCCCTACTCACAGATCGAGCTCTGTTGAAGAAAACACTGAAAAAATAAATACATAATATATTATTTATAAGTGTATATATGTGAACCTGTACGCATGCATTCGCTGCACTGACCGTAATGTGCCAGTCCAAAGATGGTGTGCGATCTAGTCAGTGCTGCAACAAAGAATTCTTATCTCAAGTAAAACCATGAGTCCAATTTATAACGAGTACACACGTCTATTTGTTGGAGGTTACAAAAGATACGCGTGTTCATAGGTTGAATGGCAGACTTGCAAAATCGAATCTTTTACCTCAGCAAAATAAAGTATAAGTCTGATCAACACAGTCTTTTAGCTAAGAGCTTCAAATGGCTACACTTTGTCTGGAGAGATACCCAGCTTGAACTCATTGCCAGATCCCCCAGAACACCTAACTTCCTGCCATGCCAAGAGGGCCAGCCCCCCCCCCCTCCCATCTCCTTGGGTCCTTTCCCCTAACCGGAAATCTTGGATTCCAGTCTTTTTCACTTGTCACCATTCGACCACCCAGGGGCTGGCCGTTGGATATGTCCATTAGAGATTACCTAACAGTCTACTCAAGAGTTGGGGCTTATCATGGAGACAATCTAAGAACATTGCTTTCTGGTCTCAGAATAATTCTCTGTTTTTAAGAGGCACTTATTTCATTTTAAAGAGAAATAAGATTCTGTGTGACCCTAAACTACAAAATCAGAGATATTTTCAAATTCCTCTGTGGCCCCCGACCTTTTTCTATTGACCAAGCATCTAACATCTGCAACATCTGCCATTCACATGCACCACTAAAAATATGGAGCCTACGGCATTTTTACATAGATATGCAATAGTAATATATATATATATATATATATATATGTCATCCACAGACAAACTGTTTCGCTGTATCACAGCTCTTCAGTACGATTAGACAAGCAACTGCCTCAAGCCAGTATCGAAACTCAACTGTCTAGACGACAGTCGGCGTTTCTAACCACTTGGCCATTATCTGCCTGCTGCTGAGAGTAAGCGAAATCACAATGATAAACATTGCCATTATTATTATATGATTATTATTTCCATGTTTCGTCTTCTTGTCTCATGCTTAAGGTCAGACGTTTCGTGAATGACTTTCAACTTTTTCTGTCGGTTGTCATTTCACTTGGGCAGCCCGCCATGATCAGGTCGTCCTCAACTGATTCCCTCCATGTCTTAAGCGGCCGGCCCACCACATTGCTTTGGGCTATCGACATCAGTGTGGGACACGATTTGGAGCGTTTTGAATGACTGACAGCAGGCGACGTGTCCATACTAGTTGAGACGTCGTTGTACAACATACTTTCTCATGGAGGCCGGGAGAGTGAGACTGGCAATTTTCTCCATCCGATTCGCTGCAGCCAGGATCGTGTCATTCTGACATTTCGTCGTTGACCATGTTTTGCAGCCATACAAGTGTACAGGTCAGACATGTGTGTTGTATGTTGCTACTCTCGCATACAATTTGATCCCTGCATTTTGTAAAATTGTCAACAACTGCCTGAAAATTCTATGTTGCAAATATACGTCATCTTATAGTCATGTCAGTTAGCCCACTGGCATCAATTGTGTTACCTAGGTGAATTTATTGACTCTTTCAACACCTGCAGCGATTTCTCTTTCTATAGGAGTCAGATTTTGAAAGGAGCTGCAAATGAAACCTGCATCTGCTAAACGCAGCACCGGCAGGTTAGGTGCATCTTTTGTAACACCACTTATTGCATATTTTGCATTCGATAAAGTCCGAGCCAGTTCCAAGCTTACAGATGTTGCATGGGTATTTGTCTTGTGGGACAGATATAATCTCCGTAGCGTCAGATATCATATGCTTCGTCTTTGTCATATCAACCCTGAGGGCCACCCTTTTCAAGCGCATGCAACATTTTAATATTACAAACACTAATTTTAAAGTCGTAAATTAATAGCCGTTAAAAAAACTCAACAGTAAAGAGATAGCCATAAACCCACCAAGACTGAAGATGATTTGACGAATCAAATTGAAAGTACTCATGAAAAAAGAAAGAAAAACGGAACAAGAAACCCACGGAACTTACATACACCAATTTAGCCGAAATACTAAATGGACTATTCGAAAATTGAGAAAATAATATATATATATATGATTATTTTTATTTATACAGACTTTCCAAAATTTAAATTTTAAATTTCGTTTCTTTTTTCTCCATTTCATTCTTTCCAACAATGATCTAAGGTTAAGATCGGATTCTAACTCTGCCTGATGAGATCTCAGTTTATAATAGCTGTTGATCGATAACATCGGCATGCCAGTTTCGCAGATTTTGTACATGTCTGTGTAAATAAAAATAATCATATATAAAAGCTCTATTTGATATTGAGCACTTTTTATAAACCCAGTTGGAATTCTTTGGATTACTACCCTGTGGATGTTTTACCTGGATTATTATTATTATTATTATTATTATTATTATTATTATTATTATTATATATATATATATATATAGGCAAACATTATTAAATAACACAGAAAAAAAAAATATATATATAAAAAGTCTTATCAAGCAAAAACACGATGTGTTATTTAATAATGTTTGCAACACACACATATATATATCTATTTATATGCAAACATTATTAAAAAAAAGTCTTATCAAGAAAAAACATTCTGTGTTATTAAATAATGCTTGCCTAAATATATATATAATTATTCGAATCGTGCGACCGGTTTGAATAGTTATCTCTACAGTGACGATTCCGTAAGGATGAAACGTATATGTATGCAGATAAAAATTAACTATTTAATATTGAATAATTATATAGTTATATGTATATATATATATATATATATATATATATATATATAGGCAAAAATTATTAAATATCACAGTGTTTCTGCTTGATAAGACTTTTACATACATATATATATATATATATATATATATATATATATATATATATATATATATATATATATGTATATATATGTATATATATATATATGATGAATTTATGAAAATAATTAGACCTGCAAAGGGAAGCAAATCTTAATCTTCGGTTGTTCAAAACAAGGACGTTTAGTAGATAACAATATTTATTTTTCCTCTCTTTCATTCCTTAAGCCAAGCTTTTCAAAGATTAAAATCTTATCATCAGAGGAATTACATAGATGGATAAGTTGGCAGATGAAGATAGTCAATATTCGAAATTTGAAAAAAAGTTTTAAAATTCAAACGGGTATTTTCCAATGTATAGGAATGTCACCAAAACGGAAATCCAAGTAGTATGGGGTTCAGATGTATTGGTAAATCCAAAAAAATCCGTGTAAACATCCAGAGATAATGTCAGTAGTCTATTCAGTATATTGAGCTTTCCTTACTTCACAATAGGTTCAACTCTCTAAAAGTTTACCTTTTAGTTATAAATTTTCATATATATATATATATATATATTTCATTTTACTTCAGTGTAAAGTCTCAGAAATCAAGGGGCTCCGTTCCTGGCGCTAACACTTGAATTCTATATGAGATACATAGATATCCGAATGTTCAACTAAAGTTCTCACTTACCTACTGAGTTAGTGAAGAACATTAATTTTCCTCTCCTCAATTGACCACTTAACCATGTTATAGTATATCTTTTTTGTGGTCTCTTGGTCTTACTGGATTCCAGGACAAGAATTCATCTAGTCTGGTGGATATATATATGTGTATGTATGTGTGTGTGTGTTTAGATAACATATAATTCTTTTGTTTTATAATATTTTGATTTACTTTTGTGATCTTTTTAAGAATGTTCTTATCTTATCATTTGTTATGTATTATGATATTGTCCTTAGGTATCTTACTTTTGAGCAATCCAACCATTACAACGGAACATTTTGTTTCGAACAATAAAATGTAATTCGATTTAATTTCTTCCAGAAAATACTTTGACCGGATTGGAATTATTCTCATACAGACACCATGTTAAAAACACCAATACAACAGAACAGTTACACTATCAATACAATACCAATATACAGATTAAATTCTGTTAAATATTTCACCTGATGGTTCCTAAAAATATCACCTTAATTTCTTTCCTGACTATCATTTCTGAATTCATCTATTTCAATCTTAAAATGTTTTTGATCTAATCTGCTAACTTGTTCAAAGACTATATGACTCTATTAGCAAAAAAATAAATTGCCTAATAGATTTAGTCTTTGAAATCTGCATTGACAATAATCTTCTAGATCGAAGTGAAATATTAGAAAATTTTGAAAGTTTTCTATTTAGTAAAGTACTTAATCCTAATGTTCTGAATGTTTCCTTTTAACTCTAATCTTTTATTCTTTTTATTAGTTATGTGACTATTGTATGCCTTTCAATATCGGTATTACGTTACAATTTCTATGCAGAGACACTGGAGGCCATGTGTGAGTGGAATACTCTATATCAGGTCTTATTGGAGCTTTATATATATATATATTTAGAAAAGTGTGTGACTCCCTTGAAATGATATTTCTGATTGGCTTTTTGGCTAGGAACAAAGTGTAGTATATGTTCTGCTAGTGCACTTCATATTTACTGTCCTCGCTCAGTGAAGGAGAAATCCTTCTAGACTGAGGCTATTTTTATTTTTGACCCATTTTAGAGTGCTTCTCTTTGGGGAGCTGGATTTCCTTCTAAATTAAAAACTGACTTTGTGTCTTACTCTCCCCCTAACGGGAAGGTAAGTAATATTTCTGACCATCCATCCAAGAATTCCATTTGCACACTATAAAATAGACAAATAATCATTGTTAGCTTTAAACGTATAAGCAAAACTAATTCCCATTCTTCGTATTCTTCATTAGCCTTTTTGATTTCTCTGTTTAATATATATTTCATGAAAAATACCAATATACTGAAATCATATGCCCTTAATAAGGTTAAGATAGAAATGTCATATACACTAAATGTACAAAAGCAAGGAGATTCCCAAATGTTTACACTTTTATTGTCATTAAGGGTATGACTACATATCAACCAAACCATTTCATTATCACATCACTACAGTATACATCTCTATGCATGAGTGGATGAAGTGTGTGAGGTGCGCTGGAGAAAAATTTCTACCAGTAAAATACATAGTCCTGTTGTGCTCGCATACCCTTAATGACAATAAAAGTGTAAAAATTTGGGAATTTCCTTACTTTTGTACATTTAGTGTATATGAATTTTCATCTTAACCCTATTAAGGGCATATGATTTCAGTATACTGGCATTTTTCATGGAATGTCACTACTTTTGTAAAGGCTATGCCTCAATACAATGGTCATTTTTAAGGTTTTGGGGAATTTTCTGGAAAACTAAGTTATATAGTAAACTGAAATTAAAATGCCATCAACTAGACCCTAGAACCTCTATCTCTGCCAAAAATCAGCTGAATCCATCAAATAGTTGATGAGATACAGGGTGGCACATACGTACGTACACACAGATAACATGATTTCATAATTGAACTTTCTGGATCTCTAGGTTGCCTTGACTAATGATGCTGAAATTCGACAAACTTATAGAACCTATCAAAGAAAAATTTTGTGCAAAGTTTTAACTAATTTGGTTTATTGGTTTTTGAGTTATGACTGATCAAAGAAATGAGATTTCCAGCATAGGCCATTCGTAAATCTATTAAGGGATAGAGCGCTCTCGCGCCTCCCTTCATTTGACTTTAATATTCCTGGATACAATGGGTAGAACTTTTATGTTTACTTTCCAAGTATCTTCTAAATATGACAACTTATTTAGATGCATCTATGTTATTTATTTTTTTTTTTTGATAATGGTCTAACAAGTTGTTTAACACCATCAGAAAACAGTTCTATATTTTTTAATTTATCGCATTAGATAAGCCATATATGAATATGAATATCAAAAATAACAACAGAAATCCCAATACAGAATCATGAATAATAGAATATTACTGTAATTCAAAATAATTGTTACCAATTGTTGCCTTCATATTTGTTAAAGTTTCTTACACTGTTTTGTTAGAAATACCATGATATTTCATTTTCACTAGCAAATGATAATATCGTATCACATGTTTTAAAATCTAAAGCTATAATATCTTTCAAATAGTCGTCTAATATATAAAGTAAAGTCAGTCTTTTTATCATTTTTTGTCATAGATTTCTTCCTAAAAATCAATATTTGATTCTGGTTTGTAAAATTTTTTGTAGATCGTTACAGCATGTTGTTAAGAATAAAATGTATTCCGATTTAATTCCTTTCAGAAAATACTTTGTCTGGGTCGGAATGGCTTTCAAATGACCGCCATTTAAAAAAAGGGACCTAACTCTGTATTTATCCATACAGAGTTACTTCTCTTTGATTGGAACAAATTAATAATATAAAAAAAAACTGGTATAGTTAAAAAAAAAAAAGAAGCAAAGCAAAATGAATTGCAAGTAAATATATTACCGAGCAACACCGGGTTGGTAGAGCTAGTTTATAAGGTAAGTACTTTCCAGAATAGTAGGTAATGTTCATTTACCATAGACGAAACAATGTTGTTTACTATTTATCTATAAAATTTAAAATGGGATTTGCAATTATTTTACAGAAAATACATGTTACAGAAACTTTTTTAACGTATCGAACCTTATTTTGCATAGCAGTATTACAATTTTTGTTTTCTTTTTGTTTCAAATTCGAAACTATTTGGATATTTTCAATCCTTTATTTTATCACATATAAACTTTGCAAGCTATTTTAAGTTGCAACCATTTATCGCAACATGCACACTTTCTTTTCTGACTTCTATTAGCCTTTGCAATGTCACAATTTATTTTCAGTAATCGATCTCAGAGCCATTATCCTTACGCCTTGAAGAACCTGTACTTATCCTGCTTTTCGTTTGGGGTACTTTTACTTTCATTCCTCTTTCGTTTTTTTTCTTAACTATGTACTTTGTAGTAAAAAAAAAACCCTTTTAAGTTCGAAGATAGGGGTAAAAACTGACTTTACTTTATATATAAGATAAATAAAAAAGTACTTTCATTTAGACTTTTCTTTCTTTCATATTTGGTATTGTTATAAACATTTTTGTTCTTTTGTATTAGTCTCTATCATGTTTGTGTTTTTTTAAAGGCATTTTATGATATATTTCCACGATTTTATTGATCATTCATTTTTGCCCCATTCTTACTATATCTACCAATTTTTAAATTTCTTTCTTCCTTCTATTTAAAAAAACTGTTTTTTTGATAATGTTTTTCAATTTTTCAATATTAATAGTTATGAAATTTGTCATTTTTTTTTTTTTCTGGTTTTGTTTTGTTAATTTTTACAGTACAATTTTCTTCATCTTCTGTGTCTATAAGTTTTAAAGATTTTTTGTTTTGAATTCAAAACAATTTGGATATCTCCAGTCTTTAATATTCTCACATATCTACTTTGTGTGAGTCTTTGCGGACCTACACATTTAGGGTGTCACCATCTATCACAACATATACGCTTAATTTATTTTTGTTTCTGACTTCTGCCTGTCTTTGTCCGAACAAAGTGTGACAATTTTTTTTTTAGTTGGCAATTATGTGAATTATGTTTTTTCTTGTGGTTATATTTTACTTGGTTTCAGGTCTGATGTTTTAATGATTTTTAGAATTTTATCACTATGCTTGTTTGTAAATATATGTGAGAGCAAGACAAAAGCAGTCGGGTTAGGGTTGTGAAAGAGAAATCTAGCGAGTGGAAAGAACGATAACAGTTATGGGATTATAGTTGTAACTAGTAATATTCATTTATCAAGCATGATAAAAATAAAAATCCAAAGAATTATTAAAACGCAGTTTGATTAAAAAATTTAGAAATTCAATTGCCTGTTACAACTTTGGTTACGACAATGGACGATAAAAAAAAATTAGGTTTTCAAAGTAGGTGGGAAAATTTTTAGAAATTTAATAAACAAATGATATTTGCAATACTATCCGAATCAGTAGAAATGCAAAGAATGCAAGCGATACAATTAAATAGACAGACAGGGTAAACAGAGAGAACTCAAAACGACAGAAGAGAAAGAAGGAAGACAAATGAGTTTATGCTGAAGCAAGTAAACACAAACAGACACAGCAAGCATAGGAGTCTCTCAAATAAGGCATGAATGAAGTGTCAATGTATTTTTACTTCGTGTTGCTTGCATCAATAAAAACAAAAAAGGGGAAACCTATATTTTTTTTACTTACAACCACCAAACAGTTGTATGCATTTCTTTCTTTGGTTGTGTATGAACTCTCAACAAAGTAGGAACTACAACACAGAAAAACCAACAACTAACAAGCAGCAGCAGCAGCAATAAGTCTTAGCAACAAAAACAAACTAGCCAATAAACAGACAGCTTTTCGTAATTCGTTATGAGTAAGAGGCTATGCTAAATTAAGAGTGTTTCTACTTTAAAAATTTGATTGAATTACTTTGAGAGTAGTTGGTACGTGTTTTCAGACATACATTTGGATTGAAGTCGTTATTTCTGATGCAATAATAGCAATATTTTGATGAGTCACTTTAAGGATCAAACGACTAGAGTTCTATTTATTGTAGCTTTCTCTCTTTTTTCTTAAAAGTTAGAATGTGTTGGGTTCTGTTTAAATAGGAATTTCTTTTTCACCAATTTTCTATTTGTTTTCTACAAAAAAAGAAGATTATAAGATATTGAATAAAAGAAAGATATCATAGTTAATATCTTTAAGGACATTATTTTGTTTGGCTTTTCGAAAAAAAAAATTGCCTGAAAGAATAATTGAAGAGTTTGAATGCAAAATGCGATAAATCCCATTTGTTTAAATTGAGAAATTAAGCAATAAATAGACAAATATATTGAATTTAGATTTCGATTAATAGCTTACTTTGATTAGAACCAAAAAGAAATGAATCCGGTATCATATCATGTAAAACGTTGTTTGGGGGTGTGGTCGAGTGTTGAAATGCGACACTTTTTGTAGCGATAACTTTGTAATTTTGAAAATGTCGTTTATCGCGTTTTGCATCGAAACTCTTCAATTACATATTCCGAAAATCGTGATTATGCAAAGACATGTTTTAGTATGTTTACCTTAATTTTCGGATTTTATGATTATGTCACTCACGGAGTGAATTTAAAAATTGCTTTGCTAATGATTCCTGAAGAAATTGAAAGTAGAACGGATTTGGCAACTAAGGGATGAGCCCACACCCCAAAACTTCCAAATTGGGGTCTCACCATCAGATGCAGTTACACGACATACCTAAGACTGCGTTGGAGGGAGGGGGGGTCATCATACTTTGAGTAGTTGACAGGGTTGGGAAGAAGGGTAGGCAGAAGAAAAAATGATTTCAGTGTGAAAGTTAGAGCGTATGTGGAGAGGGGGCAACACCTTGCTCAAGGATGTCCAAGGTAGTTTAGTGTCATCCCAAAGTCCTTCATTTCAAATATATATATATATATATATATATATATATATAAGTAGATAAGTGATGAGAATAAAAATTGGATAGAATATTTATATTACTCTTGTTTTAAGAATTGATGATTTAATAAATATTGCATTTCATCCAATTTTTATTCTCATCACTTATCTACTTATACAATTGCTCTATCTCGTATATCGAGCTTTGACTATTCAAGATAGGATATAATTTAGAGATTTAATTTTTATCTTTATTTTCATATTTCACATATATATATAATTATTTATAAATAAATATTATTTTCAAAATAAACCCATATACACATGTGTTTCATGCCAAACCTGCAATCAGCAGTGTGGGAGGAGACAATCCCTGCCAGTCACACGGTTCGAACCCAATACAAAAGTCCTGTTAGACTCAGTAAATTAACATCTAAATTGCAAACACGGCGGCTATCCAGCAAGCAGTCGAGAGAACTCAATAGGCGGCCCTAGAGTTATGCATCACGCAGAATGACGGCTTGTTGTCAACTTAACTTAAAGTGCTCTTTCTTGTGAGAGATATTTATATATATATATATATGGAGATAAGTATAAATATAGATAAGTGTTTTATTCATTCATAAATTAATATGTATATATATTATCATGGCTCACCTTGAGGATTTTCCACTGTTTATATTTGTTTTGTTTTTTCGTAATGCCCTCTGTTGTTGAATTCTATTGTTTAACTTTTTGCTTTTCACTTAGCACCAGAGAGTTTCTTTTCAGTTCTGTTTTTTATTTTTAATTTCATTTTTGCATTTTTAAGATATGTACCTCTAATAATTAATTAATACTCAATTGTTATTAGTCAGACCTTTTGACGATAAGAGCGTTATCTTTGAAAAACCATGGTTTAAAGGTTTAAAGGTAATTTGTATTTTCATTCTTTGTTTGAACACTTGATGAGTTATATGCAAATTTATCTATTTTATCACTTCATTATCTGTATATAAATGCTCCGTCTACTTTATTGAGCTTCACAGCATCGCGATAGGATCTAATATAATTTTTGATTTTGATATTATCCATTTGTTGTATGTATTTAGGCAGCATATTCTCATTTAGGCAAACATTATTAAATAACACAGAGTGTTTCTTTCCTTTTTCGCGAGTATTTTCGATGACTGAAGATGAACAAGAAACCTACGGAACTTACATACACCAATTTGACCGAAACACTAAGAGGACCATTCAGAAAATTGAAAAAATAAAAATAAGTCTTCTCAAGCAAAAACACTCCGTGTTATTTAATAATGTTTGCCTGCATAGCTCATTAGGTAAAACTAATTCGAACTCCCGACACTTGGCAATGTTTACATTGAGATATTACTTACATTCAGTCAGTGTCGTATGATAGCGCAGGGGTAGCAGCGCCAGCGACGGTTGAGTTTCAATCCCGGCTGTAGGCACTAACTGGAGAGCTGTGATACAGCGAAACAGTCTGTATGTGGATGACTATATGAAGCTCCCTCTGGGTAGAGCTTATTTATAAGGATATCGCCAACCGCCATTAGCTTTAAGGCATAGCTCATTAGGTAAGACTAATTCGAACTCCCGGCACTTGACAATGTTTACATTGAGATATTACTTACATTCAGTCAGTGTCGTATGATAGCGCAGGGTTAGGAGTGCCGACTGTCAGCACGACGGTTGAGTTTCAATCCTGGCTTGAGGCACTAACTGGTCTAGCCGCACTGAAGAGCTGTGTATGTGGATGACACATACATATATATATATATATATATATATATTTATATAATGTAGTATACAAATGGGTTTATGGCAAGTAAGCTACACAGGAAATAATGAGATTAAAATTTAAATGTACGCTTTTCTCTTTTCCTTTACATTCGCTTTGTGAAAATTTGAATTTAGATAAAGTATTTTTTTATTTTTTCAACCCAATCTATTTTTTTAGAAGTTTAGTTTAATTTATTTTATTTATCAGTCACTCTTAACGGACATGAAACCGGATATGATGATATGACGATCAATCTGTCGTTTTTTCAAAAAAAATATTTATTGTCTATGTTCTTGAGATAAGGGTCGGACCTGTGTACGATGTATATTTAATAGATTTTTTTTTTACTGAATAAGGGAAGAATAAATAAGTGAAAAGAAAGCTATAAATATTTTAAATAGTGATTAATAAAAGAAAATTGAAGTAATCAAGTCAGTGGTCCAATGATATCTATGATCGAAATATTAGTACATTTGTGTAACTATTCGACCTATTTTAATTATTAAAAAGCTCGGTACTTTCTGAGATTAGGACCCACGCTAAAATCGACTTGGCGTCGGTATTTTCCGGATGTTTACGTAAACCGTCAGAAAGTATCGAAGCAGTTAGCGAATCAAATTACGAGAAAATAAGCAGACGACATTTCAACTGATTGAAACGAATAAGCAGACGATATGTCAATATTTCAACTGATTGAAATGCAAAAGTACTGCAAAGAATTTTCACGAGCTATCACTGGCTGTTGCATCTCCCGAAGGAGTGATTAACTTTTGTCAGGAAGAAAAACTGATAGCAAAAGAAAACAAATGTTCAGCCCCCCCCCCCCCTGATCCCCCGAACCCCACCCCCAATCTTTAATACCTAACCCTAAACCCTAACCCTAACGAAGTCAAAAATGATTTTCAGAAAAAAAAACAAAAAACATAATTAACGCCATTTTTACCTAATTACAAACCAAAAATAATTTTCAGTAAAACAAAAATACTTAAAAAAATATAATTTATTACCTGTTTATTTTTATTTCTTCGTTAAAAAAATAAATATTTCTTTCATACAATTTGACTAAATGTATTATTTAATTTTTTTTGCTTTAACTGTTGGTTAATGTTTTTTTTATCCGCTTATAAATCCGGCCCCGTTTTCATTTTTTGGAACGAAGGTAGGTCAACCGACTTGGCGTCGTTACTTTCCAACGGTTTATGTAAACATCCGGAAAGTACCAACGCCAAGTCGATTTTAGCGTGGGTCCTGATCTAAGAAAGCACCAAAAGCTCTATCATGTATTGAGCACAATTTAAATAAATACTTGAAAATTATCTCAAAATATAGTTTAATATTTCATTTGAGATTTTGGATAGATGTAATATCCACACAAAGCCGAAATATAACAAGAGGCTGCAAGATTATACAGAAAGCCATTCGGCATGCTTAAAACCTGACAAGACACAAACAACGTATTGTGTTAATTTGCAGCACTGCAGGTGCAACATGTCTAATTAACTAATCTTAATCAGTTTAATTTAAAAAAGAAAAGTTTAATTTCCAAAAATTGTCACTTACTGCTACTCGGTTTCATTCCACAAGGCAATCTTCAACTTTTATTATGAATATCAATATTAGAAGGTAAATATGGATCCTAAATCAATTAAGTGAAATGGAATGTTCAGTTTTGTTTTTGCGAATAACTTTTAAATTTTCTTTTATTTTGATAGTTTATTCTTAACAAAAATGGCAGAAAGAAAAAAAATTGTGCTTCGCCAGTGTTAGGACTAATATTCATATAAATTTTATATGAATATTAGTGCGAAGATTGATTCATTATTCCCAAACTTGTCCTCAATTTATGGAATAAGGAAATGATCTCCGACATCGTAATTGGTGAAGTTAAAATAAATAAGGGTGAAAGAAAACAGATTAGAAAAGAAAAAAAAGTTTATCAATCGGTATAAAAAAAGAGAAAGTAAAAAGGAAAGAAAAGCACGTCTCATTATGGAAATAGATTCATTTCAGATCGTGGGGCTGTCTGAATTGCTACTTGCTTTCTGTTTTCTTCTAAATCCTTAAAATAGTTTCGTCCGGCACGTTTTTTTTACTTACATGACGGGACGAGAGTATATATATATATATATATATATATATATATATATATATAAATTCTGCTATCCATTTAACGTCACCTTTCCGTTATTTAGGGGTCAGACGTTTTCTGAAGTTATACAAGCTCACTCTCAACTTCTCGCGGGTCAGTAGTTTCCAAATTCCACTCTGTGCGGTCTTGTCCAATCACTTGCTTCCAAGTTTTCCATGGCCGACCAACCTTCCTGCGATTTAGGACGTCCATGTTTCTGCAATGGTTTTATTCAGGAGGATGAATATTCTACTTAACTATACCTGTGTAATCGATTCATCTTTAGGATAAACTCAGGAGGATGAATATTCCACTTAACTATACCTGTGTAATCGATTCATCTTTAGGATAAACTCAGGAGGATGAATATTCTACTTAACTATACCTGTGTAATCGATTCATCTTTAGGATAAACTCAGGAGGATGAATATTCCACTTAACTATACCTGTGTAATCGATTCATCTTTAGGATAAACTCAGGAGGATGAATATTCTACTTAACTATACCTGTGTAATCGATTCATCTTTAGGATAAACTCAGGAAGATGAATATTCTACTTAACTATACCTGTGTAATCGATTCATCTTTAGGATAAACTCAGGAGGATGAATATTCTACTTAACTATACCTGTGTAATCGATTCATCTTTAGGATAAACTCAGGAGGATGAATATTCTACTTAACTATACCTGTGTAATCGATTCATCTTTAGGATAAACTCAGGAGGATGAATATTCTACTTAACTATACCTGTGTAATCGATTCATCTTTAGGATAAACTCAAGAGGATGAATATTCTACTTAACTATACCTGTGTAATCGATTCATCTTTAGGATAAACTCAGGAGGATGAATATTCTACTTAACTATACCTGTGTAATCGATTCATCTTTAGGATAAACTCAGGAGGATGAATATTCTACTTAACTATACCTGTGTAATCGATGCATCTTTAGGATAAACTCAGGAGGATGAATATTCTACTTAACTATACCTGTGTAATCGATTCATCTTTAGGATAAACTCAGGAGGATGAATATTCCACTTAACTATACCTGTGTAATCGATTCATCTTTAGGATAAACTCATGAGGATGAATATTCTACTTAACTATACCTGTGTAATCGATTCATCTTTAGGATAAACTCAGGAGGATGAATATTCTACTTAACTATACCTGTGTAATCGATTCATCTTTAGGATAAACTCAGGAGGATGAATATTCTACTTAACTATACCTGTGTAATCGATTCATCTTTAGGATAAACTCAGGAGGATGAATATTCTACTTAACTATACCTGTGTAATCGATTCATCTTTAGGATAAACTCAGGAGGATGAATATTCTACTTAACTATACCTGTGTAATCGATTCATCTTTAGGATAAACTCAGGAGGATGAATATTCTACTTAACTATACCTGTGTAATCGATTCATCTTTAGGATAAACTCAGGAGGATGAATATTCTACTTAACTATACCTGTGTAATCGATTCATCTTTAGGATAAACTCAGGAGGATGAATATTCCACTTAACTATACCTGTGTAATCGATTCATCTTTAGGATAAACTCAGGATGATGAATATTCTACTTAACTATACCTGTGTAATCGATTCATCTTTAGGATAAACTCAGGAGGATGAATATTCTACTTAACTATACCTGTGTAATCGATTCATCTGTAGGATAAACTCAGGAGGATGAATATTCTACTTAACTATACCTGTGTAATCGATTCATCTTTAGGATAAACTCAGGAGGATGAATATTCTACTTAACTATACCTGTGTAATCGATTCATCTTTAGGATAAACTCAGGAGGATGAATATTCTACTTAACTATACCTGTGTAATCGATTCATCTTTAGGATAAACTCAGGAGGATGAATATTCTACTTAACTATACCTGTGTAATCGATTCATCTTTAGGATAAACTCAGGAGGATGAATATTCTACTTAACTATACCTGTGTAATCGATTCATCTTTAGGATAAACTCAGGAGGATGAATATTCTACTTAACTATACCTGTGTAATCGATTCATCTTTAGGATAAACTCAGGAGGATGAATATTCTACTTAACTATACCTGTGTAATCGATTCATCTTTAGGATAAACTCAGGAGGATGAATATTCTACTTAACTATACCTGTGTAATCGATTCATCTTTAGGATAAACTCATGAGGATGAATATTCTACTTAACTATACCTGTGTAATCGATTCATCTTTAGGATAAACTCAGGAGGATGAATATTCTACTTAACTATACCTGTGTAATCGATTCATCTTTAGGATAAACTCAGGAGGATGAATATTCTACTTAACTATACCTGTGTAATCGATTCATCTTTAGGATAAACTCAGGAGGATGAATATTCTACTTAACTATACCTGTGTAATCGATTCATCTTTAGGATAAACTCATGAGGATGAATATTCTACTTAACTATACCTGTGTAATCGATTCATCTTTAGGATAAACTCAGGAGGATGAATATTCTACTTAACTATACCTGTGTAATCGATTCATCTTTAGGATAAACTCAGGAGGATGAATATTCTACTTAACTATACCTGTGTAATCGATTCATCTTTAGGATAAACTCAGGAGGATGAATATTCTACTTAACTATACCTGTGTAATCGATTCATCTTTAGGATAAACTCAGGAGGATGAATATTCTACTTAACTATACCTGTGTAATCGATTCATCTTTAGGATAAACTCAGGAGGATGAATATTCTACTTAACTATACCTGTGTAATCGATTCATCTTTAGGATAAACTCAGGAGGATGAATATTCTACTTAACTATACCTGTGTAATCGATTCATCTTTAGGATAAACTCAGGAGGATGAATATTCTACTTAACTATACCTGTGTAATCGATTCATCTTTAGGATAAACTCAGGAGGATGAATATTCTACTTAACTATACCTGTGTAATCGATTCATCTTTAGGATAAACTCAGGAGGATGAATATTCTACTTAACTATACCTGTGTAATCGATTCATCTTTAGGATAAACTCAGAAGGATGAATATTCTACTTAACTATACCTGTGTAATCGATTCATCTTTAGGATAAACTCAGGAGGATGAATATTCTACTTAACTATACCTGTGTAATCGATTCATCTTTAGGATAAACTCAGGAGGATGAATATTCTACTTAACTATACCTGTGTAATCGATTCATCTTTAGGATAAACTCAGGAGGATGAATATTCTACTTAACTATACCTGTGTAATCGATTCATCTTTAGGATAAACTCAGGAGGATGAATATTCTACTTAACTATACCTGTGTAATCGATTCATCTTTAGGATAAACTCAGGAGGATGAATATTCTACTTAACTATACCTGTGTAATCGATTCATCTTTAGGATAAACTCAGGAGGATGAATATTCTACTTAACTATACCTGTGTAATCGATTCATCTTTAGGATAAACTCAGGAGGATGAATATTCTACTTAACTATACCTGTGTAATCGATTCATCTTTAGGATAAACTCAGAAGGATGAATATTCTACTTAACTATACCTGTGTAATCGATTCATCTTTAGGATAAACTCAGGAGGATGAATATTCTACTTAACTATACCTGTGTAATCGATTCATCTTTAGGATAAACTCAAGAGGATGAATATTCCACTTTACTATACCTGTGTAATCGATTCATCCCTAGAATACACTCCATGCTGGGCAAGTGTAGTGCTTTCAGCAAATCCTCTGACCTGATGCATTTGCCTGGTCAGATTTCACATTGCAGATCCATCTGATATGTATAAACAAATAGATACACATTGGTCTTTATTATAGTATAACGGAAGATAGTCTATCAATTTAATATATGAAAATTATCTGGTAGTATTTTACTGTCAAAGCAGGTTTTCTTAGAAATAGGAAATTTCTAAAATTTTAAGATATTTATATTCAGTAATAAACAACAAAAGGGGCTGTTTTTATCATGAAAAAGTATTTATGAATTGACACACATTTGAAGAACTGTATTGGTATACTTGATACTTTATTGTAACGCCTTTTTGGATTTATTGTTTCTTTTATTTTAGTTCTTGTAATGCACTCATTAAACCACTGCTAGTGATGAACCCATTAAATCACTGCTAGTAACGAACTCATCAAACCACTGCTAGTAATGCACTCATCAAATCACTGCTAGAAACGACCCCATCAAACCACTGCTAGTAATGAACCCATTAAATCATTGCTAGTAGTGACCCCATTAAATCATTGCTAGTAACGAACCCATTAAATCACTGCTAGCAATAAACCCATTAAATCGCTGCTAGTAATGCGCTCATTAATTTACTGCTAGTACGAACCCATTAAATCGCTGCTAGCAATGCACCCATTAAATCACTGTTAGTTCGTGTAATAAACCCATTAAATAACAACAAATCTCCAATGACACTGATACCGCATTTGCTTCAATTCTTCAAGATTTGATGGATATTATTTTCTTAAGGATCTCTTTTCTATTGGATTTACATGTGGGTTATTTGCAGGCCAATCAAGAACAGGTGTCGTCTGCTCCCTGGACCATTCTTTTGTAGATTTTGCTGTTTTGAGTGGAGGCAGGTCACGCTTTGAGATGGATTCTTGACCTGCAAATTTGTCTGCAACAAAAAGATGATCTCAGACATCCTGATAGACAGCAGCTTTAATCACTCTTTTCAAGAAGCAGATCTTTTCAACGCCGGCGCAATCTCAAACCATTACAGATTAACGAAATTACATGCATTTGTCATCATCTCTCACATTCAATTTCTTCAGACGTAGAGACCACAGTCACAAAAGTAAATACAACATCTGTATTGCTCACTGAAAATGGCCTGATTCCAGTGGTCAAAGGACTAATTTTAAACGTTTTTGTTTCTGGTGAAATTTTTGTAGTGGCTTCGAAATCAGTATCCTGCCATTGTATTTGAGCTGATGAAGTCTGCAGGATATTGTGAATCGAGAAACAGCAAAACCGCTCTAGCCTTTGAAAATTTCATCACAATTGGCAAACTGATTTAAAATAAGATTACAATTCAGCTAATGTTCATCTGTAGCTGTCGTCTTGAGTTTGGAACCGTTTTGTAACTAAGTTTGCCTTGTTATCTTCAGGATAGCAGATTGATAGCATCCCACTTGGATAGTTATCTCCTTTCGAGTCTTATCAACTTCCCACAACGCTTTTTGCGCCTCCGACATGTCCTTAACTCTTGCCGTTTATGATACTGAGAGATATACTATAAACACCAATTATTTCACTCTTTTTATACCAAATGTGTGACACTAAAATTCATGAAGCGAGAGTTATCAGGCTCCTTATTTTGTCCTTTAGTCCTCACATTCTATGAGCGATGTTTCTGACAAAGGGGGAAAATTGCAGGTTTACTTGGATCTTGGATCGGGTGTTCTTTTGAGCTGGTGGTATGTGATTTTCAATCCTTTCATAATAGTCATCATCATTCAACTGTCAAACTGGAACGCATGTATTCGGATGTAATTTTGAGAATTAGGCTCATTTTGAAATACTACCGTGGACCGAGAATGAAAGTGTTTTTTCAGGAATTGAGAATGAGCTGTGTATATTAAATGCAGGCAGTCGGGAATTTAAGTAGTGACTTCCATTTACGATTGAATTAAACATCTTTCTATTGGATTTACTTCATTTTTGAACATGTTCAACCCTTTTTTCCATCTTTAAATCTCCTTTCACCGGACACTTTATATACGGACATTCACCAAATGGACAGACTCCATATTTTCATACGCACACTCTTACTCTTCATTACTTTATATTTTTTTAAATTTTGAATTTTGGCTTTTCCACTGCCAACTTATCTATCTATGTAATTCCTCTGATAAGATTTTAATCTTTGAAAAGCATTGGCTTAAGGAAAGAAAAATAAACATGTTTATACCAAGTACACCTTGCATTGAACAGTCGAAGTTGAAATAGATTTGTCATTCGTACATATTTATCTCTCTTCTTTCATTTATCTTTATATATATATATATATATATATATATAAAATAAACTATAGTAACATGCAATTACATAATCCGGATTTCCTTCTGGAATTTATTTCATTATAACACAACTATATATATATATAATATATTTGGGTGGGGGTGGGATCTTTATTTATTTACATAAGTTGAGCTTGAGTGTAATAACAAAACATGGTGAATGCTCACATAAAATTGCATATATGTGTTAGCAGACTAAAAATTTACATACAAACACATTTAAAAACAGTTTAAACATACATATATATACATACCTACAAGAATATAATCGCTTCTGCAATATTTGTCTTACGCACATACACAGACAGCATATATATATATATATATATAGTAAGTTATGAAAACATATTTTAGCTTGAGGATTCCCTACGGGTTTGAAAAGCGGAAGCCTCTGTGTAGCTTAATTGTTACTAATAAATATATATCCATGACTTACTACCTAGCTTTACTCACGTATTGAGCAGTGTTGAAGTTAATACTGAAAATTGGTACATAATATATATCTCCTTATAACATTTTATGAGGATACATGAAATAATATATATATATATATATATATATATATATATATTGTGTGTCGGGGTATGTTGAAAAGAAATCAATAAAGTGCTCGATCATAAGAATGTGCGAGCTTAAATACAAATTTGTGTGTATTTAGGCAGCATTTTTTCATTTAAGCAAACATTGTTAAACATAACAGAACTCTTGCTTGATTATACCTTTTTTATTTTTTCAATTTTTCTCATGTCTTTTGTGTCAAAATCAAAAACATCATTGTATGTGTGAGAAAAAGAGAGAATTTGAAAAAAAACAAGGCATGAACGCACATGTCAAGTTAGACGTCAAAAGAACAAACCATTGTAGTTCTAGGAGAAACGTTAACAGTTTAATTCTGGGACGCCAGAATTAGCGTCACAGGATAAATTGTATTACGTTAAGCATATTAAAATGTTGTTACTGGTTTCATACGTAATATTATTTATTGTAAGTTGCTGGGTTTTATCAAAGAGGGCTTTTAGTATTTTTAAATTTGTTTAATTGCTTTCAGAATGTATTATTTTCATGTTATTAACTAAAATTTGTCTTAAATCAGAAGTTGGATAAGTAATGCTTTTGTAATTGCTGGTAAATTTAGCTAGAGTTTACAAAGTGCATCGTAAGTTGGCGGGAAAGGGTAGTGGTAGTAAAACCAAAGTAGCTATTAACTTTATTATTGTTATTATTATTATTATTATTATTATTATTATTATTATTATTATTATTATTATTATTATTATTTCTATTCCTATTCCAAAGTGTATTTGAATTTATAAATAACATTGATACTTTGTAATAGGTTATGGAGAAGTTGTTTTTCACTACAAAATTTTGGGTCTTAAATTTCTTGTAGTAAATAATTAGTCTAATTTTATTGTTGTTGTCGATTGGAGATATGTATTTGTGTACAATATTTTTTAATGACTTTTGATGACAATAGTATAGGCTAATATAGTTTGAGTTATAATGTTGGATATTATTATTATTTGTAATGGTATTTTTAAGTTTCAAATCATTAATTTTATTTGTATAACTTGGGAATTCGTTATTCATAAAGACTTGTTTTATATTTTTTTAATTTAATGAATAGTGTTTTCTTGTGGCAGAGATCAGTTTTGCACTGTTTAGTAGGTAAGTAATAATTATAATAGTAGTAATAATAATAACAATAATAATATAAAGCTAATAGCTAAATTGGTTTTACTACCACTACCCTCTCCTGCTTACTTACCATGCACCTTGTAAACTCTAGCTCAATTTACCAGCATTTAAAAAAACATAACTGCCCCCTCTCTAAGAAAAATTTTAGTAAATAAAATTAAAATAATACATTCGGAAAACAATGAAAAAAAAATTAAAATACTCACACCTACAATAAATAACATTAGATATGAAACCAGTAACCACATTTTAGAATGCTCAACATAATACAATTTATCATGTGACGCTAACTTTGGCGTCCTGGAATTTAAATTGTTAACGTCTTTCTTGGAACTGCATTTGATGGTCTTTTGATATCTGACTTCACATGCGATTTATCGGTTGCTATTTCAAATTTTCTCCAGCTATTTTGTTAATTTGGTTTTGTCACCTGAACATTATTCGATGTAGAATCGAAAATGCTAGTCATAAAAATGGAACATACATATTATATATATATATATATATATATATATAAGAAGATTTAATGAATTATAAGATTCCAATTGTTCAAAGAATTAGAACAACAAGTCTATTATGGCGTACGGTCGTTTCCAAAACATTCTGGAAATACTAAATTTTATTTTTTTATTTTTTAAAACCACAAAAAAAGCTACTCCAAAACGTCTCTTCATCAGCGCCTTTAGCACCACATCTTACAGAAATTCAAGGAAAATATATATATATATATATATATATATATATATAGTAAGTTATGAAAATATATTTATGGCAATTAAGCTACACAGAGGCTCCCGCGTTTTAGCCTCAAGATTTCCCCCGGGTATGAAACGCGGGAGCCTCTGTGTAACTTAATTGCCATAAATATATTTTCATAACTTACTACCAAGCTCTGCTTACGTATCGACAACTGTTGAAGTAAATACTGAAAATTGATACATAAAAAAATATATCTCCTTATAAAATTTTATGTGGATGCATGAAATAGTAATATATATATATATATATATATATATATTACTGAGAGAGAGAGAGAGATGTATGTTTATATACTTGTATATTTGTATGCACAGGATTTAATTCTAACCTAATTAACCGATCATTATGAATTTTGGAACACAGCTGCTATTTAAGACATGTTCTAGAATCAAAATCATGTAATGGATTTTGATCAAAATTAGAATAAGGATCATATCTTGATTTTAATCTTCGTAAGGGGACATAAAAGTGGTACAAAACTGATCGGTAAATTAATTTTATCCGTCCTGTGATGAGTTTTCTTCCAGTATATATATAAAGTTAGGTATCAGCATATGTTTATATATTTGTATGTACAGGATTCGCTCCTGAACAAGTTTACCGATCATTATGAATTTTGGAACACAGTTGCTTGGCGTAAGTAGTTATCATATGGGCTATATTTAGTTTAATTTAGTTTTATACAAAGGAGGTGAAAAGCTGGTGAAGTCCTTTCATGAAAATTCAGATACATTCAATTTTTGTGAAATTTTAACAATAGGTATTAACATCAATTTATTAAACTTCCCCAAATTTCAGTTTCTTTAGAGAATGTTAAGGGGTTTTAAGAGGGCATAATATGGACACAACCTCCCATTAAAAAATCAAATTTGCATTGAATTTGATCAATAGTCATTAGACACTAATTAAAAAGATTCCTCGAATTTCAATTTCTTCATTAAGACTCTATAAGCTTAAGCCTTAAATTTTGTAGAATCAAAATCATGTAATGGATTTTTATAAAAATTGGAATAAATATTTTAGATTTTAGGTTTAGTATCATTATATCTTTATTTTAATCTTTGTAAAAATAAAAGAAAAGTGGTGCAAAACTGTTCTTTTTATGGAATTAATTTTACTTATCCTGGGCCGGGTATTCTTCTAGTATATATATATATATATATATATATATATATGTATATATATATAGAACAATCTCTACACGGCTAAGGAAAGCCAAATGTACCAGTAGCTGTAATACAGCTAGTTATCGTCAAAAACAATAACAACAAATATTAAATCATATTAAAACGATAAAAATAATAACGTATTTCAGATATGCCTCATCGCTTAATGGTAGAACACTCGATTACGGTTTCCGTTCGATATCTGTCATAGTCGGTTCGTTCTGAAGAGTTGCGGTATGACGAAACACGTGTCAATGAATAACTATTTTATATACATACATATACACACACACACACACACACACACATATATATATATATAAATAACCCTAGAATCGTTTTTTTCTGCTCAACCTTTATTAAAATCCATGCACAAGAATTTTATCCCATTCCACCATATTATTAATATTATTTATAAATGTAAATGTCAGTGCGATGCCGTATACGTGGGAAGGACGGTGAAAAGATTTGAATCCAGAATAATACAACCCTTCCCCTCCCCCTTGCAATGCGCCAGGGCCGACTAAATAATTAAAATCGTTTAGTCAACACATCCGGGTCAGCTATTGTCCAACATCTTATAAATAGAGCCGAACGTGCGTTGGCTTACATTAACGACAGTTTCTCTGTCATAAGTAGATCACATTCGTTGTTCCATCTTAAAGTCATGGAAACAATCTATATGAAGTCATTAAAACCCTGCCTATGTAAGTAAATGAAGTGGCTTCTAGGACTCAATGTGATTCACTTGTGACTACCCCAATTTTTTTTTCTCCCTAAACATGTCACTGGTCTTCATTTCACTCGATATTTTATGTTTTAATCGCAGTGCAATAATTTTACTTCCACGTATTTACTGTTATGACTGTGGTCGAAAGCCGGCCTCGTAAATTTATGTAAATATACTCTCGTTCTTATCACTTTTCAATTTCATCCTCCCCTCCCAAATGTCTCAAATGTCTATATTCCTTGCCGTAATATATATTAGTTTTTTTTTTAATGTGAGAGTATATATATATATATATACATACAGGACCGGCTGGACAGTTATAAAAGCGTGGGGGGGGGGGCTCTCCTAAAAAGTTGGGGGGCCCGGTTAAACACATGCATATATAACTTCATTATTGATGACCGTAGAGTGGGGGGTCCAATTTAAAAAGTGGAGGGGGCTTGAGTCCCCCCCCCCCCGGTGCCGCCGTCCATGATATATATATATATATATATATATATATATATATTATGGCACTTGCATTTATCTCACTAAAGCAGGAGTCTGCTCTTGATTTTTCTATCTAGATGTAATTGATTCCGACAGTTATATACTGACCGATGTTGCACCATCTGTCACCACATATGCCTATATATATATATATGAGTGAGAGAGAGAGCATGTGTTTCTGACAAATTTGATCATTTTTGCTATTCTTTTATTTCAAAACCATTTAAAGTATTTAATAATGATGAAATGCAACGGATAGCTGTGTCTGTGTGCTATTGGTGGGCTTGAACGGTGAAGACCATGAACGACTGCAAAGCACCAAAATATTGGAAGAGAGTGATGTATACCATGATGATTGGTGTTGGATTAAAAAGTTCGGAATACTTTACTCATTTAGGTGGCTAGCCTAGAGTCTGCATGAAATCCCGCACATCATGAAGACCAAGTTCCCTCAAGCTGTAAATGTATTTGGGTGTGTTTCCAACAAAAGTCATGTTATGCCGCCTTAATATCTTTTAAAAGTAACTCAAGCTCAATTAAGATGGCTATATTGAGTTGCTGTCCACTGTTGTCAAGTGCTACGTAGAGAGGGTGGTTGTGGGAAAGCCGTACGTGTGGCAGCAGCTCTCAGCTGTGTGTTACAACTTTAGGAAAACCCAGAAGTGTCTTTCTGAAAACTTCTACTACTTCACCAGTTCCAAAATCTGTATCTCCAACTCGCCTGATTGCAACCCCATGTGTGGATGCAGTTGAGAAAGACACCAACCATACCGCTTGCAATATCAAGCTAATTGCCCGAATTAAACTGATGTTCAGAGTCTCTTGAAGGACACTGGAAAGGCCACATGCTACAGATTAAGGTCTCGCCTGAAGGCCGTGATGGAAGTTCAGGGTTGCTTCCTCAAATGAGTTGTATTTATCAAAAGATTCTCTAAGCTATGCACTTTTAATTTGGAGAATACATCCAACTTCTCTCTCACCAACAGTATCGAGTTAGGCAATCCTGTTCCACTGCAAATATCCTAACGGTCATCTCTGAATGTATATGCCACACACTGTATAAGTTAGATAAAACTAGGGCGGTAGCAGTAGATATCTCCATGGCCATTGACAAGATCTGGCATGAAGGTTTTCTCAGAAAAATGAACTCATATGGTATTACTGGACAATTATTTAATATAATCAGATCTTTCCTAACTAAAAGAAAGATCCAGGTCATTCTCGATGACCATGTATCCAAACAACACCGTATCAATGCATGTGTGTCCCAGGGGTTTATACTTGAAACTATATTATTCCTGATCTTCGTAAACGACCTCCCTGGTGAAATCACATCTGAGATAGGTGTATTTATTTGCTGATGACACCATGCTCTATTTCCGGCATGAGGGCAAATTGAATGCCCACACATGCAAATCAATGACTGAGTCATTGGAAAATAACGTCCAGTCTGTAGTAGAATGGAACCAAAAATGGATGAACATAGTTAATGCTACCAAAACCTTTAACAACGCCTTTCCTTTAACAACTATAAGAAACCTTTCCAACCACTGATTGTCATGGTTGATAGCATCTTTCTTGAGAATCCAGCGTTTAAACTCTTCGGTCTAACATTCACAGGCCATATGAAGTGGTATAAGTACATAGAAGATCCTGCCAAGTCTGCTGCAAAAAAGGTAGCCCCCCCCCTTTACCAGGCTAGAAAACTTCTCACACCTGCCAGTATCCTATATCACTATAATCGCCTGTGCATGGAGTATTGTTGTAACTTATGTGTTGATGCACTAACCACTAGCCTCTCCCTCTTGGACAGGGTGCAAAAGAGAATGTCTAAACACTGTCTGCCAAGCTCCAGCCTCTGTCACATCACCCCAGTGTTGCATCCCTGTGCTTGTTTTACATCAATGAACTTACTGGCAGCTAAATCATACCTCTTCACTATAGAGGACCCTAGATGCCAGAAGATTTTCTACTCTAATAGCTTCTTTAGTCTCACGACTTGCTTTTTGAATTACATCCCTGTTTCTCCAACTATACCAACATGCAGAAATTTAAATGCAATGTAAACAAACATGTTGTTGCCCAACTCCCCACCGAGGCTGCCCCCTATAAATTTGGACCCTATCACAATAGCCCCTTACGTTTCAGTGGAAATATGCCTTATTTGGGGTAAACAAAAGTTTTCAAAAAAAGGGTCAATTTTGTCTCGAACACACTGTATAAAGGAAAATATAGCATAATTACATCACTTGGTGAAAGAACAGAGCACTGTAGGTAGCCGATAATTATGGCAGTGGTTGATAGCACAGTGGTAACAGTTCTCGATCGCTGATAAGAAAGTCGGGTTTCGAATCAGTTTAAAGCACCAATACATTTTTAGCCATACTGAAGAGCTGTGATATTGCGAAACAGTTGCCTATGGATGAATATATATATATATATATATATATATATATATATATATATATTAGAAAAGCCTACACGGATTAACCAGCGTTTTGATGTTAGTACATCGCTATGAACTGTGAAATCTATTCTATTTATAAAGCTCTACTTTGTATTGAGCACTTTTGAAAAAATATTGGTTTTAAGTTTATTTTATCAATATATGTATATATATGAGAAACACATAAACACATATCATTTACACACACACACACACACACACATATATATATATTATATATGCAAGTTTATAGATATATCTCTCATTCTCTTCTTCTCTCTGCAAGTTTGTGTGCATGTATACGCACACATATATAACACATACACAAATATATAACTCCATGTATTTATGTATAAAACTATATATTTATATCTTTAAATATATATACAACTGATTCAATAATTCAAAAAGATTCAATTACACTTACTGGTATATGCACACACACACATATATATAAACACACTAATTTTATGCATACATATAATATATACACACAAACACTTAGTTACCTAAATACACAAAACACACTTTTTCATTTTTAAAATTTATCTTTACACAAACATATATGTAACACATACGCAAACATAAATATATATTCAATAATTTTAAGATTAAATCATACATACTTCTATGCACACATACACTTATATTATAAGAAACTATGTACTTATATTATAAGATACTATATTATAAGATATTTATTTATATTATAAGATTATATATGACATATTATTTCCGTTTTTGTATCTTTTTCAACAGTGCTCAATAGTTGAGCTTATTAGTAGTATAAAAATATACTTATGGCCATAAGTATGTCACTATACTACTACTAATATATATATATATATATATATATATATATATATATATATATATATTACGGAAATCGCTCTAGACAAGGCAGGAAGCCACTTGGTGTAAGGAGCTTAAAAAATACCACTTCAAGATAAAAAAAACTAGCCAACGATAAGTGTTATATGGATAGATTCCGCCCCAGAAAACAGCAATTCTTACCCCTTTGTCAGAAACATCGCTCATGGAATGTGAGGACTAAAAGACAAAATAAGGTAAGCGAAAGTTATGAGGCTGCCAAAAGTAAACACAAGGTTCACTTTCTACTCTCCTTAATGTATGTATAGGAGTATGTGTAGTTGAATATATATATATATATATGTAGAACGCCATCACGCTCTCATGTACATTTCAACTTTACAGACGCTTTTTCAAGTTATAAACTCCTCGCCGTTATAATTCAAAAATGAGCACAACAGTAAAGTCATAATTTGTAAAGACACTAAAACTAATACCGCTTGAAGATGATTTGACGATTCAAATCGAAAGTACTTGCAAAAAAGAAAAAAGAATGGAACAAGAAACCCATGGATCATATTTACATCAATTTGCCAGAAACATTAGATGGACAATTCGGAAAATTAGAAAAATAAAAAAAAGTCGCATCAAACAAAACCACTCCGTGTTATTTAATAATGTTTGCCTAAATGAAAATATGCTGCCTAAATACACACAATATATATATATATATATATATATGTTAATTCAATTACACATACTACTATATACACATTATATGTGTATATACATACAAATTTATCATATATATATATATATGATATTAGTGTATGTATGCACACACACTAATTTCATATATATACATACACACAGTCTTAATACATACTAATCCCCATGAAGACTAACACTTATTTACCTAAATATACAAAAACTCACACCTTTACATAAAAAAATCACTTTAAACATATCCACACACACATATATCCAAGCACATACATTAACACATTCACCTTTGACATTTACCCCCTACCCGGTACTTGTTAATCTTTTTCTTGTCCTTTTTTATTTCATTTTATTTCATTTTCTGTCTTCCTGTCTTTTCCCCTTTTCTAATTCAGTGGCTATAATTATAAGATCAACAGGGGGGAAAAGGATTCAGTGAAATCGATCATTGTTCAGCCAAGATATTGATTCTCGAAGATAACAATTAACCTAGATTATTATCTTATTTGCTTTCTTCCTGCTCTCTTCCGACGAAAAAACACTCTCACTTTTTTCTTTCTTTTTCATTCCTAACTCATTCTTTCCTCTTTTTTTTTCATTTCTTCATTCTTCACACCTTTTTTTTTTCCTTGGCTTTCTTTTCTGTCAATTCACTTTCTTCTTTAAAAGCATTCCAATTCATCGACTCGTTCTTCATTCCTTCTTTTTCACTGGTTTCCTTTATTTATTTTTAAATTTGTTTTTCTTGTCATCGTAACTTTCAAAAAGCAAAACTTCTTCTTTTATTTTTCTTGCTTTCTTTTTAAAATTTCTATTTTTTTCTTATCTTCATTCTTTCTCCTTCGTTCATTTTTTTTCCTTTTCTTTCACTCGTAATTTCCTTCGCTTCCTTTTCTTTAATTATCTGTATCTCTTTTTTAAGACCATTCCAATTCTTAAACTCGCCCTTCTTCCATTCTTCCCGCTCTTTCTTTTAACACATTTATCTATTGCATTCCTATTTTTCTTCTTTTACCTTAAACTTCAAAAACTTATATCTTCTTCCATTTGTTTTTCCTTCTTTTCTTAATTTAATTTTTCCTTCTCTTCATTCTTTCTCCTTCACATCTCATTCATTTTTTTTCTTCATATTCACACCTTTTTTTTTTATTTCATTCACTTCATTTTCAATAATTCTCTTCATTCTTTTTGAACCCCATTTTCAATATGGCGACTCCTTCTTCTTCCATTCTTCACTGTCTTTAACATCTTTCTGTGTATACACTTATTGATTTTTTTCGTTTACCTTAAATTTCAAAATCTATTTCTTTTTCTTCCTTTATTATAATAATAATAATAATAATAATAATAATAATAATAATAATAATTATATAGAATAAAATATTATATTATATAATAATAATAATAATAATAATTATATAGAATAAAATATTATATTATATAATAATAATAATAATAATAATTATATAGAATAAAATATTATATTATATAATAATAATAATAATAATAATAATAATAATAATAATAATAATAAAGAAG
Source organism: Sepiola atlantica (assembly GCA_963556195.1). Lineage (NCBI taxonomy): Eukaryota > Metazoa > Mollusca > Cephalopoda > Sepiida > Sepiolidae > Sepiola > Sepiola atlantica. Next base: position 46,451,715 of record OY744525.1, on the reverse strand, counting down.
TAATATATTAATATATAAAGGAAAATAAGACTATAAATAAAATTAACAAATTTATAAACTTATAAAAACAAACTAGATAGAGTGGAGGCTAAAATCAAAGGTTCACGCTATAGCTCAATAGTACTACAGCTCTTTATATATTTTATTTTAATGTTATGTAAACCTAATGAAGAGAACAAACTTTCATAAGTTTATCAAAAAAAGGTTTTTATTGGCATACAATTGTTTCTGCTCTCGTCAAACACAAAGTATATGCAAAATTATACAATAATATCGATATTTTTTCTCTTTCTTATTTTTTTATTCATTCTTTCCAACTTTTTCTTTTCTTCCATTTCTCATTCATTTTTTTCTTTTCTCACGTGTTTTAATTCCTTCGGTTTCTTTTTAAAACCCTTTTTCACTTTATAACCACTGTCAATAACTTCTCTGTGCCTAAAACTAAACGAAACAAGCAATGTTTCTTTCCTAGGACTACCCGTCTGTGGAACTCCATACCGCGGGGCTGCTTCCCAGCTAACTACAACATGGTCGTTTTCAAGTCCAATGTAAACAAATGCTTGTTGAGTCGTCCTCTTAAATAATCAAATTCTGCTAAACTTTTACAATCATTACAAATTGTCTCACCGCCAACCTGAAAAACTCATTACCCCTTATCATCGAATGGCTTTTAAAAAAACTTCTTCAACTCATTTTTCCATCATCCCATTTTTATTTCTTCACATCTTTATTTCCTTCGCTTCTTTTACTGCCTTTCTTTACATACTTATTTTTCTTTTATCTTTAAACTTAAAAATCACATTTTTTATTTTTATTTCTTCTTTCATTAATTTTCTTCTTTTCCTTTTCTTTCTCGTAATTAACTTATTTTTTGTTTCTTTCTTTCTTTCTTCACATTCATACATTTTAGTTTTTCACCGTAAACTAAATTTATATTCTTCTTCCTTTACTTTTTTCTTTTATTGTTCAAACTCATTTTCTTCTTCTCCTTTTTTTTACTCGTGTAATTTCTTTCTTTCTTTCTTCACATTCACACATTTTATTTTTTCATCAAAAACTTAACAATTCCTTTTCTTCTTCCTTTACTTTTTCCTTTTATTTTTCAAATTCATTTTCTTCTCCTTTTCTTTCTTTTTTACTCCTCTAATTCCTTTCTTTCTTCACATTCACATATTTTATTTTTTCATCAAAAACTTAACAATTCCTTTTCTTCTTTCTTTACTTTTTCCTTTTATTTTTCAAATTCATTTTCTTCTCCTTTTCTTTCTTTTTTACTCCTCTAATTCCTTTCTTTCTTCACATTCACATATTTTATTTTTTCATCGAAAACTTAACAATTCCTTTTCTTCTTTCTTTACTTTTTCCTTTTATTTTTCAAATTCATTTTCTTTTCTTTTTACCTCTCTAATTCCTTTCTTTCTTTCTTCACATTCACACCCTTTATCATTTCCTTTTGCTTCTCTTTTTGTTATTCTCTTTATTTCTTATTCAAAACTTCTTTCAATACTTCAGCTCATTCTTACATTCTTCACTGTCACCCTTTGCACAATTTATTTCCTTCTTTTACCGTAAACTTTTTAAAAAATCATACATCTTTCTTCTTTTTTATTATTCTTTCTTTTTATTTTTCAACTTCATTTCCTTCTCTTCCTTTTTTTTCTTTCAATTTTACTCCTAATTCATTAATTCATTTTCTCTTTCTTTCTTCACACATCCTCTATTTCTTTCGCTTTCCCTTTCTTTAATTCTCTTTATTTCTTCTTCAAAACTCCTTCACTCTGCATTCTTTTCCTTATTTATTTTCTTCTTTTATCTCAAGCTTCCAAAAAACATTTATTCTATTTTCCTTAATCTTTATTCTTTTTATTTTAATTCATTTTTGTTCTTCTCGCAACCTTATTTACAGTTTTATTAACTTTGCGCTTTTATCTGTCTTAGTTATTTTTTCCCCCACTCTTCTTTTCCGACTAACTTTTGTTACGATTTCGTATTTTTTAAAATTTTATTTTTGAATTCTATAATAAAACAAGTAAAAGAAATAACAAGAACGACACTTCACAAAGATGCGAGAGATTCACTCGTTAACTTTAAATTCACGTAGCAGGGAGTATATATTATAAATTGAAGATACTTTTTTTTTTCTTAATTTTTTTTTCTCAAGTGACGTCACTACATAAAAACATAAGAATAAGAATGGAAAAAAAATCTGGAAACTAATAGATTTAAGACTATTCATGAGAAAATAAATTTTTAAAGATTCTTCAGTTAACCAACCACGCTCTTGCTATCCAATCCATTATTCCGTGTATGAATTAAAATTTAATTTCATATATCGGATGAAGATCACAACTAACATTTAGAATACACGGAGCTCATGTTTTCTGTTCTCTGCAGCTTCCTACACAATTTTGTGTAGTCATTTCTTTTCTTTATGCGTTGCTTCATCCAAAAGGTTATTGCAGATTTCACAAGGAAACAAATACGCGAGCAAGTCTCACCAGGTGTGCTAATATCTAAGGTAGATCACTCCTACCCGAACTGAAACTAAAACTAAAACTATACCAGTTTCTTTTTTTTTCTTTTTTTCTTTAAAAAAAAAAAAGCTTCAATATTCGTCTGGAAATGCTGATATTAAACTGATATTTTTCCCATAAAAAAAATATCCTAGATGTTTTAATGTGAAAATGCTGATGGAAAAAGGACAACACTAACTGATATTTGCCCTAATTTGGAATTTAAAATGTGAAGACCTTTTTCAATAAAAAAAGTACCCATAAACAAAACTGTCACATGAAAATACTTTGGATTTACAAAGGATGTCAATGAATAAAAAAAATAATGCTGATCATCACATGAAAATACGCTGGATTTAAAAATGTGAGGACCCTTTTGAATGAAGGGATGTCAATAAATAAAACTACTAATCATCACATGAAAATACTTTGGATTTTAAAATGTGAAGACTCTTTTGAATGAAGGGATGTCAATAAATAAAACTACTAATCATCACATGAAAATACTTTGGATTTTAAAATGTGATGACCATTTTGAATGACGGGATATAAATAAATAAAACTGCTTATTGTCACATGAAAATACTCTGGATTTAAAAATGTGAAGACCATTTTGAATCAAGGGATGTCAATAAATTAAACTGCTTATCGTCACATGAAAATAATTTGGATTTTAAAATGTAAAGACCTTTTTAATGAAAGGGATGTCAATAAATAAAACTACTAATCATCACATGAAAATACTCTGGATTTACAAATGTAAAGACCATTTTGAATGAAGGGATGTCAATAAATAAAACTACTAATCATCACATGAAAATACTTTGGATTTACAAATGTGAAGACCATTTTGAATGAAGGGATGTCAACAAATAAAACTACTAATTATCACATAAAAATACATTGAATTTACAAATTTGAAGACCATTTTAAATGAATGGATGTCAATAAATAAAACTGTTAATCGTCACATGAACATAGTTTGGATTTTAAAATGTGAAGACCATTTTGAATGAAGAGATATAAATAAATAAAACTACTAATCGTCACAGGAAAATACTTTGGATTTAAAAATGTGAAGACCCTTTTGAATGAAGGGATAGAAATATAAAAAACTGCTTATCATCACATGAAAATACTTTGGATTTTAAAATGTGAAGACCATTTTGAATGAAGGGATGTCAATTAATAAAACTGCTTATCGTCACATGAAAATACGTTGGATTTTAAAATGTGAAGACTATTTTGAATGAAGGGATGTCAATTAATAAAACTGCTTATCATCACATGAAAATACGTTGGATTTTAAAATGTGAAGACCCTTTTGAATGAAGGGATAGAAATATAAAAAAACTGCTTATCATCACATGAAAATACGTTGGATTTTAAAATGTGAAGACTATTTTGAATGAAGGGATGTCAATTAATAAAACTGCTTATCATCATATAACTACTCTGGGTTTTAAAATGTGAAGAACATTTTGAATGGAAGGACGCCAATAAATAAAACTGCAAATTATCACATGAAAATACTTTGGATTTTAAAATGTTAGAACCTTTTTGAATGATGGCAATAGTAAATCTACTAATCGTCACATGAAAATACTTTGAATTTAAAACTGAAGATAATTTGTAAAAAACAAAAAAGGACGATAAAAATATTTATATCGAAGGTAGGTCACACTTATCAGGTCTGAAACGTTTTTCGATTTCTCTCCTGGAAGCACTAATATCGAAACTGATGTTTTTCCATTAAAATATTATGAATTTTTAAAATGTGAAAGACTATGAAAGAAACATGACAAAACAAACATACATTTGCCATACTGTAGATATTATGTGAATACTTTTTATAACAAAAAAATAAATCTGTTTCTCACATAAAAATACTATTGATTTTAAAATGTGAAAACATTTATTAAAAAACACAGGATATAACATACTCATATTTTCGTAATCTGGATTTAAAAATGTGAACACCTTTTGCAATGAAATGATTAAAATAAATGAAACTGATTTTCGTCAAATGAATATACATTGGATTTTAACATTTGAATGCCATCTGTATAAAAACAACTTATATTCATATCCATTATATAAAACAACTCTGGATTTTAAAATGTGAAGACCAACTGTCATAAAAACAGTTCTATAAAAAGTCTTTATATTTTAAAATGTGAAGACCAACTGCCATAAAAACAGTTCTATAAAAAGTCTTTATATTTTAAAATGTGAAGACCAACTGTCATAAAAACAGTTCTATAAAAAGTCTTTATATTTTAAAATGTGAAGACCAACTGTCATAAAAACAGTTCTATAAAAAGTCTTTATATTTTAAAATGTGAAGGCTGCCTGAAATAGAAGAACAATAACGCATAATCAAAATCTTAGTATCTTATAACTTTCTATTATAGATAAAGGAACAATAAAACTGACAAATATCCCAAGAAAATACTCTAGATTTCAAAAATAAAGAATCAGACATACTATAAATAAACTTGTATTTTTTTCACATAGAAATACTAATCATTTTCAAATGTGAATACACTGTGATAGAAACAAAGTGACATTAATTATATTTCGAATTTGAAACTGAAAACTGTTCGGTGAAAAGATGACAAAAAATAAAACTAATACTTGTCACCTAAAAATACTCTGGATTTGAAAAAATGTGAAGCCTATCTCTACTAAAATAAACAGACTATAAAACTGATATTTGTTATATAAAGAAGTTAAATTTTAAAATGCGAAGCCCAACTGACACATGAAAATATAGTCCATAAAGAATCTATATATTTTTAAATGTGAAAAACATTTGCAATCGAATGGATATTTTCCCATATAAAAATACTCTGGAGTTGAGAATCTAATGTCTTGTTCAATAGAAAGAAAACAATAAAACCGACATCTTTTCCAGTAAGATATTCTGCATTGTAAGATAAAAACAGTGAAAAAATATAATAAAAACGATATTTCTTATATACAAATAAACTTTATTTTGAAACGTGAATACATTCTGCAATAGTAAAAAAAAAAAAATAATAATCTACTCTAGATTACAAGAAACATGTAAAAACATTACATGACAGCAAAATTGATATTTACCACATAAATACTTGGGAGTTTTACATGTGAAGACACACACTAAGTTTCACATAGTATTTATTTGATTTTTGTTATAATTTATACACGGACATTTCTTTCTGATTTTTTAATTTAAAAAAAAATATTATTGGATGTTATATCTACGAATGAAAAAAAATGTATATATTAAATTGTTTATATAAATATTTATTTTGAATTATACATGGTAAACACAAAAGGAAAATTTCGAGAAATAATAACAAATCTAATTTTTGTGGATATTATTTTTTCTTTAATTTAAAATTAAGCTTGAATGACTTAACCAAAATATGCGTTGCGGGGAATCAATTCATCCCCTTAAGAATATTATAACTTTGACTCAAACTATAATCTCAGCAACAGTTGACTTATGAGTACTTTATATTTTGCTATAGTAGAGAACTACATGGTGGTATTGATTTCAATGTCCTTTTTAAAAAGCTGGTTCAAAGTTGAAGAACCCTCGTTGAGTCTTCGTTCAAATTCCTTGCCTGACCGTCGAGCCACGGCCCTTATACAATTTAATTGATCAACTTGAATCATCTGTTTTTAATGTTGAACAGCTCGTGAACAACTGCACTTGCCCCACTCTCTTACGGATTGTTTTATTTTTTCCACCCTCGCATTCACCAGATAAACAAATAAGTTAAGAAGACATTCAAAAAGCGATTCAAAAAGAAAACACAAGAAGTGTTGTAGAACAAACGAGAGAAGACACACAAAATAAACAGATAACGAAGAAAAGAAGAAGAAAAAAGAAGAATACTTCGCCTACACTCACTCACAGAGACAAACGTGTACACGCTCACTGACACGAATGCCGACATACACGCAAACAAGCATACACGCACACTGGCACACAGACGTATAGATATATGCACGTTGACACAGATGCACACACTGGCGTGCACGCTTTGGATCATGCATGCAAAGCTTAAATCCTATTGCCATAAAATAGCAGCTTTATTGTAGACTTGGTTTCAGCTTCAGTTTTCGTTTTTTTTTTCTCAAAGTGCATCGAGTCATTTCAATTCCGGCTCATCTATGCCAGAGACGCCGGAGGAATCGGCATCACACGTGAGTTTCTCTTTGACTCTCTGCAATTTTCGCTTTCTTTTTCCGGGAGGAGGGGGGACGGTTCTTTTGTTTCAGTGTCATTCGTTTAGCTATATATATATATATATATATATATATATATATATATATATCCTTCACTGCTTTTTTTTTTATTAAAAAAATATTTGAGGCTTTTCAATGGGTCCATTTTGTTTTTTTGTTTCTTTTTTTTGTATCTATTTCTTTATTTGCTTTTTTTTTTTTTTCATTTTATTTATTTATTTATTTTTTTCAAATTGTTATTCAAGGAATTTTTGTGCATTCTCCAAGAACAGGTGCTGTTCACTTTACTCCGGATTTTTTTTCTAAAAGTAAATAAAGAGGGTTTCAAGGTAACTTTTATTTCTTACAACTGACCCAACTTCTAACTTGACTCTTATTCTTTTTACTTCATTACTCACTCGCGTGCACTTATGTGAATATATATAAACTTAGGTGGATTTGTACACATATATCTGATGAGTAAGTTAGATATTATGCAGAACTAAATACACACACATTATATATATAAGAGAGATATATATATTCATACACAAATGTGTATATATATATGCACATGTGCATAGTAGTGTTTACACATTAATATATATATATATATACACGTGCATGTGATTTTTGTAAATATATTAATTGATATGCATACATGTGTATGTTTGTGTATCACACAAACATGTAAATGTCTGTGTGTATGTATATATATATATATATTCATTTTTTCTTTATTATATGTATTATATATATATATATATATAATTATAGATGTATATTATCTTTATCTAACTAACCCATCACGTATATATAGCCTAACAAATTAAATTAAACAAAATCAACAACTTTTGTCCATTGATCCTTTTCTTCAACTTTTACCTTTTTTTTACATTTTTTCTGATTTGTCTTTTTATCTTGCAAATAAAACTTCTTGATGAATGAACTAAAAGGATCACACACACACACACACACATATATATATATATATATATATATATATATATATATATATATATATTTAATTATTGTCAAAACAGCCAGCCCTGAAGGATGCACGTTTAGTACAGAACACACAAATTAATTAGTGTAGGCTGTTTTAATATTTATATACATTTTATTTATAAAGCTCTACTTTGTTACTGAGCACTTTTGAAAAAAATATTTAAGTTCATTTTATAAACATATTTGAATTTGTTTAATTAATATACATATATATATATATATATATGATTAATTTAATATATATATATATGATTAATTTAATATATATATATATATGATTAATTTAATATATATATATGATTAATTTAATATATATATATATATATATATATATGATTAATTTAATATATATATATATGATTAATTTAATATATATATATATATATATATGATTAATTTAATATATATATATATGATTAATTTAATATATATATATATATATATGATTAATTTAATATATATATATATATGATTAATTTAATATATATATATATGATTAATTTAATATATATATATATATATATATATATATGATTAATTTAATATATATATATGATTAATTTAATATATATATATATATATATGATTAATTTAATATATATATATATATATATATTATTAATTTAATATATATATATATATATATATGATTAATTTAATATATATATATATATATATATATATATATATATATATATATGATTAATTTAATATATATATATATATATATATATATATATATATATATGATTAATTTAATATATATATATATATATATGATTAATTTAATATATATATATATATATATATGATTAATTTAATATATATATATATATATGATTAATTTAATATATATATATATATATATATATGATTAATTTAATATATATATATATATATATATATATATATATATATATATATATATATATGATTAATTTAAAATATTATATTAGAACACATTTTCTAGATATTTTTCAGGTACTCAATACATAGATACACGAGTATGTTGAATGATTACACAAATGCAATCGCATTTCGATCCCAGATTTCTATCATACGAGTTTCCCTCAGTATTGTTAGGCATGGTAAGTGTTAAAAGATAAGTTTCAAAACTTGACCTCTTGTATCATCGTCAGAAATCTGTTTCATACACCATCTCGCCACCACGAAAAAAAGAGAAATTATAATCTTTTTGATATTTGTTTACATTACTGGTTACAGAGAAAATTCAATTCTAATTATGGTAATGCTTTATGCTAAGTGTAAACCGTTACTAATATATATATGTAAATAATGGTATCAAACAAAAGTTATCCCCCTCTCTCTTGCAAACACTTCTGCATGTGTCCCTTTATTCAAATGGAACCGAAAACTTTATTCTTTGTAGAACTTATAAGATTGTCCTACCGAACTTCCATCTCGTGAACCCTTCACTTTGCACTCTAAAGGAACAGACAGAGACAGGAACTTCCCCTCCTCTCACCAAAACCTTGCCACATCGTCTGAGCTGCTTTTAGATTCGCATTGTAATATATATATATATATATATATATATATATATATATATATATATATATATATATATATATAATGTATGTTGATCTATATACATACATGTGTATTTTTACATATGTGCATTTATGCATGTGTAAATAAATATACACACACACGTGTATTTGTACATATGTGCATGTATGTTTAAGTACACACACATATTTATGCAGACACGTGTATTTCTGCATGTATGTTTGTGTACACACATATATACACACACACGTGTATTTGTACATATGCACATGTATGTTTGTGTACACACATATATACAGACACACATGTATTTGTATATATGTGCATGTATGTATGTGTACACATATACATACACACGTGTATTTGTACATATGTGCATGTATGTTTGTCTACACACCACATATATATACACACACGTGTATTTGTACATATGTACATGTATGTTTGTGTACACATATATATATATACACACACCTATATTTGTACATATGTACATATGTTTGTGTACACACACACGTGTATTTGTAGATATGTGCATGTATGTTTGTGTACACACACATATATATATATATATACACACACGTGTATTTGTGCATATGTGCATACATATGTATACACACACACGATTATTTGCACATATGTGCATGCATGTATGTGTACACACGTATATATACACATGCGTGTATTTGTACATATGTGCATGTATGTGTGTGTACACACGTATATATAAACACCTATGTATCTATACGTATGTGCATGTATGCTTGTGTACACACATATATATATACACGCATGTGTATTTGTACGTATGTGCATTTATGAATGTGTTCACATATATATACACACGTGTATTTGTACATACGTGCATTTATGTATGTGCACACATATATAAATACACATGTATTTGTGCATGTATGTGCATGTATGTGTGTGTACACGTATATATACACACAAACACACATGTATTTGTATATATGTGCATTTCTATTTGTGTATACATATATATATATATATATATATATATTATTTATTTCAATTGTGCTTAATACACCACTAGAACTTTAAAACAATAATAGATGCATAATTGCTACACAAATGCAGTCATATTTCCATTGCAGATCTCATCAGTCCATTTTTTTCTGATTTTAATGTTGATATGTGCTTTAACACCCCTTTTGTTTTTTTATTATTTCAGTTATTTATTTTTATGTAATGGAGAAGTGCAAAAATACAGCAAGTGAATGCTTACATACGATGATTGAATATATATATATATATATATATATATATATATAGGCAGGTGTTTAGAAATTACCCCCCCCCTCATCTTATGATGTTCAACTCGTATACAATGAACAAAATATCAATGAAATAAGATATAATTGTTCATCTGTTTTTTAGCGCATATAAATAAATAAATAATGTAAAGTGCTTAAAATTATAAAATATTACAATCAGAATAATCAAGTTAATGAATTGATGAGATCTGTGATTGAAATATGATTGCATCTGTGTAGCCATTTATCAAATTTTATTATTGTATATGTCATATGTACATCCTGGATACATGCATGCAGAACTGGTGCTAATGGTTCACGCCACCCCCTCCCCATCTATAAGATGTGTCCCTCAATCTAGGAAGCTATTCTTTGTAAACAAAACAATGTTTGTTTTTTTTAGATCACCAAAAATCAGAGAATTATTCAATTTAATAAATTATATTTCAGAATTTTTTAGATAAGGATTGATAATTTGTATTTGAATCATTCGGACTACTATTCTCATCTTGGTGGTTATTTTCACAACGTTTTGGCCGATGTTACCTCCGAACTTTTTCAGGTTAATCTTTTTGAACTTGGAATATTTATGTTGAACTTGGGAACCTATATGGAATGTATAATTTATTTAATATACGAAAGGTAGATCGTTCTCGTTCCGTCAGCCATGATCGGGTAGACGTGTTAATTATTATGTTATTCTTAGTTATTATCGCCTGTAGTAAGGATTGAACCTTCATTCTACAGAAGACTGTCAGTTAGAACTGACTGTTAATCAATGCCTTTATCCGTTATGCCATGTGTCCATATATATTTCATAAGGGATACAAGCTTCTGTATTTTACTATAAGGATTTCCCAAAGTGGAAGTTTAACAGAATATAATGTGGGTCAAATTAACACATGCACAGTAACGTTTTTTTTTAATATATTCTTACTGTTAAAAGCGACTCTCTATGATTTTGTCAAACATCATAGAAATAAGACCTTTAGAGGTCTTCTGAAATCATTCCTTTTGGACTGGTGCTACCAGATCAGGCTGTCTGAAGATACAGGCTTCTTGAATCAAAATGCACCAAACATTGATGTTATTGTTTTTTCCTTTCTTTTTGCAAAACTCAATCATGTTCTGAAAAAACAAAAACAACAATAATCCTCTACAAAACAATCAAGCCAAACACCATGAATAAATATTTAGAGATATAAAAAGATATAAAAAAGAACTTAAAGCATAGAAACTTTTACCAAAATGACCGGATTCGGCATTAAATAACCCGAAAAGGGTTGATATGCAATAAAACAAACCAACCAAACCAAACACCATGAATAAATATTTAGAGATATAAAAAGATATAAAAAAGAACTTAAAGCATAAAAGCTTTTACCAAAATGACTGCATTCGGCATTACATAACCCGAAAAAGGGTTGATATGCCGTAAGAAAAAACAAACAAACCATTCCTTCTGGGGGCCCTAGCAGGATGTTCCTTCCCCACTTGACTAATTCTGGAGTTTGGATGTAGGTAGTGCTGTCTCTGCATGAATGCATAGATGTTTACCAATGAGAGATGTCTGTATTTACTTGCCTCCCCACGAGGACAGAGTTAGACACAAGGTTGGATTTTAATGTAAGGAAAATCCAGCTCCTCAGAAAGAGGCACTCTGGATTGGGACAAAACTTAAAATCGCCTCAGTCTAAAAGGATTTCTATGTAGTATCAGAACACATACTACACTTTACTCCTATTAAAAAGGTCAAGGAGAGAGTTTATTTATTTCCCTGACACAAGGTCGGGAAAGTGGGATTTGAAACCAGCACCGTCGAGGAAGAGCACTCTTGCCGAACAAAAATTGCCTGGGTAGCCCCGTCAGCATTCTCCGGTAAGGGCGCCTCAGGCAATTAGCAATAAACTAACCCCTTCTCAAAGGGCGAAGAGAAGGTGAAACCTAGGAAGGTGGACCTCCTAGAACTGCACAGAACTATACCTCAAACCGAGAGAACAAGCCACCCTAGAAAAAATGGCGTAGATTCTGCCGGTCTGATATTAGTATGAATTAACCTCGATGTTCAAAAATAAGCTGCAAAGCAATCGATAACTCAAAACTTATTACTCACACTTGATCTGTGATTGATTGATCAAGAGAACTTTTTAATTGACACATAAAATAGTTCAGTTTGTGACAAAATTGAATTAAAGTATTTTGATCTCATTTAAAATGACTCCCTGAAATCGTATTCAGAACAGCTTCAGCATGAGAATAACAAGTTATTCATCATAAGCTGACCACTATCTCACACAACATCTGTAGACATGAATAACTAAAGCTGTCCATCTGAGTTTCATGTATTTTTCGGTAAACAGCAGTCAGTCCATTAGTCATGAAACCCTGTCACGCCCCAAAAATGCTTTTGTAGACCAAGATTAAGACACTTTCTGATACCCGAAATGCTGGACATTATAGTCTGGTCACTGTTTCATGTCTATTTGTTTATATTACTTTTATTTTCCGACTTTCTCACGGCGGTCGAATGTGACATAAGGTAGAGCTTATGAGTATTGAGTACCCATGAAAATTGCCTGAATCAGACGCATTAGAATTTCTTAGTACAGCATAATTACATTGACACACCGGTTCTCGTTAGATCACCGAGGTTAAGCAACATTTAGCCTGGTCAGTACCAGATGGGTGACCATTTTGGAATACCAGGTGCTGTATGTAGGAGGACGACAACACCTTCCTGTAAAAGAATTGCAAAGACTGACGTCCTCATCTCCCTTGACTGGGATATACATGCAACTGGCAACTACTTGTCAATTCTAGCCGGGGGTTTTTACCCCACCTAATAAACCGGTATCGACCGGGTCTTTGGGTCTGGATTTACGCCGGTCTATTGGGGGTTGCTGGTCCTGTGCAGTTCTAGGAGGTGCACCCTCCCAGGCTTTGTCTCCCCTCTTTGGGGAGGAGTAAGTTTATTGCTTACTGTCTGAGGCGCCCCTACCGGGGAATGCCGACGGGGCTGCCCAGGCAATTTTTAAATGGCCAGAGTGCTCACCTCTCGAGCGCTGGCTTATCTAATCCTACTTTCCCGACCTTGTGTCACATCTTACCTTGTGGGAGGTAGATAAATAAATTCTCGGCCTTTTAGCCGGGATCAAAGTGTAGTATCTGCTCCGATGGATACTGCACTCCATAGACCGGTATTGTCTTGGCCTTCGGAGCTTGATTTACGCCTGTCCATGGGTCTGTCCTGTGCAGTTCTAGGAGGTCCACCCTCCCAGGCTTTGCCTTCTCACTCTTTGAGAAGGGGTTAGTTTATTGCTAATCATCTGAGGCGCCCCTACCGGCGAATCCCGACGGGGCTGCCTAGGCATTTTTTGTAGGCCAGAGTGCTCACCTTCTCGGGCGCTGGCTTTTCAAATCCCACTTTCCTGACCTTGTGTCACATCTTACCTTGTGGGAGGAAGATAAATAACTTGTCAATTTAATATTCCCTAAGAAAGCCGGCTCAACCCTCTCAGGGTGAATGGTACACCAGATTCCTAGGCAGGGTGCCTCGGTGATTGGCGATAACACTCCTAAAGAGTGAGACGAGGAGAGTAACCCAGTGAGTTCTACTAATCACAACTTTATTTTTTGTGAGAAAAGAAAATATTTATTCGCAAAATTGATTTTTAATAAATTTTATTTTGTGTCAGATTGCCCCCTCCTAAAATATTACTTATTTCATTTTTATTTTATAAATCATCAGATCATAAAATATACTTTGATTTTTGTAAAAAACCGAAGTTTTAATTTTTAAATGGGGGATCAGTTTTCTATATAAGTTTAGCATAAAATGATCAGAAAATACCCGACTGTGACCTCACTACTTTTTCCCCTACTAAAGAAAGCATTGGTTCACAAAATTGATTATTAATTAATCTTATTTTCGGTTGATTGGTAGTTATTTTTTATTTATTGTTTTTTTATCTTCGAATTGCTATCGATTCAGCACCAGATTTTCAGATAATATAATGTTCTTGTTTTTTCCATAAAAAAGACGGTTCAATTTTTAGAGGAGGGATCAGTTTGCTATTGAAGTTTAATATAAAATGAACTTCTTGATACTTCTCGATACTAGTTTCCCTACGTCTAAAGTTTTTGTAATTACACTTAAAAACCAAATAAATCTGAAGATTTTATACCAGTGTTCAATAAACTAAATTATAAGTTCATGAAAAAGAATTTTGTAAAATGCTCCGTTCAATTTTATTTTTTAGAAAAGGGGTTCAGTTTAATTTTAATGTAAAATGATATTCCAGATTTAAATTCTAAAGATTATTTTGGCAAAACATCGATCAAAAAATAACTTTGTGTTAAACTTACACAGAAAAGTGAACTCCAATCTAAAAATTGAACAAGTATTTCTTTTCATAATCGAAACATGTTATGCTTAACCAAACCAATAATCCTATGATTCTGTTTTCCCAAATTTATGACAGAATGTTTAGAGGTGTAAGTAAAACCTTATTTAATAATAAATACATTTTTAAATGTCTCACTGTTACTTATCATTTTTTATAATAATGTATTTTCTATCGATTATTATACTAAAGCTGAATCAATCAATGTTTGCTTCCTTAAGGCCTTTTCCCTATATATTTTAATCACATAAAATACATGTTAAAATATGCTTAGTTCTGGGATTGAGTTATGTTTGAACCCCCCCCCCCCAAAAAAAAAAACCGCTTGCCTTTAAAATTCCCTCCCCGCTCCCTGTTTTCCCGCCAATACCAGCATGCAAAAATTTAAATGTAATGTGAACTAGCATCTTGCTGCACAACTCCCCAGCCAGATTACCCCCTCTCACCTATAAATCTGGCTCCTACCACAGTAGCTCTTATATTTCAGTTGCAATGTGCTTTGCTTGTGGTGAATAAAAGTTGAAAAAAAAAAAAATAAAATAAAATAAAAATTAGCCATAATTTGTAATTAACTGAACAAGTCACTCATCTCTGTCTTAGCTATCTATGTATTTATTTCACCTGCTCTAACTCTATGTTGGTTCAACCACTCCCTAATTTTTATTAATGCCTCTGTGAGCATTTAAAGAAAAAGTGATTCTTTCTTCAGTGTTTTCATAATGTCTATACACACCACAGAACACGTATGTAAATTAGATGGCAAAATAATAAGTCTCTTTACTTCTATATTATTTATAATTATAATATAAAAGTAAAAGTCTTATTATTTTGATTATGTGAAAAGAATGTCTTAGCAGATATGTCACAGTTTATGAATTTTTGAATGAAATTAAAGTAGAATAAATAGTGGTTGTGACCCAACGGGTCACCGGTACGTCTAGTATGTGTATATATTTATATTTTGTTTGTAACACGCCATTAGTTATAAGTAAAATAAATTCGTATGAATCACCATTGTTCGACTTCTTTCATCAGTTTCATTCCGTTGTTGGCATTGGTTTCCGATTCTATCTAGAATCAGGTATTTACAGGATGGGACCACGTGAAGGTTGCCAACATCGATAAGTGAGAGTGGTGATATGGAACCGACAGGATTCGAACTTGGCACACCCTTATCATCAGTCGACGTCATTGTCAACTTCACCACAGCCACCTCTCACGATTAGCCGATTAAAATACAGGAAGATAATTTGGATGTCATTATTTCTGGTTCAAGTGAGAATTGAACCCCAATTGTCTTGGTAAGAGACTGGAAACCTAATCATTAATATCTGCTCTGGTGCTCGGGTTGAGCCGGCTTCTTTCGAAGAAGGAAGTTTCTAGGGAATTAAATTCACAGTCACATGTATATCTCAGTCGGGAGATAATGACGTTTTTTTGTGTTTTGCAAATGAGGTGTCACCGTCCTTTTATATACAGCGTCTAGTATTCCCAAATGGTCACCCATCTGATTCTGACCAGACTCAACATTGCTTAACGAACAAGAACAGGTATCAATGTGATTATACCATATATATTATTAATACCTCTGGGTTAGTTGAGAAATTTAAAAAAAAAATTAAACGATGAATTAATTGTATTTTTTGTATTTTTTTCATGTATACTTACTAGTAAATATAACATTATTTTCTATCTTTTATAAATAGAAGTTTTGTCCGTGACAATTTTTTTTTAAACGTAATAAACATATTGCTGCATTTGTCTCAATTCGAAATATTAGAGATTTTAACTTCTTTTAGAAATGGAAAATATTGCATTGATAGTAAATAATAAACTCCCAACAAATGAAGCAGGGGTCATGGCCAGAAATCGAAACCGAAACCTTGACATCTTCAGTCTGATGTTCTACCAACTGAGCTATTTGGACATTCTTATAAATAGAGCTTGAAACATTACCTTAAAAAAAAATATTATAGCTTTGGCATGAGGGCATAGATTTATGATCTACGTCATGTTTCAAAACATGAATTCAAACATAAGCGATAATAAAAATTAAATAAATTAATGATTAAACATCATCAATAGCATTGGAAATTATTTTAATATTTCCAAAGAATTTATTTTGCTTTAATTACGTATTGGTGTTTAAAACAATTTGATATTTAATATACACTAGAATTTGGACCCGTAGGGCCCATAATTCAAGTTAATTTAAACTGCAAATTTGTTTCTTTTTTAATTATATTAAAAGAATTATAGATTGAAACAAAAATAAACTAAATTCATATTTAATGTTATATTCGAGCTATCATCATCATACTTATCGCTTGACACACATCCCGAGGAGATATGGGTTAATAATGAAATTAAAACAGATATTTATCATTCGCAAAGCAGAGATTTCCGTTATCTTTACAAAATCTATCATTCGTTCAACTGTAGTTGGCCGAGTTGGTTGAACTGAAATCAGCTTAAGATGATCCTAGGCACAGGTTCAAATCCTGTACTACTCTAATTGTTCCCAACCCCATAGAATAAATAACCATTGATTTAATAATAGTAATATCTATGTAAACACGAATATCAACCAAAAAGCAGCATTATACACAAGATATTTTATATATAAAATAGAGACTGTTTTTCTCTGTTTGTTTGACGTTAATAGTTTTGTTAACATAGTGTATACACTTAAAAATGTTGCGTCAGTTTTGCGAAATATTAGTCTGTATTCTTAAAACAAACAATTTTATTTCCAATCGATTTCATTAAATTTCATATTTAATCCAATCAACAGGTACTGTTTTAATTATTAATATCAAAGAGGAAATCAAAGGAGCTTACCTTCCAACAGTCCTAAGTCCTCTTCCTGCTACTAATGACACAATGGAGAAATCTATTTACAGAATGTCTTTAATTTCATCGTTAATACCCTCCCTCTCCTCACTTTTTGATCAGTAATGTCCATCAATTGAACGTTATTTAGTGTATTTACAAAATAACATTTCCATAGCATGTTTTATAACCCATGTATTAATAAAACTGTCAGTTGTCAACTTGATAACACACCGACCTGCTAAGATGTGATTCCAAGTTCAATTCTTGTTTGAAAATGCAAAATCTTTTTAAAGTTTATTCTTAGTTTTAAATCGCGGTTGACTTTCTACTTTGACAGAGTGGGATAGGGAAAATGGCCGAGTTTTCACTTTTTTTTTTAATGAAGACGCAAATATTTCTTTTTACATTTATTAATAACCCAAATAAGGTTTTCTTATGCAGGCAAAGAAATCCTATTTCAGTCATGTAAATTATCAATGAAAGTAAAAAGACTCCCGAACAACCTCGGGTAGAGACAGCTAGTGTGTATATATATATATATATATATATATATATATATATATATATATATATATAATATATTAAATTTGTAATTTTTAAAACGGTAAAGAGCCCAATCAAATGCAGATTTTAAATATATATATATATATATATATATATATATATGTAAGGAAAGGAAGTCAACATCTTAGAAGCACGGATTATAATGTATTAAAGTGAAATATTTTGAAAATCAAACAATCATGCAATTTTAAATGAAACATTCATTAATTTATTTAATTTATTTAATTAAAAAAAAAATTAAATAAATGAATTTTTCATTTAAAATTGCACGATTGTTTGATTTTCAAAATATTTCACTTTAATATATATATATTTATTATTATTATTATTATTATTATTATTATTTCTTGTATATACATAACATTTTATAAGAAGATATAATATTTTATGTATCGATTTTCAGTATCTACTTCACCAATGCTCAATACGTGAGTAGAGCTAGGTAGTAAGTTATGGAAATATATTTATGGCAATTAAGCTACACAGAATATTCCACATTTCATTCCCATAGGAACTGTCAGGCTAAAATGCTATGGGGATGAAACGCGGAAGTCTCTGTGTACCTTAATTGCCATAAATATATTTTCATAACTTACTATATATATATATATATATATAATAATCAGAGAAAATAAATTCAATCACTCCAAACAAAATATTGTTATACCAAGTGAGTTTTTTTTTCATGTATTATTTCATTTATTTTGACTTGCCGTTACCATTGTACAGAGCCTTTTGAACCTTTTCTATCCTCTTTTCCCATGTCTTTGAATCGAGGTTTTTTCCTATTGCTACTGAATGAACAATTTCTCCGATGAGCAACAAAGTTGAGATGAAGACTTTGTATTTCTATTGATTCTGCTGCGAAACGCGCGTAAGATGTAGAAAAAGCATTGAATTTGATTTAAATTAAAAACTACAATATAAACATATTAAAAAAATGTTGTTTTGTCTGTGAGACAAAGAAGAATTACAGGTATTCACTGATATATGAAAGTAAAGAGATTGAAAGAACAGAAGAAAAGTTTGGTTGTGATCGTTCGACGATATATGAAGATTAAGAAATTGAAAGACCAGATGAAAGCTATAATTAGGGATTGAGTGTTCATTGGTCATTGGAATGTACATATAATATATATATATGTATTCTCTGAATTGAGTTTGCAATTCGGAACATTTTCGGATATTATGAAGATTATATACTTAAATATATATTTTTTGTAAGGACCCATGAAATATATATATATACTTATATTATAAGATAATATATTATGTATATATATTTTCCAGCGTTTTCTTCAATAGTGCTCAATTCATGAGTAGAGTTCAGTCATAGTATAAAAATATTTTTGTGTAGCTCACTTGTCATAAGTACATTTATATATATATTTATATATATATGTATATGTATGAAATATGAAACACACACACATTGAGTTATATATGTATATATATATATATATATATATATATATACATATATATAACTCAATGTGTGTGTGCTTGTGAAAACACATAACATAATATATTATCTTATAATATAAGTACATGAAACAGAAATATATATATATATATATATATATATATATATATATATATATATATATATGAGGATAAAATACACAATATGTCATAAAATGAAATGTCGTGAAGATAAAATGTAGTGAAAAATAAAATGTAATAAAGAAATTTAACATTGGAAAAATAAAAATAAACAAGAGATTGACCGGTTTTGTTCAGATATAATATGTATGTTTATATCTGAACAAAACTTATAGAAAGAGAGGTTATTCTAATGTAAAATTCACCAAGGAAGACAATGGAAGTTTTCCCTAATCTCGAAGTCCACCCCTAAGGATTTTATGTGTCATAACTCCCTTAGAACTTAAAATATATCCTATTTTTATTCAATTTAAATCATACGTATAACATTTTCTGGGGAAGACAATGGAAGTTGTCCCAAATTTCTAAGTGCTCTTCTAACCTAAGGAGGCTATGGGAGCCGAACCTCCTTTAAAACTGCAAATATATCCTATTTTGATGACATTTATATCATATGTATAAAATTCACCAAGGAAAGTCAACGGAAGTGGTCTCGAATCTCTACGTTACTCTCTATGGGGACAGAACCTCCTTAAAACTTCAAATATGTTTTTAATGAAAGTTAAACCATATGTATGAGACACTAATTCAGAGAGTTTTCCAACCATATGATGAGACACTAATTAAGAGAGTTTTCCAACCATATGTATGAGACACTAATTCAGAGAGTTTTCCAACCATATGTATGAGACACTAATTCAGAGAGTTTTCCAACCATATGTATGAGACACTAATTCAGAGAGTTTTCCAACCATATGTATGAGACACTAATTAAGAGAGTTTTCCAACCATATGTATGAGACACTAATTCAGAGAGTTTTCCAACCATATGTATGAGACACTAATTCAGAGAGTTTTCCAACCATATGTATGAGACACTAATTCAGAGAGTTTTGCAACCATATGTATGAGACACTAATTCAGAGAGTTTTGCAACCATATGTATGAGACACTAATTCAGAGAGTTTTCCAACCATATGTATGAGACACTAATTCAGAGAGTTTTCCAACCATATGTATGAGACACTAATTCAGAGAGTTTTCCAACCATATGTATGAGACACTAATTCAGAGAGTTTTCCAACCATATGTATGAGACACTAATTCAGAGAGTTTTCCAACCATATGTATGAGACACTAATTCAGAGAGTTTTCCAACCATATGTATGAGACACTAATTCAGAGAGTTTTCCAACCATATGTATGAGACACTAATTCAGAGAGTTTTCCAACCATATGTATGAGACACTAATTCAGAGAGTTTTCCAACCATATGTATGAGACACTAATTCAGAGAGTTTTCCAACCATATGTATGAGACACTAATTCAGAGAGTTTTCCAACCATATGTATGAGACACTAATTCAGAGAGTTTTCCAACCATATGTATGAGACACTAATTCAGAGAGTTTTCCAACCATATGTATGAGACACTAATTCAGAGAGTTTTCCAACCATATGTATGAGACACTAATTCAGAGAGTTTTCCAACCATATGTATGAGACACTAATTCAGAGAGTTTTCCAACCATATGTATGAGACACTAATTCAGAGAGTTTTCCAACCATATGTATGAGACACTAATTCAGAGAGTTTTCCAACCATATGTATGAGACACTAATTCAGAGAGTTTTCCAACCATATGTATGAGACACTAATTCAGAGAGTTTTCCAACCATATGTATGAGACACTAATTCAGAGAGTTTTGCAACCATATGTATGAGACACTAATTCAGAGAGTTTTCCAACCATATGTATGAGACACTAATTCAGAGAGTTTTCCAACCATATGTATGAGACACTAATTCAGAGAGTTTTCCAACCATATGTATGAGACACTAATTCAGAGAGTTTTCCAACCATATGTATGAGACACTAATTCAGAGAGTTTTCCAACCATATGTATGAGACACTAATTCAGAGAGTTTTCCAACCATATGTATGAGACACTAATTCAGAGAGTTTTCCAACCATATGTATGAGACACTAATTCAGAGAGTTTTCCAACCATATGTATGAGACACTAATTCAGAGAGTTTTCCAACCATATGTATGAGACACTAATTCAGAGAGTTTTCCAACCATATGTATGAGACACTAATTCAGAGAGTTTTCCAACCATATGTATGAGACACTAATTCAGAGAGTTTTCCAACCATATGTATGAGACACTAATTCAGAGAGTTTTCCAACCATATGTATGAGACACTAATTCAGAGAGTTTTCCAACCATATGTATGAGACACTAATTCAGAGAGTTTTCCAACCATATGTATGAGACACTAATTCAGAGAGTTTTCCAACCATATGTATGAGACACTAATTCAGAGAGTTTTCCAACCATATGTATGAGACACTAATTCAGAGAGTTTTCCAACCATATGTATGAGACACTAATTCAGAGAGTTTTCCAACCATATGTATGAGACACTAATTCAGAGAGTTTTCCAACCATATGTATGAGACACTAATTCAGAGAGTTTTCCAACCATATGTATGAGACACTAATTCAGAGAGTTTTCCAACCATATGTATGAGACACTAATTCAGAGAGTTTTCCAACCATATGTATGAGACACTAATTCAGAGAGTTTTCCAACCATATGTATGAGACACTAATTAAGAGAGTTTTCCAACCATATGTATGAGACACTAATTCAGAGAGTTTTCCAACCATATGTATGAGACACTAATTCAGAGACTTTTACAACATTTCAGCTTCTTCCGATTATATTAGGGGGAATAACAAGAAGGAGGTGCAGTAAAAACAAAGACAGTAATATGGTGTTATTTGTGTAGTGAAAAAGTAGATAGTAATGATCTTCATTCAATGCCGAGCAATGTTGGGTCTTCCTGCTAGTATATATATAATCTTTAAGTCACAACTCATCCCACAGATATAACATTACACCAGGTTTCATGCTCCAAAGAGGTAATCGTCACCTGTTGATTTTTTGTGGAGTGAGTTGTAACAATACAAATTAATCTTGTTATATCATTGTCTATTCTTTATATTTGTTTCATTCATAGTATATAAATAGAGGGTTAGAACATTTTTTTCTAGTGAAAATAGTGCTCGATATATTTTAATAGAGTAGTGATAATTCTACACTATAATCATAGCGGTTATATTTCTGTTGCTGTTGTTGTACAGCGAGTCAGACTTCTTCATGAGCTCACAAAGAAGTCTGACTAGCTTAACAACAACAACAGCAACATAAATATAAACACCCTGTCTATTTTGATTTTAATCTTGATAAGGAAATATAAATCATCTCACTGTACAACCCCCTACTTAGGATGCCCCATCTTGATAAAGTGCAGAAACCTATCTGTAATTTTATTGACCCCCCCCCCCATCTTTGCTTCTTCTCTGTGCATCCTCTCTCACAGACGTAATGTTGCTAGTCTCAGTCTTTTCTATGAATACTATTATGACATGTATTCTTCAGAATTTTCTGATCTATTCACTGCTTCTTTTGTTCCAGCTCGTTTGACTCGTTGGTCCAGTGGTCTCCATCAATTCGCTGTTTTGATACCTCATTGTAATACAGCTTCCTATTCCAGTAGCTTCTTTCCATGAACTGCAGGCTTGTGGAACTCTCATCCTGTTGACTGCTTTCCCTCCTACCTATAGCCTTGGTCTTTTCAAGACTAAGGCCAATAGGCATCTCCTGTCTTTGCGATAATCATCTTTTGTTCTTGTTAGTTTCTTACATCAAGTGGCTTCATGCCTTGTCTGAAGCGATTTCCATAAAAATAAAAAAGATTGTGCTTCGAGACTGTCTGGTCTGCATGAAGTCCTTCTCACTAGTCGTAACTGTCTATTAGTCTGCAAGATTTAAGGTTTTTTACCCCAACACCAAGAGCAACAATACTCAGCAGTTGCATGCAAAGTCAGGGAAGGTTTGGCCCAGAAGACACAAAGGAATGGTGCAGAAGCAACGTTGCTACTCTCACTTCGTCGATTTGCAGTTCCGTACCCGACATATCTTTGCTTGCCACACGATGCAGGGGCAGAGACAAACACAGGACTACAAATTCTGATCCTGACTCCTGTTAGTTGGGTTGCAGTCCTAATATTGCTTGGTACCAAACCTGTCTGCAACGGGTGTCCCTGCTAGAAACCAGAGTTTTAGCCGGCATAGTTCTGACCCAACCGTATTCTCACCATCCTTACCACGGTGATGAAAAGTTGGACTTTAGGAGGAGGGGGGGGGGGAGATGTGACTCTGCTGTCAGTAATTTCTGCTAACAGTCACATTCTATTAAGACGTTTCACACATCAAAGGGAAAGAGAATTTTCTTTTCTTCCATTTCAGTAACCTTTCTACATTTTAACTAAACGGAAACACGGAATTTCATCATGAGAGATGTGTGACAAAATATCAAATAAAATTTTCAAATGATTTTTTAATGATATGTTGGAAACTTTGATCATCACCATTCATCATATTCGATTTCACGGCTGTTTTACATGCTGTCAAATGTTGCATGGTATTTTGTAATAATTAAAAGAGATTATTAAGAAGAAATTAAAGGTGGGGGAGGGACTCTTGCTGCTGCTGCTACTACTACTATTGTTATCACTACTACCACTACTACTACTACTTTAGTCTTTTCTTATTCTCCTCTGACACTGCTACTGCTACTCTCACTATTTTCCATCTCCACCACTTTCTCTTCCCATATTTTCGATGGTGCTACCAGATCAGGCTGTCTGAAAATACTGGCTTCCTGACCTAAAATGCCCCAAACATTGATGTTATTATTTTTTCCTTTCACTTTGCAAAACTCAATCATGTTCTGCAAAGCCAAAACAAAAAAACAAATGTTTTTCTCTACAAAACAACCAAACCAAACACCATGAATAAATATTTGAAGATATAAACAACTTTAAGCATAAAAACTTTCACCAAAATGACCTGATTCGGCATTACATAACTCGAAATGGGTTGATATGCCGTAAAAACAAAAACAACTAACCAAATCCCATATTCTCTTTTGCACCACTTCTTGTCTGATTTTCCTTTCCTCCTATCATCTAAAACATTCGATGTGCAAGTAAACAAACAAGACTATCAGCATTTTAATATCATAGATTAGGGCTACTGATGCTCCGTCTCAGTCTGCTTTTTTTTTACTTGCTTTAAACATCAACTATGAAATTTTAATTTTAGGAAAAAAGTTTTTGCTTACTTTTATATTACAACATGAGAATATTAAATTATTCATTCACTAGCTCAAACATGATTTTTTTAATAATTTTCTTTGTTGTATTGCTGCTGCTGCTTATTTAGTATTTTCCAATTTTCTTTGTCATTTATTTATTTACATCATCCTCTTACCCTCCTTCTTGATGCTGTTGATACTGCTAATACTTTTACTATTTATTTCTTTATTATTTACGTCATTTATTTATTTACATCATCCTCTTACTCTCCTTCTTGATGCTGTTGATGCTGCTTATACTATTACTATTTATTTCTTCATTATTTACGTCATTTATTTATTCATATCATCCTCTTACTCAGTTTCTTTTACGCTGTTAATACTGCTTATAATATTACTATTTATTTCTTTATTTACATCATTTATTTATTTATATCATTCTCTTACTCTCCTTCTTTTACGCTGTTGATACTGCTTATAACATTACTATTTATTTCTTCTTATTTACGTCATTTATTAATTTGCATCATCCTCTTACTCTCTTCTGACGATGCTCCTCTTACCTTCTCTGTTCTCCTTCTCTCACCACTTGTCGCATTCGCCCTTCCTCCTATAATCTAATAAATCTAATGTGCAAAGAAGCAAGCAAGTATATCAAAGAAATCTTCATCCGTTTCTTGTCTTGCTTTAAACATTAACTTGAAATTTGAATAAAAAATGCTTTCGTTTACTTACATTAACCATCTCGTTTTTTGTTTTTTTTAAAATATTTTGTAAATTTTCTTTGGTGTATTCCAAAACTAAATGATACTTATTAATATCATGGTCAATTTTCTATTAGCAACTACACTTTTAACTGACCGTTAATGAATGATGTACTCTTGCTCCCAGCCCTGAACTCTATATCTTTATTTTTTATAATATTCTGTCATTTTCAACTTTTCCTTTTCTTTATTTACATCACCCTCTTTATGCTGCTTCTACTATTACTACTTCAATCTTTTATGTTTCTTCTTTATTTATGTTATTTATTTACATCCTCTTACTCTCCTCTGCTACTGCTATTACTCTCTCTCTCTCTCTCTCTCTCTCTCTCTCTCTCTCTCTCTATTCTCCTCCTTTCACCACTTTTTGTCTCATTCCCATTCATTCCCGCCATCTAAAACAGTCAATGTGCAAACAATCAAGCAAGATTGTCAGAATTTTAGTATTAGATAGATTAGGATACTTGCACAATGATAAATCCATGATCAGATGGATCTGCAATGTGAAATCTGACTAAACCCAACTCATTGGGTCAGAGGATTTGATGAAAGCACTGCACTTACCGAGCATGGAGGTTATCTTAAGGATGAATCTATTACACTGGTATGGTCATGTGGAAAGTTCAGCCTTCTGATTAAACTGTTGCAGAAGCATGAATCTCCTAAATCGCAGGAAGGTTGGCTGGCCAAGGAAAACTTGGAAGCAAATGATTGGACAACACCACATAGAGTGGAATTTGGAGACTACTGAACCATGAGAAGTGGAGAGTGAGCTTGTGTAATATCAGAAAACGTCTAACCCCTGAACAAGAGAAAAGTGACGTTAAATGAATAGAAGAAAAAGGAGAAGGCCTACTAATGCCAAATATGTATATTTAATCTAAAAAAAAATTAAACAACATTTTATGACATTTCTCTCCATCATTTTTGATACTGTCAGAACTGATTGCAAACTTGTCAACCCAACAACCAAACATGAAATGAACTGTGCATGCATGGCATAACCACCTACACAAACAGTAACCAATCAGCATGCAAGACACAGGAGGAAAAATATTCCAGAATTTTCTGTGTGAACATCTATAAAAAATCAAGACAAACTAACGGCTAAACAAATTGTCACCAGCAACCAAAGATACGCCATGCCTCCATACGGAAGTAAAACATACTTTTCCCACCAACAAAACATGATCTTTCTTAGACAAAGCCTCCATTGGGGAAATTATTACTGTATGTCGCTATACGAGTGTCTTGAGCAATCATCAGCATCGGCAAACAAAAGCAACAACAAGCTGTAATCATCAGCATCGTTTACATTAAAACAGCTACACACAGCAACAACTATGGTTGCGGTTACAGGCACTGTTTATCATATTTTCTTTGTTGTTCGATCATTTGTATTCTATTCTATTTTTATTGTTGTGTTTACAATGGCCACAACAACAGATCAATAAGAAAAGATAAATTCGATTATTTATAGACACGTGAAAAAAAAAAGCGATATTACAAAATTGGATACAAATGTTTATATGTTGGAGACGTTGATTTAAAACTTAGTTTGATTTTTACAATTTGAATAAACGCCATCATTTTTAATCATGAGGAGTCCTTCGTCTTCAAACAATACATCTATTGACCCATAATTTTTTAAGTGGCAGGAATAAATCCATGAATTACACTAGCGTAGCATTATGGTCGATTCTTCTTTGTTGATATGCAATAGCAATCAGTCATTTGTCCAGCAACCTTAGCAACAGATTTGATGTAAGTCTTCCATTTCAGGTCTCGGGTGATAGTCGGCCCTAGAAATTTAGCAATGACGGGACTTCCTCGAGGAGAGAACTATTCCTTTTAACTGGAGAGAATTGAGGATCCGAGCGTTGATGGTGAAAAGAGAGAAGCTGGATTTTGGACGTGTTAACAGTAACAAGCCACTTTTTTCCCCATTGCACCACATGCTCCAAGTTGGAAGAGAGACAGAGAGAGAGAGAGAGAGAGAGAGAAAGAGAGAAAGAGAGTGTCAGAAAGATTTTGATCATCAACGCTCTTCGAAGTGCTGCCATAGAAAGTTGTGTCGTCTGCATAAATGTCAACAAATGATCTCAAAGTATAGTTAGTCTGTATTCAAACTGAAGCTGCTCCATGCATTGACACTCTCCGCCTCCCTTGATGCATTTGAATCATCAACCATGACAACTGAGTCACGAAGGAGAATACAAGCAGTGGAAATTTGATGCTTCAGAAAATCCTTGACATCTCCTACTGAGAAAGTCCTCAACACCATCAAGCAACATGTTGGTCCATGATCAAATTGAGAAAGAGAGAGCTGAGGTTGTACGGGCATGTAACAAGATCGAGTGAGCAAACCAAAACCATCAAGGTACATCGCAGAAGAGCAGGCGGAAGTGCACCGACGACATCACAAAGTCGATTGGGAAGAACTTTGCTGCAAATTTCGCGATTGCCCACATCCACCAAAAAATGGAGGCAGTTTGTAGTATACTAATCACGCCAGCCTCCTCTCCTCACCTTGAAAAAGTTGGGGAGTTAGAATTATTTACGTTCTCTTCAGGAGGTTTGGCACAAGGTCAGGTGAGGTTTTGAAAAGGCAGTACACTAAAAGTGCATTGACCTACAAAAAATCTCTGAGCAGTCCTGTTGGCATTTCCTAGTAGGAATGAACTAACCCATTCTCAAAAAGAGAAGGTGAAGCCTGGGAGGGTGTACCTCCTAAGACTGTATGGAATCATACCTCAGCCCAAATAGAAGCAAGGCAACTGTCAGACTGATTTTTTGATGCTGTATCCTCAATTGGTATGAACAACACCTACTCGAGTTGTGCCAAGTAAGTATAGTTTGCACATCTACTAGATTCATTTTTCTTTTCATGTTGGACGGTTTTTGTCTCAATTTACCCACTTCATAAACTGAGAACAAATTATCTGTTGTTGAATCAAAAATTGAAATTCAGTAATGGTGACTTATATCTTGAGCATGATAAAAGAAATACTACTTTGACTTTTATAGCATTTAGAGATAATTTCTAATGTTAGTTGTGGCTTTTATCCAGGATTCTAATGAAATTATTAATTGGTCAGAAGAGATGTTCAACAATTACGTTAAAAGCTTCAGTTGTCTGATTTTTTAAATAAATAAAATTACCTATATATATATATATATATGCCTATTGATCTGTCGATTTGATATATACAATTATAAATGGAAGCACAAAGTACACACACACAAATCTACATAATGTGTGGGTGCTTATAGATAGAAAGAGATGATTAGGCATATAAATGTTTTTATTTGTTCAGCGCTGAACATAAAATTCAGGCTTTTAAGTTAATTGTATTCATATTTTTAAGATAATTAATCAATTAATGTTCACATGAAAATGCATATATATATAAAGTGGTATTGTCTATATAGCATTCCATCTCTCTCTCTCTCTCTCTCTCTCTCTATATATATATATATATATATATATATATATATATATATATATATATATGCAACAGTCACACTTTCCATGCATCCTGATTTTTTACTAATTTCAACTTGTTGAGGAAGAGAGGCTGCGATGCCAGAGGCTCTGATTGGTAGAGATAAATCCCAATACAAGAGAGAGGGCATGCTTGAAATAGACAGAATTAAGTAGCAGTTGATCTCAAACAGTGACGACATTTCTGAAACCTCAGTCGACTGAGAATAGGAATGTTAATGGAAGGTTCTTAGGAGTCTATTCTGTGACTAATCACCTGATCAGGAGAGATCGGTTAGAGGTGATTAAAATGACATTGAGAATATTTAGCGTGTTCGTGTTCTTTACTCACCTACAGTTATCTTTTAACTATGCAGGATGAATTCCAAGATGGCCATGCTGTCTCCCCATAGGTGCAGGTCAAAGCCACCAGACGTTCATGGAGGAATATTACCAAAAGAATAAAGAAAACAACAAAACAAAACAAAACTTATGTTTCTGAATTTTTGAGATGAGGATGGATTATTTTGATTATTCGGACTACTGTTCTTATCTTGAGTGTTATTTTCACAACGTTTCGGCCGATGTAACCTCCGACCTTCTTCAGGTGTATCTTGTCGAAGAATTAGATGATTCCACTGTCAGCAATTGGTTTCTCCGATATATTTCGAACTTAGCACCCCCAAGTTGTCAGTCTGTGTCGTTAACCACTTAGCCACCGTCACCTCCGTTCGTTAGCCATGACCGGGTAGAAGTCTTAATTAATTCGCATTAATGTATTCTTAGTATCGCTCTCACTGAGGATTGAACCTTCAACCTCCAGAAGAGTGTCACTTAGAACTGAATTTTACTTGGTACTTTATCAGTTACGTCACGGGTGCTTGCAAACAGATCCGTACAGATTCCCCAGTTCGACACGATACATCTGAAGAAAGCCGGAGGTTACATTGGCCGAAACGCTGTGAGAATAACACTCAAGATGAGAACAGTAGTCCGGATAATCCAAATAATACCAAACAAAACTTATACCAAATTAGCTTTAATCAACCTATCTCAATGGCATACCCAGAAATCCATTCTCGTCTGAATCTAATCGCAATGTTCATCGTTTGCTTCCTTTTTTTTTTATTGTCTGCTTCTTCTCAACACTAACCGCTTTCTCTTTCTTTGTATTGCAAACATATTTTACCGATTCCTGTCTTAGCATCACATATTCATTTCTATATCTAACATTTTATGGCTGTATGCGCCCACACAGTGTAATACTAATTTGTATTTTAAATTCTCTCCTTAGGACGTCGAACATTGTATTTCTAATGTAAAACAGAATGCAGAACTGAAGGCTTATGAGAATGAGACCTTGAGTATTATAAGAAACTAGCAGGGGTACCCGGCATCGTCCGGGGTCCTAATTTCTGTAAATTATGTATTGGGGTGGCCAAAAAATTCGTTCGTTTTTTTTTTAGGAAGGCGGAACCCAAACATCAAGTTTAGAAACATAACAGAGTTTATGCAATTCTTTTCCTACGATCGATTTGGAGATCTTGAGGATGTCTGCGATTTGTCTGGTTGTCAAACGGCAATCTTGTTCAACTACGGCTTTCATCTTTGGCCGACCAGAGTGAGGAGCATCTTTCACTTTAAAATTTCCTTTTCGGAATAAAGCAAACCATTTCTGGTACACCCATTCTGTAAAATCATTCTCTCCATACACATGGCATATCTTTATGCAGGTCTCTGTAGCTTTTTTTCCTTTTCTGTAGTAAAAAAGCATCATTCAATGCCTGAAATACAAACAAAAATGTAAGAACTGCTGTGCTCGGAGGCTTATTACACACTGACGTCAACCTACTCGCTACACCAAATACAGGATTTGAAGAATAAGAATATAAAGCGATCTTTAGTAGGCCGGAAAGATGACATTAAAAAAACGATGGAACTTTTCGGCCAACCCAATAGATTACAGAAAAGAAAGTAAAAGTAGACAATCCACTTTATATTGCAATTTGAAACGATTAAGTCATTTTATGAACAAAATCAAAGTAAAAAAGAAAACTCACAGTCCCTGCACACTCAACCATTGCAGCAAGTTTAAACTCTTCACTGTGTTTAAATATGTTTTTTTCTTTCTTTCAAGTCGAAAGTAGGTCAGAGGCGAGGGAAAACCATTTGACTGTGAAAAAGTGCTTTATTTGTATTTTTCAAAATAAATTAATGCTTTAGAACGCTTACTTATTGTTTGTACATACACAGAAATAGCAACTTTAATAATTTCGTTTTGTATTCGTTGAGATTTTGGATAAAATCGATCAAGGATTTGAAACGATATTTCTGTCCTGATAACAATGAATGTAATGTATGGACGTACGTCTGCATAAACATATGTGTAATGATTTTATCTGTTGATCTTATCTAAACTGTATTTGATGTGTGCCTTAAATGAATGTAATGTATGGACGTACGTATGCGTAAACATATGTGTAATGATTTTATCTGTTGATCTTATCTAAACTGTATTTGATGTGTGCCTTAAATGAATGTAATATATGGACGTACGTAGGCGTAAACATATGTGTAATGATTTTATCTGTTGATCTTATCTAAACTGTATTTGATGTGTGCCTTAAATGAATGTAATATATGGACGTACGTAGGCGTAAACATATGTGTAATGATTTTATCTGTTGATCTTATCTAAACTGTATTTGATGTGTGCCTTAAATGAATGTAATGTATGGACGTACGTATGCGTAAACATATGTGTAATGATTTTATCTGCTGATCTTAGCTAAACTGTATTTGATGTGTGCCTTAAATGAATGTAATGTATGGACGTACGTATGCGTAAACATATGTGTAATGATTTTATCTGTTGATCTTATCTAAACTGTATTTGATGTGTGCCTTAAATGAATGTAATGTATGGACGTACGTATGCGTAAACATATATGTAATGATTTTATCTGTTGATCTTATCTAAACTGTATTTGATGTGTGCCTTAAATCAATGTAATGTATGGACGTACGTATGCGTAAACATATGTGTAATGATTTTATCTGTTGATCTTATCTAAACTGTATTCGATGTGTGCATTAAATGTTTAGACAATCGGCACCCGAAAGAAGAAACCAAATAAGTGCCGATGTTCAGTCTTTTTCTTTTATATATGCGTGGCTTCTTAACAAGTTACAAGCGAATCTCCTCAATAAAGATAATGTCGACATGACACAATGTCACGCAGAACCATTTCAAGTAGATTACAGACCTTCTACTGGGTCTCTTAAGAAATTTACGAATTACATTACATCCCTATTTAGATTCCCCTCAAGAAGATAAGAGCCTATTTATAACCCGTCACGTCACACATAAAGAATTGAATCAACTTGACATTACACATACTGGAAGATACGTTATGTTACAAACTCATGTGAAATCATGGAAGAAAGAAACAAAGGACCACATTACATTACAAACTTATGTGAAACCCTCTGAGAAAGAATTAAGGGGCCACATTACATTAAAAACGTGAAACCCTATAAGAAAGAATTAAGAGGCCACATTACATTAAAAACGTGAAACCCTATAAGAAAGAATTAAGGGGCCACATTACATTAAAAACGTGAAACACTATAAGAAAGAATTAAGGGGCCACATTACATTAAAAACGTGAAACACTATAAGAAAGAATTAAGGGGCCACATTACATTAAAAACGTGAAACCCTCTGAGAAAGAATTAAGGGGCCACATTACATTAAAAACGTGAAACACTATAAGAAAGAATTAAGGGGCCACATTACATTAAAAACGTGAAACCCTATAAGAAAGAATTAAGGGGCCACATTACATTAAAAACGTGAAACACTATAAGAAAGAATTAAGGGGCCACATTACATTAAAAACGTGAAACCCTCTGAGAAAGAATTAAGGGGCCACATTACATTAAAAACATGAAACCCTATAAGAAAGAATTAAGGGGCCACATTATATTAAAAACGTGAAACCTTATAAGAAAGAATTAAGGGGCCACATTACATTAAAAACGTGAAACCCTATAAGAAAGAATTAAGGGGTCACATTATATTAAAAACATGAAACCCTATAAGAAAGAATTAAGGAGCCAGTGGCTCCTGGAGCCACATTACATTAAAAACGTGAAACCCTATAAGAAAGTATTAAGGGCCCACATTACATATGCTATTTGGTGCCTTTAAAATGTTATATAATTATCAATAACAAAATTTATGAAAATAAAAGAGAATACACGATATTTAGAAATATCAGTATTTTGAAAATCTATTGCATTTGGTGGTCTTGTCTCGACGTAATGGTTAAAGGATGCTGAAAATGGAGTAAACAACCGAGAAAATGACATGATAACGTATGTTGGAGACAGTTAATCTATAATTGATCGTATTCTCCAGAGAAAACGTTTCAATGATGATTCTCCACAAATGTTATAAATTTGTAATACGATTTAGCTAAAGAGTTTGGTGTATCTCTGACTTTTTTTGTATTGTCAATGTGTATTTGTTTTTAAACAATTGAATAAGTAAG
The DNA here is from genome assembly GCA_963556195.1 of Sepiola atlantica. Taxonomy (NCBI): domain Eukaryota; kingdom Metazoa; phylum Mollusca; class Cephalopoda; order Sepiida; family Sepiolidae; genus Sepiola; species Sepiola atlantica. The sequence continues at coordinate 46,417,784 of OY744525.1, read as the reverse complement.
TGCAGATTTACAATCATTTTTTATATGTGGAACCTTGATGAGTTACAGTTTCTCAACAAAGAAAATGACTACATGACACATAACGATAAGAAGCAACGTCATGTATACCCATTTATAGTACATTACTGAGATTAATGATTTGGTCCAGCTAAATGTCCTGTTTATCTCCAACGTCCTTCTCTTGACTGTAAATCTACATTTGCTTCTAAACAACTGATAAAATCTGTTACACACCGTTTCCATTCTGTCAGCAACCTCACCCTGTCGGTGGGGCTACGAATTCGCCAACTGCAATCTCATGCAGAGGGATAACCCCCCTCCCCCAAAAAAAGAAAGGGTCCACATGTAGGCCATGAGGCCATAGGACGAGATCCTGATGACTGAGCCATTCTTCCACTCTGGCCCTTACTTCGACTAGACGATATGCTGAAGAGGCCTAATCCGATCAATCGGCTCGTCACATCATGCCCTATTATCTATAAGTTCATCCCCAACCGTATAATTCGATCTGATTCTTCAAAAGAATCAAAACGTTATTTCTTCTTTTTATTTTTCTCCCTAAAAAGATACTAGAAAGCAGTGGCTGAGGGTCAATCATGTTAAGAATAAAGAAGATTACAAATGCCACAGAGTAATGTTTTCAAAGAAGTATTTTTTTTCTGGGTGTGGTGTTTTCTAAGAGTAATGCTTCTCTCATTCAGTAGAATTCCCTTCTAAGTGTTCACCCGGTTGGCAGGGTCACAAATTCGTCGACTGCAACTCCATGCAAAGGAGTACTCCTCTCCTCCCAAAAACAGGACCCATAGGATGGGATCCTAGTGGCTAGGCATTCGTCCACTTTGACCCTTACTTTGGCTATACGGGAGGTGGAAGAGGCCCGATCCGATCAATCAGCTTGTCATGTCATCACCTAATATCTATAAACGGTATTATTCTATCTGATTCTTCAAAAAATCAAAATCTGATTTTTCTCCACAAATAGATGCTACAAGACGGTGGCTGAGGGTCAATCACATTGAGAACTAGGAAGATTACCAATGCCAAAGAGTAATGTTTTCAAAGAAGTAATGTTTTTCTGCAAGTTATGTGTTTATTTGAGTGGTGTTTTCTGAGAGTAATGCCTCTCTCTCTCAGTAGAATTTCCTTCTCAGAATAATGTTCCCACTTTTACTGTGAAATTTCCTTCTATGAACAATGCATTCTAAGAGCAATGTATTCTGATGGAAATGTATTCTTGGAGCAGTGTATTCTGGTATTCTACGAGCAGTGTATTCTGCTATTCTAAGAGCAATATGTTCTAGTATTCTAAAAGCAGTATAATTTGGTATTGTAAGAGCAATGTATTCTTGAAATATAAATAATTACCCTACTTATAAAATTATGTTTGATAACTTTATTCAGCATTAAATCTCTCATAGATGGTTGATATGCCGTAAAACAAACTAAGCCAAACCATCTGTCAACAACCACTTTATGTTAAACACAAGAATGACTTTTCAAAATATCTTCAAAGACCTTTCCTTCTCTCCATGAAATCCATATAATTTAACATAATTTTTTATTCTAATCTGATTCTAGATACATTGGATATACCCCTCATCAGTTTTTTTTTCATCGCCATTTATCATCTTGTAGCTGGAAGGTTGTGGAAATTCAGCTCATCTGAATCCAATTTAATCTCCAAAATATATTTTTTTCTCTGACTTCTCCTCTTTCTGCTTCTTTCTTTCATATCAATTCCAAAGTCAGCAGATTTCAGACCTTAAATAATCTCAGTTAATTCTTTTTAACCAATGAGAATACAGATAATCCTGGGTTCACCTTTTTCTTATTAAGGTGGATTTGCTTACTGCAGTGCAATAACGTCTGCTATACTCCCCTCTGATATCCTGATTACGCAAATTACAGTGCAGGTGGGGTCTTTTGTTTCGGGTGCTCTTCTGAAGAGGGATTTCTTATTGCAGTGCAACAACCAGTCGTTCTGTTTCTCTCATCTTGTGTTCGATCCTCACTAGTAACCTATGTTTTTGACATTTCCTTATTTTTCAAACTACATTTCAGGCGAAGACTGGCCCTTTTTACTGCTCAACTCAGGTTCAGGCTCATCACGTCGGCCACAAAGGTTGTGCACAAAAATGATTTTTTTTTTTTCTAAAATACTTTCCCAAGTTATTGGAAGCTAATTCGTACATAGTACAATCCCATATAAAAATGATATTTTTTATTTCTAAAATAATTTCCCAAGATATTGGAAGCTAATTCGTACATAGTACAATCCCATATGAAAATGATATTTTTTCTTTCTAAAATACTTTCCCAAGATATTGGAAGCTAATTCGTACATGGTACAATCCCATATAAAAATGATATTTTTTCTTTCTAAAATACTTTCCCAAGGTATTGGAAGCTAATTCGTACATAGTACAATCCCATATAAAAATGATATTTTTTCTTTCTAAAATACTTTCCCAAGATATTGGAAGCTAATTCGTACATAGTACAATCCCATATGAAAATGATATTTTTTCTTTCTAAAATACTTTCCCAAGATATTGGAAGCTAATTCGTACATGGTACAATCCCATATAAAAATGATATTTTTTCTTTCTAAAATACTTTCCCAAGGTATTGGAAGCTAATTCGTACATAATACAATCCCATATAAAAATGATATTTTTTCTTTCTAAAATACTTTCCCAAGATATTGGAAGCTAATTCGTACATAGTACAATCCCATATAAAAATGATATTTTTTCTTTCTAAAATAATTTCCCAAGATATTGGAAGCTAATTCGTACATAGTACAATCCCATATGAAAATGATATTTTTTCTTTCTAAAATACTTTCCCAAGGTATTGGAAGCTAATTCGTACATAGTACAATCCCATATAAAAATGATATTTTTTCTTTCTAAAATACTTTCCCAAGGTATTGGAAGCTAATTCGTACATCGTATAATCCCATATGTTCTTAAATAGTTGCAGATACATACTTTACAAGTTGGCACAATTTGTTTGGGCTTTTGTCTTGACATTCATCGATAAAATTTTTAACATACTTTTCCAGTGTCAGTATTGTCTTTCGGCATCGGTGGCGTTTAGATTTATGTTCAGTCTGTCTGGCCATCGGATACGTTCCATCTCGATACAGATAATGGTAAGTAATGTTGAATAAATTGTGATGAATTAAGTGAACGAGATGCTACGAGTAAAGGATTGCCCCCTGAGGGAGACGACTGTTCCAATAATTGAAAACAATCCGGCTGAGGAGGAAAATAATATTGATATTCTGCACTCATCTTATGAACAGCCAGGTTTTGTAAGAAACCGTATATGCACCAAGATTTGAAAGTCAACCACTTTGCAGTTCCCAGAGAATAAACAGATATTCTCCGGTAATTCTTGTTGTTAAGTCATCACAAGTTCTATATTTTACCAATTTTTGTATCAATGTGATTCTGGATACATTGGATGTACTCCACAAAGCTTAGAAACATAAAACAGCACATACTATGTAATATAAAACAACATAAATTTCTTATTTGCGATTTCCTGCTTTTTCTGCTCAAGAAGTTGATTTGATCATTGGTCAGTATTTAATATAGAATCCTAATTGTTCTTCTGGCTACAATACAGTAGTGTAAAAATTCTTAGACTGACTCAGACTTTAGTAGTTTGATACTGTTGTATCAGATTGTATGAAAAAAGAAATTACGAGATTCATCTGTCACAAAGAATTTGGTTAAGTTAAATGTCCTTTTCATCTCGAATTTCCTTGTCTTGGCAAATGAATTTCTACAATCTGCAGCACAGTAAAAAATCAATTTCTACGATCTGTGTCAGCGTGTTGAATCTCCCGAAGGAGTCATTGAGTTCTGTCAGCAAAGGTCACTTCTAGCGAAAGACTAATCCTAACCCAGAAAATGTTAAAAAGAAAAAAAAAATGAAAATAAAACAAACAAGTAATTGGTTTTTGAATCAATATACAGTATAAGTGATTAAAGTCGTTAAATGTATTCTGTAAATTTTGTTATGAGATGAAGTCTATACATAATAGTTAGAAATAATGTAATCCGCTATTTTCGAAAATCAGTGGAATATGAGGGAGCGTCTATCAAATTTGTGCAGAATGTATTGTATTATGTATTAAATTAATGGAAGATGAATAGAAAATAATAACGGTTATGTTTTTCTGAAGTAGCCGTTGTTTATTACCTACCGTTGATGAAGGGGACAGTGTTAGTATGAAAATATTAGACGGAAAAGATTTTGCTACCATCTCTATGGAATATGTATTGGGGAGAGTTTGTGATGGTGGTCTAAAAGTAGTATTTATTGTTAGATGGAGAAAATAATCATAAATTTCTTCAAACACACTTAAGTGAATAAGTTGAATAGAGTGGTGAGTTTAATGCATGTGGTTATTTTCTTACTTGCGCCAAAAGTTCAGGCGGACGACGTCTTCATTTTATATATATATATATATATTTATAAATTATTATTAATAAATAAATATTACGCTCTTAATTTTTAATTTTTTCACTTTAATTCCTAATTAATCGAGCATTCTGCTGAGATTTTTCCTGCTATATTAAAAAGAAGTTTTATATATATATATATATATATATATATATATATAGATAAGGATTTTATTTTTTCTTTGAATTTGTTTAAGGACTTTTAACATTCCATCACTATTTACATTGTTTAACATTGTGTCTTTGTCTATTTTTTTTGTTTTCTTCTTCACATTCATCTATTTTTTTTGGGGGGGGGGGGGGTTAAACCAACTATTGGACATATTCTTCTCTTATACAGACCCAGAAAAGCAATTTCTCAGAAGTTTATATTTTACTTTTTTAAAATTTTGCTATTATGTTGTACCTATTAACGTTTATGGGTAGTTTTATTTATTTATTATTTTACTTCAGTGTAAGTTCTCAGAAATCAAAGGAACCCCTTTCCTAGGGCTAACACTTGATCTCTATATGAGATACATAGATATCTGAGTGTTGCATTAAAGTTCACCTTTACCTTCTCAAACGTTGAGTTAGTAAAGAAGTGAAGAACATTAATTTTCCTCTCCCCAATTTACCAGTTAACTACGTATCTTTTTTTGGTCTCTTGGTCTTATCAGATTCCAAGACAAGAATTCATCTAGTCTGGTGGAGTATCCAGCTAAGTGCTGTAACTTAAGGTAACATTACTTGGAGAAGGTGCACCATTCCTAATATATACCAGAGTATAGCTGTGTCAAGCGGATCTTATTTGGGCTTTGAATACTATGTTATTTTGAATATTTGATCAGGGTTTACTAGTAAAACGAAGTTGTCCTGACAAACACTTGTACAGAGAGACCAAAGACACTCGAGAATGGTGTCTGTTTTTGTTTTTGTTTTTCTTATTTTTTGTTTTGGCTTGAGATGGGGCATCCTACCGGATGCTAGACATTCACCGGCTATTTCAGACACTCCAGCCGAGAGATCTTTTTTAAGATTCTAACCGTCCCTTTAAGTGCAAGTGTTTGTATCTCTCTTGCACTCGGTTCACCGAGTATATTCGCCAAATAGTTTTTAAAATTCTTTTTCATTAGTCCTGTAACTCCTATAATTACTGGGATGATGGAGATCTTCCTAAGATTCCAATTTCTTTTCATGTCGCACATAAGACCTTGGTGTTTCGTAATCTTTTCCCTTTCAGCTCTGTTTAATCTTGCATCATTAGTGACACTAACTTCAATTAGGGTTGCTACTTTCTCCCTTTTGTCCCGTATCACGATGTCGGGTTTAACAGCTCCGTTTTCTAGATATGTAGCTGTAGGGATTGCATAGTCATAGTGGATGGTGTATAACTTATTTCCAACTCTTCTTTCTGGTATATTCTCCCAGGATTTGCTGCTACACTGGATATTCAACTTTTTACATATAGTCCAATGAAGATATTTACACACTCCATTGTGTTGCATTGTATAATAGCCATTCCTCAGGAGAACCTTTCAACTGGATGTCAGGTGGCTCACACTCACCACTTCTGTGTAGCAGAACTTGCAATTGTTATTGTTGCTGAGACCACTCATTTTTTAAAGGCATTGGTCATCAAGCCTTGATCTTGAGTAGCCATTATCATTCTCTCCTGATCATAGTGGAGCGATACTCTTTTCAGCCAGTCTCCAGAGCTTTCCTTATCTATATATTCCTGAGGAAATTCACCTAGGAAATACTTAACACGTTGTTGGTTGGCCCATTCTTCCAGTTTTCTGGAACGGAAAGTCTTGGTGTATTTCTGGCGCCTCTTGCAAGCTATTTCTGTCACAGGATTGTTGTCTGTTTCTGTCTCATTTGTAAGACAGTCCTATCCAAAATGTTTGGCGAGTTTTATTATACAGGTCGTTCTGCTTGCTCTGGTTTCTTCATGTTGGCATACCATCATAAAGTTTGAGTTCTGGGAGCTCATCAGATATTGGCCGGTACTTACAATAGTGACTCGATATTGATGGTCAGTTTCTGAGAGACCAATACCCCCTGTTCCTCTTGGCAGATACAGCTTTGGTAGACACTGGTTTCTGTACATTACTCTGTACATTCTCAACATTTTTCTCGTTTTAGTGTCTATTCTATTAATGACCTTTTGTGGCCAATCAATAATTCCAAAGCTGTATGTTATCACTGGCATAGCTAATTGGTTAATGGCAGTTACTTTGTTTTTGTTTGTAAGCTGTGTTTTGCAAATTTTTCTAACATGGCGTATATATTCTCTGCCAATTTTTTCTCTCATCTTGGCATGTTGAATTGAATCGTTTTCTTCTATGCCAAGTTATTTGTATTGTTCCTGTTCTTCAAGGTCTTTGATGCCAGTATCTTCATCAAGCTGTATGTTTTCCCTTTGGATCTTCTTTCCAGCTCTGACAGAGCACTTGGCACATTTGTCCAGGCCCAACTTCATTCCAATATCTTTGGAGAAGGTATGTACAACCTGCAAGAGTCAGCTTAAGTCAGCATCTGAACTAGCATACAGCTTGAGGTCATCCATGAAGAGCAAGTGGTTGATTCTTTTGTTTAGGTCTTGTTTGCGGCCTTGGCTCAGATTGTAGGCACTTTGGCTTTTGTTTAGTAATTTGCTTAGTGGATCAATTGCCAGGCAAAAGAGTAGAGGAGATAAGCTATCTCCTTGGAAGATTCCTCTTCGGATCTTGACGTCAGGGATTTTTATTGTTCCATTAGTGTGTCTTAATGCCATGGTTGTTTACCATATATTCATATGTACTGCCATGGTTTTCTTGATGACCGGATGGATATTATATAGATCAAGGCAGCACAGGAGCCATATGTGGGGTACACTATCGTATGCCTTTCGATCCACGCCATGCTTAGATTTCTCTGCCTCTTCCTACAGTCCTCAAGGATGGTCTTATTGATCAACAATTGGTCCTTGGTGCCTAAACACTTCCTCCTGCACCCTGTTTGTTCTTTTTCCAGGTATGCTCCAGAAGAGAGGTGTTGGTAGATGCTGTCTGCAACCAGGCCAGTGAAGAGTTTGTAGGTTGTAGTGAGGCAGCAGATCGGTCTGTATTTTGTAGGGTTTTGTGTCTCACTCATTTTGGGTATGAGGGTCGTATCACCTTTTACTAACCACGCTGGTGTGGCCTCCTCACCCTTCAACAGTCTGATGAAGCAGCTACTATAATAGCTATGAAGTGCTGTTAGTTTCTTCAGCCAGAAATTGAATATATTGTCTATGCCAGGTTTTTTGTGATTCTAAAATTGATCTAGCTTTCGTTTTATCATTCCAGACGTTATCTCTGGCTCTGGCATTTCTGGCTTGCTTTTATTACTTCGAGCTATATCTAAGATCCACTTGACCTCTTGGTTGCATGGTCCCTCATTTTCAAACAAAGGCCTCCAGTAGTTTTCTAGCTCCTTCTCTTTTCCACCGTTATATTTCTTCCCACCAAATTTCGGTAGAATAGTCTTGTATTTTTTTTAACTGTCTATTATCAACTTTCGCCTTGTGCTTGCTATCCTTTTCTTTAATTTTTTTGGCAAGTGCTGGAATTCTGCCTTCAAGTTCCCTTGCAACGTTTTCAATTTCTTCTACATTTTTTTTGTATTTAAAACTGAGTCTGCAGATGGTGTTCCTCAGCCGTCCACGCACTCTAGGGGCAGCAAGGAATTGTTCGATTTGAGAGACTTCCTTTCTGCAAAGGTTAAGTTGTTTCTGGAGCTTCAGTTTCCACGGTGCTGTTGTGGCTTGTGCTTTGGACTCCCATTGCTTTTTGGAATTGATGGAGTGTTTTCCTTACAATATAAAGCTCTGCAGCGTATGTTACTTGATTCAGCTCCGTGAGGGTTATGTTAGATGGAACAAGTCTTTGGAGAGCGATGTTTACATTTTGTATTACTGCCTTGGTAGCTCTTGAGGCTTGGGTTTTGGGCAGTTGAGGTCTTTCCTCCAGCCTCATCATCTGGACTTCCTCAATTGTATTCCGAAGTTCTTCTTCCAAGGCTAATTGCTCATCATCTGGTTCCAGTAATTTCTGAGGTTATGATGGGGATTCAGGTGTTACCAGTGGTCTCGGTGATAGTGGTGAGGAAGAACTTGGGTTTAATGAGGGGATATCTTCTGATTGTAAATAGACAGTTGATGGTGGTGGTAAAAGGGATTCTGGTGTTGATGTGGCTGTATGGTGGGTTGTCATGGACACAGACTGTTTGACAGCTTGATCCATGGGGGAATGGTGATGTGGTTTCTGCTGTATCTGTGCTGTGGTGTTTTGAACGATGATGGGAATTGTGGGAATTTTGATGGGGCTTTCAAATGGACACTTTTTGGTTCTGACGCCATATAGTCCAGCTCAGCTTCATTGAACAGGCTCATGCTGTCATATCTTTGGCAAGTTACTTTTTGGGGTGGAATATTTCTCTTACCTGGACAGAAGTGGAAGAATATTTCCCTCCAGGTTTCTGTTCTCTTTTTTTATTTGATATATTTTGCCTGAGCATATTTCATAGCCCATAAAAGTGTCCACTTTTCTTCCCTCTCCCATCTAGACTCTTGTCTCCGTCTAGTTTCTTCTTCCCTGATAGGAAGGTAGTCTTCTTCTGCCTCTCTTATGGCTGCATATTTTATAAGGGTGCTCTCTTCTTTTGTTATATATATTCCTATCTGGGAAACAAGTGATCGTAAACGGGCAACCGGTGTATTTTTTTTCCTTTGGGAGGGTAGATTGAATCTTTTCGGCCATGATTTCATTGGATGTTTTTCTCCACTTTTCAAACTTTGAGTAGTGGTAGCAAAACAATAGCACCTTCTTTTGTGCAACAGTCCATGGTTGGGGTTTAAGCCTCTTATGTTTCTTTTTTTTTTTTTTTTGCTGCATTTGATGGAGATAGGAGGCCAGGACCTTGTGTCTCAAGGCCTGATGGTTGACCCTGGTTTGACTCTGTCATGGCTGGAGCACTATTTCCAGAGGCAGGAAGGTTCACACCATTGCTTACATCTTCCCGCCTATGTGTGTGCATTCGTGTGTCCAGCTAAAAATTAGAGACTAAACAAGGCACACCCACAAAGTTGATATATTCTTTTTCGGCATTGCCTTGGGCACGAATATGAACAAATTTTTTTTGTAATATTGGGGATTAACAGGAACAAAATTAGTCAGGAGAGTCACATTTAGAGTGAACTGATTTTATTTTTATTGGTGTGAAATTCGAACTAGAATACACTTTTTTGGCCTTCGAGCTAGGATCAAACTGTATTATCTGTTCTATCCTCAGAGGGGAAATCCTTCTTGATTGGGAAGGTGGTAGAGAGAGAGAAGTTTTAAAAGAGAGATGCTACACACTTTTTAACTCTTGATTGGGAAGGTGGTAGAGAGAGAGAAGTTTTAAAAGAGAGATGCTACACACTTTTTAACTCTTGATTGGGAAGGTGGTAGAGAGAGAGAAGTTTTAAAAGAGAGATGCTACACACTTTTTAACTCTTGATTGGGAAGGTGGTAGAGAGAGAGAAGTTTTAAAAGAGAGATGCTACACACTTTTTAACTCTTTTAATTTGTTGTCCATGACCCAGAGAAACGCTGGATAACCAGACTAGTCTATAATAATTCCTTCTTTCATTTATTTGTTTATTTTTTCAATAATTTTAATAAAATCTACTAATGATTTGTGAGATGACAGCCACTTGTAATAGTGGTTAATAGTTGACATAAGAACCGCAATTATAAATGTTCTTCACACAGATCAATCATCCATGATTGAAACCCCTCAAAAGTGTCCATAACTCAGTCCTCAGCCTCGCTATTATAAATGGTCTTGATACAAATCAATCATCCACACCGAGATCCCCAAACTGCCGATAACTAAGTTCTTGGTTGCTGAATGAATTCAATATCAATCTCATTTTGATTGCCAGGCAAATTTAGGTACACCTTTGAGAAATTCGATGCTAAAATGTTGTTTACCCTATAACTTGGAGGTCAAAGGGTAAGTGTAGTGTAATGGACACTAATGCAGAATATAGAATTTACTTACTTCAGTTCAAGTCCAGTTGGATTCATTGCTTAATACCATTAGAAATGTATGAACCTACCCCTCTTAAGCTATGTTAAATAGTTATTAGATGAATTTAATATATAAAGTAAAGTTAGTCACTTCTTCGAGTTTTGTCATCGATAGCTTTCTCCTTAATAAACCAATATTTAATTCTGGTCAAGTAATTCTTTTCGTAGCTCTTTGCAGATGTTGTTAAGAACAATAACATGTAATTTTATTTAATTTCTTCTAGAAAATACGATTATTAGGTCGGAATTATTTTTATATAGACGCCATCTTAAAAAAGGTACGTTAATCTGTCGTTGTTAATACAACTTCCCTTTGTTTGAAACAAAAATTTAATATTTTGGTAAAAAATAAAAGGAATAGTTTAAACAAAAACATATTAAAAATAGAAACACTACTAGGCAATGCCATGTAGGCACAACTAGTTAATAATAGGTCTTGTATTTTGCCATTAGATAATCCTAACACTAACCCTAACCCTAATCGGGTTTACATGCAGTAAAACAAATAAACTAAAAAAGCTAACCAATAAAACATTTATGATAGATATTGCGTTTAGGTATTAGATAACACAAAACGGTTTGATATGCCATAAAACAGACATATTAAACCAATCAATGGATCATTTACAATAGGCATTCATTAACACAAACTAAATTGATATGCTGTAACACTGACTAACCCAATTAAAAACGAAAAAATCATATAAAAAATTAAATAGAAATTATTTTAGAAATAATGCATGTGTATGAAAGAGAGAGAGAGAGAGAGAGAGGGGAGTCAGGTAGGGCAGGGTGAATCAGATATTCATTGCGACACACCCAGCATCCAAAGGAATCATCATGCAGGATTCGGTGCAATTCTGACCAATAGTTTCGGAGCCTATAAGTGTTTATTGTTAGTAGAAGTATTAGTAATGTTAGTTGTATTCTAATCTCTCCGATCCATTGTTATGCCTAATTGCTTCATACCAAATCTGCCCAATAATTTGAGAGCTTATAAGCTTTACCGACCCATTTGGCATAATGGTAACAGTGCTTGCTAAAACAGCCGAGAGACCAGGGTTCAATCCTTGATTGAGTCATACTCGACTTCAAAAATGGTACTTGATGCCTCCTTGTTAAACACTCAGCATTATAAGGTGAGGATAAAGGGTAAGTGGAGTAATCCTGGGAAAGGAGTGGCACTCTCCCCTACATCGCAATATAGTAGCTATTTAAAAGGGAGTTTTCAGGTCGCCCTCGACTATGGTCGACCACTTTAATTTTTTTATAAGCGTTTACTATTAGTAGCAGATTTCATGCCAAGTTTGGTGCAATTGGTCCAATATTTTGAGAATCTATAAATTTTTTAGTAGTAGTAGTAGTAGTAGTAGTATAACATGCTTACTCCTTATAACATACATTATTCCAAGGGTAGAGTTAGGGATATGCATCACATGGAAAGAAATGATGAGAGAATGATACGATGGAGGTGTAATGTCAGTCTTAAAGACAGGCTTAGTTCTGATGACCTCAGAGGAAGTTTAAATTTGGATAATATAAGGAGATGGGTGCGGAACAGGCGACTACAGAGGAAGGCGAAAGGAAACACTGGAGGAAGTGATAAAAATGGACTTGAGCAAAAGAGGTACCAATAAACACCTAGACAGAGATAGGTTACATTGGAAGTCAATTTCTTAAAGCCGTCCAATGCATGCCAACATGTAAAACGGATGTTAAACTGAAGATGATGATGATGTTTCATACCAAATTTGGTGTAATTCTGGTCAATAATGTTGAAGTATTAGGAGCAATGTAATAGTTTTCACTCCTCCTATCATTTATTCTAATGATGGTTCATTCCAAGTTGGTGTAATCTAAAACCAATATTTATATCCATAGCTGAAATGAAGTGCTCTCTCCTCGAGGAAGCCTCTAAGGTCCTTGAACTGACTTTCACTCCAAATCTAAAATGGAAGACTTATATTCAAGAATTGTTGGATCATTCTACGATTCCAGAAAGTAACTGACTCCCGATGCAATCCTCTACATATATATAAGTCAGGCATGTCTTAAGATGGAATATTCCTGCCATATCTGGGGAGGTGCCGCTCAGCACTCTTTCTTGTTTTGGCAGAGTTAAAAATCAACTTTGCAATCTAGTGACGAATGACCTCTTCTGTTCTCTACAGTTTCTTTCTCACAGAAGAGACGAGCTAGTCTTTCTCTACTCTAACATTATTTCTATGGAAAGTCCTCGACTGAGCTTTAATTTCTGGCTCCTCTCCGTACAGTTCTCACAGCAAGAACTTGTCTTCCTATTAACACTGCAAAATCTTTTCTTTATTTTTCTGTGTACTTTTCATCAAACTGAATTTCCATGAACAAAGTTTATTTCCAAGAACTTCCTATCTGTGGAACACGTTGCCACAAGATTGCTTCCCTGAGGGTAACAATATGGTCATCTTCACATGTAATTTCTATAAACACTTACTATAAACCGTCATTATGAGTCATGAAATTTTATTCATTCCCTTCCTTATTTTCAATCCTCTCATAATATTATTCATCATTCAACTATCATTTCATTAACCCTTATCCTCGAGTGGCTTTAAGCCTTGATAAGTGGTGACTCATTAGTAAAAAAAAATATTTACAACTTATTAGTGTTTATTATTATTATTTACTCACTGGAAGTTAATGCATAAGTCATTATCAGTGATCGTTCACTGGTAAAAACAGATAGTTTTTTTCCTGGAGTCTTAGTGACAAGTCTACCCAGATTTCCAATGCTTTCAACTTCTTTTGATCATTGCTGCAAATCACTTTACATTCTCACAACAGCTGTTTACCATTAAATTCTTGCTGATAACGACCGTGACTTCCTCTGGAATTTGAATGACATTAAATCTCCTTAAAATTTCAGTATTCTCTGTGCCCCTCTGTGGAGGTCTGGATGGTGCTCTCTCTCCTTTATTTTCTTCCTATTTCATATTCTCTTCACCTTTCTGGCAAGCTCCATCTATTTGCTTAGTTTTTTTTCTGCCTCTTTCAGCTTCACCTCATGATCTGCTCAGACAGTGAAATCTATTATTTGGCAGATTTATTTCCTTCTTAATGATTACTTCCATTTTCTTGCTTGGATGAGTTTTTTCCATTTGTAGTTCCATGTCCCAGAGGATATTTTTGTCTTTCATTTTCCAATACTGGCTCCAGTTATTGTCTGTACCATATATATGCATAATCAAAGTGCAATCGTTTGCACAGTTCTCAGTAAACTGTCTTCTCAACCCAGTCATGTCTTTTTATATTCCTTTTGAGTTAGCTTGTTGCATTCATTTATGATGTAATTTACCATTTTCTCTTTGTCCATAGAGCACTGGCGTAGCTAGGGGGGGGCGAGGGGGGCGGGCCGCCCGGGCGGCACACCTGAGGGGGCGGCATTTTGAGAGGGTAAAAATAGAAAGTAGAGAAAAAAATTTTAAAAAACAAAAGTTAACAAAAAATATGAAATTTTATACTATAATTTTATATAATAATAAATTTAAATGAGAACATTTGAAAACCTGAAAATGTTATGAAATGATAAATCATTTTTATTTACTTTTTTGTCGTTGTTGTTAAAGTCCGAATTTTCGCCAAATAACATGGATGTATCAAGGAGAGAATAGTCCGATGTAGTTTTCTTTTCTTTGTCTTCATAATGTTATTATTAAGAGGGCGAGCCCTCCGAAGAGAAAAAACGTCTTGTATCGGTGCTTTTTTAAATCCGTGTGTGTAATCGCTCGGTTTTCAGAAATTTGTTGTTGTTAATAACGTTTCAACTCTTTTAAAAATAGTTTTAATATATTTTAAACAAATGTATTTATGAATGGCAAATAAGGCTATAAATTTATTTTTTGTGAGAGAACTGTCGCAAGGCATCAAGTCGGTTGAAAATTTACAAACAGATTTTTCGCGCCTTTTTTTCGGCAAAGTTATCCATTAATTGAGAATAAATTGCTTTAATTCATTTCAATCACTAAGTTTAAAAAATGCAAGCATTAATTATTTCTGGAGATATACTCAGTGACCGGCTGACCTAACAGGATAGGGCCAAGCCTAGGCTTCGGCCAAGCACCAAAAAAACAAAATGACCTCAGAAAGATTTCATACTTAAAGGGGAACTTTCATATAAATTTTTATCGAATAGGTGCGAAAAGAAAGTTGGATATTTGGGTGTATATACACCGACATCAAAGAGGAAATAACATTAGATGCGAAAGTTTGAATTCATTAATTTTATTACTGTCCAAACGTTTGTTTTTGTAGCATACTTTTTATAACTCCTTGTAAACTTTACAATTGCTAGCTGGGGGATCGGACAAAATCACCCCGGGCAACCCCCACCATCTACTTAAAACAAAAGGAAAACAGATAAAATCTCAAATGAATAAAAAATATTAAAAATCAGTTTTCATATTTTAATTTTAATTTAATTGAATTTAGGGAAATTAGATACCGTAGAACTAATTTTCGCAAGGTATGAAAATTAAGAATAATGTTAACTTAATAATAATGGACCAGTTTTCCTACCTAGCAAAAAATTTTCCATGGACGAATTATCCATGGGCGAATTATCCATGGACGAATTTTCCGGGCACCCAAATGCCGGGGGGGGGGGGGCGGCAAATTTTACTACCGCCCCGGGCGGCAAAAGGTCTAGCTACGCCACTGCCATAGAGTCTACATCTACTGCTTACCTGGGTCTTGTCTATCTTGACTTTTATGTTGTGAAGAAATTCTCTAAAGATAGATTTAACTTCCTATTGATGATGCTGTATGCTAGAATCAGGTCCACTCGTATCCTTCGCTGCTTAAGCGATGACAGATTTAGCCGTTCTTTGTAGGTAAGCATGGTGACATTGCTAACAGTTGAACATGCTTCAGGTGTACAATATTGTTTTGCAGATAGAGATTTGTTGCTTTGATAGCATAAGGAGAGTAGAAAGTGGACCTTAGGTTTACTTTCGGCAGCCTCGTAACTCTCGCTTCCCTTATTTTGTCCTTTAGTCCTCACATTCCATGAGCCATGTTTCTGACAAAGAGGGAAACATTGCTGTTTGCTTGGTTGGAATCTATCCATCGTTGGCTAGTTTTTGACCTTGAAGTAGTATTTTTTTTAGTTATTTACATCAAGTGGCTTCATGCCTTGTCTGGAGCGATTTCTATAAAAACAAATACTCAAGAATACCTACCAGTCCTTTTTCCCCTTTCTTTCCTGCTTACATAGAGTCGCTATCATCCTCCAAGTGCAATGTGTTGTGCATATGGATTTAATTTCGTCATTCATTGATCGAGGTAGTCGAGTTTTTTTTTTTGCTTAGTTTATGAAGAGCCATGAGCATCTTACTAGTGATACTACCCAACTATTTATTCCTTTTATTAGGTTTGTTCTATATAATTTAGTTTCAAGTTTTCTTGTTCTTCTTACATATTCTCTTTTATTAATTTATTTCATCGCTGTTGATTTGATGATGTCTGTTTCCAGAATGCCCAGATATTTATAGTTATTGCATTCACCAAGTGTCTTCATTATCACTTGATTAGGCAGTTTCATACCTTTTATTGTTTTCATTCTTTTTTATCATTTTTTACTCGTGAGGAGTTCTCACACGAGTTATTATCAGTCGTGTTCCCTGGATTCTGAATGACAACAAGTCTCCCCAGATTTCCAGTACTCTTCACTTCTTTCGATAATCGTTACAATTTATCATTGAGTTTTTTTATGGTTAACGCCTGTTTGTTTTCTCTAAAATTTGAATGGCAATACGCCTCATAAGGATGTCAGTACTCTCCATGCCCTTTCAGTCTAAGTCTGGATCGTGCTTTCTTTCTCTCTTTGGTCATTTCATCCTCCTTGACCCTTCATGACCATTTTGTATGGCACTAACTGATGATGATGCCACCATTTTTCTTTTGGATGGCTTAGATTATCAGATTTTTCTTACATGTCTACCTTGGTAGTTTCAGTTCTCTTGGATTCGTGTAATGTTCTTTCTATATTTTTTTCTGTTTCTATTTCGATTTGTGTTTGAACAGTGTTACCTGGTGGGTTGATTTCTGCACTCAAGGGTTTATCTTAATATTTCAGCTGTTTTCATCAGTGCACCGTTTTGTATGGTGTCACTCTCCCCTTTGATTTCTTATTTTTCCTAAGCTTTTTTGCAGTTTTTATTTTTCCGGGACTATTCCTAGTGCTCTTACAATAATTGGCATTACTATAGTTTTGTTCATGTTCCATATTCCTTTTAGTTGCATATATTTGCTTAATTTTTCTGCCCCTTGATCTTCACACTGTGATCTGCCATGATAGTGACGTCTACGATTTGACAGTTTGTTTGCTTCTTGTTTACTATCATCATGTCTGGTCTCTTTTCTTGGATGAGTTTGTCTGTTTGTACCTTCATGACCCTGAGGATTCTGTCCTTTTCCTGTTCCAATACTATCTCTGGTTTGTGTCTGTACCAAAGTGCAGATATTTACATAGTTCCCAGTGGACTACCTTTCCCATGAAGTCGTGTTTGTTTTTGTATTCTGTTTGGGCTACTTTGCTGTATTCAATTACTATGTGGTTTACCGTTTCGTCACCTTGTCCACACAGTCTACATTTACTGTTTTCTTAAGTTTTGTCTATCTTACCCATGATATATTATTACTATAACAATTCAGAAAAAAAAAGAGCATAATTAGTGTGTCTGTCTGTGACACAACTCAGCAATATCTGGCGTAATCCAATAAACATTCAAAGCAAATAAAGTCGGCAAAGAGATTGCGTCCCATATGAAAAAAAAGGACAGATAACTATTATCCAAATTGTCTGCCTTCATGGGCAGTTTCGACATTCGACATAACTAATAAGAGATTATGACAGCTATCCACTGTAATATATATATATATATATATATATATGAGTAAGCTATGAAAATATATTTATGGCAATTAAGCTACACAGAGGCTTCCGTGTTTCATCCCCAGGGGGAATCTTCAGGCTAAAATGCTAGCTCTACTTACGTATCCAGCACTGTTGAAGTAAATACTGAAAATTGATACATAAAAAATTATATCTCCATAAAAAATTTTATGTGGATACATGAAGTACTAATATATATATATATATATCGGCAGCAAGTCATTAATTATACACGCGTCGTTGAAGACCACAGAGTTTTCTTTCTTCGCTATTTTTCTTGTTAATTTCTCGACGCGGCGAGGAATTTGTTGGTTTTCTGGTGCTAATTGGTGAAGTATTGCACCTAACGTTGTATCGTGAGCCATTCCTCGAGCGCTTTCGGTCTCGCGACCATCTTCAGGAGGCTCTCTCTTATTAGTAAGAGCCGTATTTATAGTTTTATTATTAGTTATATATCTATTAATTTACATATGTATATATATATCTTTATTCGTTTATTTGTTGTTTATTTATTTTATTTATTTATTTTTTATATCTATTATTATTATTATTATTATTATTATTATTGTGTATTAATTGTTGAAGACTGATAAGGCGTTAGTACCGGGGGTGAATTCTATTTTATTAATTGTGGGTTGTAATTTTTTATGTGTAGGGCTTCGAAGATTTTTAGTCTATTGGTGCAGGTGTTTTTATGTATGACCTTAGTGTTAGTTGTTAATATTTGTCTTAGTTCGGTTGATTTTATGCTTTTTGTCTGTGTGTGGTAATGTGTCGCTGGATGGCACTAGTATCATTTAAGTGATGCGTAAGGCGTCGGGAGAGGGTTGTAGTTGTATGGCCAATATAAGTACTGTGTTTGTCTGTTTGGGTCTTGGGGAAACATTCTTCGAATGGGCATTGGAACAAATACAGTACGTTTGTTTGGTTTAGTGGGGAGCTAGTAGTGTTATTATTTTTGATTATTAAGTTAGAAGTTTTGAATTTAGTGTAGTAAATTATTAGTTTTATTTTTTGTTGTTGGTCGGTGGGTTTAGTGTGTCGGTTTATTATGTTAGCGAAGAAAGAAAACTCTGTGGTCTTCAACGACGCGTGTATAATATATATATATATATATATATATATATATATATATATACAGGGCCAGTGGGACAGTTATGAAAGTGGGGGGGCTTCTCCTAAAAAGGGGGGGGGGGTAAGCACATGCATATCAACTTAATTATTGATGACCGTAAAGGCGGGGGGGGGCAAGTCAAAAAGTGAGGGGGTTTCAGACCCCCCCTGGTGCCGCTGTCCATGAGATATATATATATATATATATAATAAAAGGTTAGGTTAGTGAGAGAGTATCCGAGCAAAGTGCTCGATTATTAATTAAGAAAAATAAAAAATAAGAGCGTAATTTTTATTTATTAATGTTAGCATTACAGAAGATCAAAACAGCATCGGTACCGTCGGTTTCAAATCCTAACAAAGGGGATCTATTCAGCCATGTTCCGGAGAGACAGACATAAACATAGGCTGAAGAGAGTTTCAATAAATAAAGAGGCCTTTATAGGTACCCTTGGCTAGGATTTTAAACCGACGGTACCGATATCGGTAATACAAACAGTAATAAATCTCTCTCTCTCTCTCTCTCTATATATATATATATATATATATATATTATATATATATATATATATTATATATATATATATAATATATATATATACTGTTGATTTTATCTCTGTTAGCTTCTGTATTAGCTTTTGTTGATGCCATAAATTAATCCTTCCTTTCTGAATTATCAATCAACAGTGAGTGTCAAAGTAATTCTATTTCACGAATGATTTTCAGATGTGTTATTCGATTGTTATTTATATCAATATGTTTATTCCTTTTCGTTGTCATCGCTTTATTACTATTCATATATCAATCAATCTATTCAGCTTGCCGCCGCTGACGCCGCTTCTCTCTTTTTGATTCTCTCTTAGATTTTGCGTTTGTTTCGAGGCAAACATAAACGTGGAGAAAATAACCAATTAGATGTAACGTTTATCGACAACTAGCAGGATCCGTGTCCCCGGCGTTGTCCGGGGAAAATTGAGGGAGCCAAGAATCGCACCGCTCAGAAGTAAATTGACTGGAAAGATCCATGACCTTTTGGGCCTGGATCAAAGTGTAGTATCTGTTCTGATACTACACTTTTATCTGTTATGTTTTCGGTCAGTGAAGGGGAAATCCTTCTAGATTGAGGCAATTTCTATTTTTGTCCCGATCCAGAGCGCTGTTTTTTGGGGAGCTGGATTCACCCCACATTAGTTTTAAATTTCTGCATGTCAGTACTGTCGGGGAAACAGGGGCCAGAGAGGGAGTTCCAGATGCCAGCAGCACGAGGAAAGAAGCTATTTGAGTAGAAGGCTCTCCGACATCTGGGGACCTCCACAGTGAATGAATGGGATTTAGTTGATTGTCGAGTTGGTCTAGTGAATTTACGTCGAGGGGGCACCAGAGTAGCCAATTCATCGGAGCATAATCCATTGAAGTATTTGTAAAACAAGCACAAGGATGCTACATTGCGGCGATGGGACAGGGACTGAAGCTTGGTTGACAGTGAGGGACCTATTAGGTTGGCGACTCTTTTTTGGACCTTGTCAAGGAGGGAGAGACTAGTAGATGATGCACCAGCCCAGATGTGGCAACAATACTCCATGCATGGGCAGATGGTGACTTTGTAGATAGACAGGATAATGTCAGGTGTGAGGAGTTTACTAGCACACTAGAGGGAGCCAACCTTCTTTGCGGCAGCCTTGGCAATGTCTTCAATGTATTTGTTCCAATTCATGTTAGCTGTAAAGGTTAGGCCGAGGAGTTTGAATGATGAACTCTATGCGAATTATACAACGGAGGCGTAATATGAATCTTTAAGACAGGCTTAGATCTAATGAGCTCAGAGGAAGATTAAATCTGGACAGAATAGGAGACTTCGTTATTATGGCCATGTTTTAAGAATGGATGCGAGCTCTTGGGTCAGTAGATATAGAACAGTTGAGGCAGCAGGTTCATTTCACACGGAAAACATGGGAGGGAGGTGGAGATAAGGATGGACTTGGGAGAAATAGGGATAACTAAAGAACTAAACAGAAGTAGATTAGTTTGGAAGTTAATTTGTAAAAGCCGTCTGACACATGCCAGCATGGAAAACGGATGTTAAACCGATGATGATGATGGTGAAGACATAGCACTGTTCATAGTTCATTCTATAATATTTTTAATGCAACTCAAAATAATTATATTCCTCCAATATGTAAAAGAAAGCCATCACAACATTAATTATTTACTCAATTAATTCAATGCATGATCGTTTAGAAGATCAATGATTTGTGCATATCGGCTGCATTTGATCGTCCAGAGAGCTGCAAGGTCAAAAGAGGGAAAGATTAATTTATATCGGCCATAACTTGATCATCCAGTGAGTTGCAAAAGTGAAAATGGCGTGAACAGATATAGAAACTTATTTTATACGCGCACCTTTCTGATTTATCCTTTTTCCAGACCATCTTAACAGCACATCTTCTTTCATTGAGGTTTCCAGCGAAAATCCGAAATTGAAAACCGTGAGTCTCTCCATTGTCGTTCTGACATCATTTTCAACTAATTATTATCGCTTACTGTCTCATGAAAACCCAGATTATATCATGGCAGGGTCAACCTTGTATCTGCATCATAACCTGTGTCTAGAATATATCCTATTTACAACATAATACCAAATTCAGCTGAACAAATATATTTTAATTAATATTTGTACTAGTAGACATGCCCAATGATATGTAAGCATTCTATTTTGAAGGTTATATTAAGTACCCTTTTTTAAAAAAACATGTCAAACAATTTTGACTGAATATTTCAATTTTGATTCAAACAATAATATTTTGTCTCAAAACGAACCAGATGATTATGAGTAAAGAGACGAGATGTCACCAATTTGGATTCAATAGAAGGTTTTTCCTATGAGTGCACGAATGCAGTCTTACACAATCGACTGTACTAACAGACAGTACATCCTTCTGTAGTTCTCTTCGGGTAGTGAATGGGTTTCTAATTACGTTCTGACAAACATATTCAGCCTTTCTTTCACTTCATTTGCGATTATCTCCAATTCAAGGCAGATCCATTTTCAAATCTAAGTCTGCTAATACGGATATTAAGTTCATTGAATATCTTACGATATCCCATTTCATGTTTATGTATGTCAATAATCACTCTATGAACGTTTCGAGATAGCTTCTTAGCCTTCACCATTGTAAAAACAAAATCAATCTTTGTTCAAAAGAGTATTCAAATTAACTTATTTATCCTTAGATAATTTGAAATATTTAGTGAATTTAGGTAAAATTTTAGATGGTAGCTATAATAAAAGTTATATATTTTTTAGAAATTAAAAAAAAAAATCATGTACTCAGTACTTTCACTGAGTGTATATATATATATATATGTATATGTATGAAAAAGACAGGAAAAACAAATTAAACATAGGAAGAAAAAAATCAAACGAGAGATTGTTGATCTGAACAAAACCGGTAAAAAATCGCTCGTTTGATAAGACGTCCGTTGATCCGAACGAAACCGGTCAAAAATCGCTTGTTTGATTTTTTTCTTCCTATGTTTAATTTGTTTTACCTTTTGCCCTTTTCAAACATCCTGTGTCATTTTATGATATAGCGCCTATTTTATCCTCATATATATATATATATATATATATATATATATATATATATGGATTCAGGCAAGCACGATCTACTGCAGATGTCCTAACGGTCATCTCTGAATACATATATCATACACTTGACAAGGCAGATGAAGCTGTCGTGGTAGCGCTTGATATATCAAAACCTTTGGCAAGGTTTGGCATAAAGGTCTTTTCATAAAAATTCACTCATATGGTATTACTGGACGAATATTTAATATAATTAGATCCTTCCTAACCAAAACAAAGATCCAGGTTGTCCTCGATGGCCATTCATCTAAGCAACATGACATAAATGCTGGTGTACCCCAGGGATCCATTCTTGGACCTCTACTATTCTTAATTTTCATAAACGACCTCCCTGATGACGTTGTGTCTGAGATGGGTATATTTGCTGACGACACCACACTATACTCTCGTCATGTGGGCAATGGCTGAATCCTTAGAAAGTGACCTCCAGTCTGTAGTGGAATAGGGTGATAAATGGATGGTAATATTTAATGCCGCAAAGACAAAGCTACTTCTCTTCAATAACTACAAGAAACATCTTCAACCACCGATTGCCATGACAAATAACACCCTACCTGAAAGTCCAACGTTCAAATTTCTCAGCCTAACATTCACAGGTACCATGAATTAGAAAAAATACATTGAAGACATTGTCATGGTTGCAGCAAAGAAGGTGGGCTCCCTCTACCGAGCTAAAAAACTCCTCACACCTGACATTATCCTATATCTCTACAAAGTTACCATCCGCTCATGCCTGGAGTAATGTTGCCATATCTGGGCTGGTGCATCATCCACTAGTCTCTCCTTCTTAGACAAGGTCCAAAAAAGATTTGCCAACTTAATAGATCCCTCACTATCCACCAAGCTCCAGCCCTTGTCCAATTGCCGCAATGTTGCATCCTTGTGCCTGTTTTATAAGTACGTCAATGGATTGTGCTCCGATGAACTTGATGCCCTGGTGCCTACTCGACGTAAATACACTAGACGAACCTGACAATCAGCTAAGTCCCATCCATTCACTGTGGAGGTCCCCAGATGCCAGAGAGCCTTCTACTCCAATAGCTTCTTTCTTCATTCTGCTGTCCTCTAGAACTCCCTTCCTGCTCCCTGTTTCCCCTCGGTACTGACATGCAGAAATTTAAAAGAAATGTGAACAAACATCTCGCTGCACAACTCACAACTTAGGATGATACCCAAAACTTATTCCCTAATTCTCAGTAGCTCCTTACATCTACAGTGGCGTCCTGCCTTGTTTGGGGTAAACTATGATAAAAAAATAAAATATAAATAATATATATATATATATAGAGAGAGAGGTTAGGCTCGTTATTCCAGGCTGAATCTATGAACTGCGTTCGAGCCCATACGACCGCCTGAAACGACCACTTCCGGCACTGATAAGGGTGTAAGCCCGAAACGACATCGTCTGTAGGTATAAAACAATTTAATATTGAATTAAAATATTTATAGTATATATATATATATATATATATATATATCGTAATGTATACACTCTGTAAAAAATGAAGGTTAATAAAAAAAAATATGTTCTGCCAGTGTTCTTCCCTTGGTTGACAGTATATGCGTATAAAATCATAGAATTACTTCATTAAATTAATTTTTGCAGATATAAATAATTATTACCGATTTCTGATGACCTAAAGAAAAAAAACAGCTTAAGTTGACTTTTTATTTAGAGTGGAGGATTTCTTTCGAATTTAGTTTCAGAACGCTCGGACCCCTCCTCACCACTTGAAATGATTCCGTCCGGAGACTAGAAAAAGGCCACGTGTTTTACTCACTAACTTTTGTGTAACGAGATTGATATATTTATTCATATAAAAATATACAAATAAATACACATTGGTCTTTATTGTAGAGTGGCGGATATAAACTAGCACTTTACTGAACTGACGTTGCTTGAGATGCAGTCTTTTTAAGTTTTACTTGTTTGCAACACAAGAATAAAAATAAAAATGTTAGTTAGTATAGTCTTTTTTTTAATCAATGAATATTAGATTAATCATAAACCTAATAAATATAATGTGTATGTCATGGATAGCCGAGAAATACACATGTGAATTGGTCACAATCTTACTAATATAGAGAAGATAGGTATATAGAAAATGCTTATGTAAGGTAGATAACTCCTGTCTCCAAAGTAAAATATGAGTTATCTCCTATACATTATTAAAGCTACGCTTAGAAATAATGATACTGTTTACAAATGTAATATAACAGGATTCCACATTGAAATTTAAGTTTTCAGATATTACCTATTTCGTTCCACCGCAGTTTTTATCTAAATGAAAATATTTTTTTTTTTTAACAGTTATTTAATATTAATAAATGAAAGAATGTATCAGTATTATTATTCTGTAATAATATCAAATTTTGCTCCTGATAAAAAAAATGGCTTCCGTATGTAATTGATATTTGCTGCAGAAAAGAAAGATGGCTACTCTCCAAAAAATATTCCAAGCAGGAATAATTGTATTTGCGAAGAAATTGAATCGAATTACAATAGTTTTCTTAACAGCATAGACCAATGCTAAAGAAAAGAAAATAGCCATTTAGAATGAAATATTGATACTTTAAGACAAGCTATTTAGGTTTAAATTCGAAATCCAGATGACTTAATTTTATACATTAATATATATATATATATATATATATATATATATATATGATTTCTTTTGTAAAATGGTAGGAAATATCCCAGCAGAGTGCTCACTTAATTGAGAAAATCAAAATTAAGAGCCTAATATTTATTTATTATTCAGTACAGAAAATCAGTACAACATCAGTACCATTGGTGTCAAGCTCAGAAGGTGTTGACCTCCCGGCTATCTTCAGCTCTTTGTTGTCTGTACCGAATAATATATATATATATATATATATATATATATATGAATAATATATATTAAAGAAAGAAAGATGAAGATAAAGAATTGTACAAAACTACATAAAGTTACATAAATTAATACAAATCTTTTATTACATCGAAAGTTCAGATGCAAGGAGTTACATTAATCCTTAAACCATGGTTTTTCAAAGATAAAACTCTTCTCGTCAGAGGATAAATCTGGTAATATGGTATTTATATCAATTAAATATTACATAGTTCCATTTCACTTTGAAAAAATTGAAGAATAAAAACAAAATGAATTGGGGATAAAGAAATTAAAAAATAAAATAAAATAAAATAAAAGGCCGGGAAGTAAAAATTGGCAGTATTGGGAGGTGATTTTGAAGACGAGAGGAACGTTAAGGTGTAGATAGTTAATAGTAAAAGTAACAGTTTGTAGAATTGAAGAAAGTTTATTAACAAATAAAAGGTGGAGGGTTCAAAATATCTCACTTGGTCCGTATGGATTCGTACTCCGTTATAGTATATTTCCGTGGAGTTACAAGTAAAAATCCTGTCTTGGTATTTTAAATATCCAATTCGGCAAATCCGAGGTTAAGATTGTCTGTTTAAGTTCATGTGTGCCTTTAATTGCTGGCTTCCCTGGCAGAGAAATGAATAATATATAGATAATTATTTTATATTAGATCCTATCACGATGGGGAGATGTTCGATATTGAGGATAAAGCATTGTTATAGGAAATGATGAAAAAAGTAAAGTTACATACTTTACAAGTTTATTATAATCATCAGGTGTTTAAACAAGCAATATAATAAAACGGCCTTTAATCCATGGGTTTTCAAATAATTACTCTTATCCTCAGAAAGAAAAACAATAAATTGCTAATTATTGGTAAGTATTAATTTGAAAATTTGCAACAAAATTTTAAGATATGTTTACAGCAAAAATATTTCAGAGCAAGTTTCAATAATTAGCAGAAAGTCATTTTATCCATTTTTGTTGTTGAAAAAATCCAATTTGAATGTGGTATTATGTAGATGAAAGTGATGGATTCAAATAAAGTCTGTTAAAAGTCAGTATATGTGTAGAAACATCATGCCACGAGTCAAACTTCCTTAGCATGCGGGTAAAATATGGTGTGGTTAGTTCAGCAGATGAGTAAAATGTAAGAAGAAAAACAAAAAATGGAAAGTGAAGAAAAAAAGAAGAGAAAAAGAGAGAAAAAGAACAAAGTTAAAAACCAAAGAGAGAAAGGAAGAAAAAGAGGAATAAAACGGAAACTAGTTAAAAAGATTTTTAAAAAACGTTTCAATCTAGAATTAAATACATTATTTGAGAATTCAGAAAACTTTTTTTAACAATTGCTTTTATTAAAAAACACACTTTATATATATAGCTTGGGCTATTTATTTAGCATGATGAAATTAAAATTTAAAAAAATATAAATAATGACAATAATATGAATATAAATATAAAATACGTACATTGATAAATGAAAACAAAAATGGTAGGAAAGCTTGAAAATCAAAAGTATAGGATTAGGGAGAAATATACATGGAAAATTATAAAATAAAGATTATTATATAAAATGTTCAGGAAATTAAATTATTAATTAAGGTATATTTCAAGTAAAATAAAATAGAGAAATTGGAAAAAGCGATATACTAAAATAAAAGGTAGCGTTCAAGATATGTATAAAATTAATCTTAAGAAAATTATGATTTAAAAATTATAACTTGAAAATTATGTAATATTAAAATAATTAAATATGTTAAATTTAGGAATAAACAGAAAATCACACGTTTATTTATTTAAAAATTGTTAGAATTCAAATTATGTAAAATGTTTCAATATGAGGTGGTTAATTCTGCAGTTTAGCTCAATATAAGAGGAAGAAGAAGAAAAAAAAAACGAAGAAAAAGAATAAAGAAGAGAAAAAGTGGTAAGAGAAAACAGATTAAAATAAAGCCAGGACAAGTGGCAAAAAAGATATATAAAACGGGGAAAGGAATTAAAGAATTGTATTAATTTCAATATCTAAAAGATTAAGGTTTAAAAAAATATCTGAATGAGTTAAAGGAACTAACCCAAACATATATATATTAATAAGGAAAGGTAGTTTGTGTGAAGCATTGTGTGTAATACGTATATAGAGGAGTATTAGAAGGCTATCACAATGCAATGCCGACATATTTCCATTTCTTGCATTGTGATAGCCTTCTAATACTCCTATATATATATATATATATATATATATATATATATATATATATATACGAGGCCTGTCTAAAATGTATCCAACCTTAGGCCAGAAAAAATATTTCAAATACGGGACGGAGTTGGGACCTTAATCCCCTTCAAGGTAGGCCCATTGTGCTTGCACGCACTTAGCCCACCGATCCATCCACTGCCGGAAATATTTCTGGAAGTCTTCTTTTGGAATAGTGTTCATCTCCGTCGTCACGTTCCTCATTTTTTCGAACCCTCTCAACAACAGCTGCACTCCGAGAAGTTTTGGACATATTTCCATTTCTTGCATTGTGATAGCCTTCTAATACTTCTCTCTCTGTCTCTCTCTCTCTCTCTCTCTCTCTCTCTATATATATATATATATATATATATATATATATATATATTAATATAAATAAATTGACAGATCCAAGTTATGTCATACTGTTATTTATTGTCAGTTTCGAAGCAAAGAAAAGCTTACACGTGTTTCTATAATAATTAAAAGCATACTTCAACAATTATGTTTCTGAATTTTTGAGGATTTACTCTTAAATTAATTAATCTATCATTAGGAATTTAGGAACACAGCTTCTTTAATTTAATGTCAAATGGGAAAAAAGGGATGGATGCCCTTCACGAAAATTCTGATCCTTCTCATTTTTGTGAAATTATTACAATAGATATTAGACAGCAATTAATAAATATTCCTCAAATTTAAGTTTCTTTGTAGCATTTAAAAGGGAGTTTAGGGCTCATGATATGGGCACAACCTCCCATTTAAAAAGTCAAATATTTCAGATTTTCGTTTAATTTGATCCATAGTTATTAGTCACCAATCAAGATTCCCTGAATATCAGTTCATTCTTAAGAAACCTTCAACTTAAGTTTTAAATTTGAGACATTTTCCAGAATCAAAATCATGTAATGGATTTTGATCAAAATTGAAATAAGGATTCTAGACATAAGGTTTAGTAGCATTATATGTTCATTTTAATATTCATAAGTGGATATAAAAGTGTTGCAAATCTGTTGTCTGCGGAGAATAAATCTTATCCGTCCTAGAAATGGGTACTCTTCTAGTATATATATATATATATATATATATTAGGTACGTGCGAAAATTGCCGTCTCTTGTACGGACTTTTTAATAAAAGCGCTTATCATTAATTATTTAATTAGTTTCCGTGTAAACTTTGATTGTGTTTGAAAGATAAAAGCCTAAACGTAATCTCTAAAAGGAAAAAACTGCATATTTACGTGTGAAAAAGAAATTATAATGAAATATGCTATCATGACGGCTAAAAAGCATAAAAATTCAGTGAATTTTGAACTTTGAAAAAATTACTTGTCAAAATCCCTTGAAAGATAAATATAAGTTTTTGGCAACGATTTCAAAGATAATTATTAAATAAAAGTCATAAGATACTAAATAAAAAATTTTAAAATTCCCACGTTTTACTAAAAATTAGCAAAATTATCCCCCAAAAGTGATAAATTAGTAAAATCCGGCATCAGTTAATCGGTAAAGGACTTTGTTTATCGATTGACTATCGCTATGCAAAATATATGGAAGACAAAAATGTAATAATTTATCATTTTTAACTTTATATATAAAAATGGTTTTGTAATAGTTTATAGAAGTTGAACAATTATTATCCATTAATTTCTTTATTCTTTTTAAAGTTATAAAGAAATTTAAGTACCCTTATTTTGTTGTAATAAACAAGGAAATGCTTATTTAATTAAAATATTTGTGAATGTATGGAATTAAGATCTTATTTATTTTATTTTTAACTAAAAAAGTTCATATTTAACTTGGTATTAGTTTTTAATTTAGTAATACTCTGGAATTATTGATGACGTCTGTTTATCAATGTTTTTCCTTAGAATTTAAAATAAAACATTTTTATATGTTAAAAATTATTTTTACGTTACGAACTGCGTAAATTTTATCAATTTTTTTTACATGATGATTAAAAACTTTACTTACTTGATTTATTCTTAACGTGTCGTAACAATAAATTACATTGATTCTTTTAAAAATAAAGTGTATTGTTTATGTTAAGTGTGAAAAAGTAAATTAAAGTCAATAACTACACTGACAATTTATTCATTGAAAAAAAAAGTTAAAACCATTGTTTATTAATAAATAGAATTCAATTTTGAAAGAAAATGTCATGTTTGAATTCTATTTATTTATTAATAAATAATTGTTTTTAACTTTTAAAATATTTATTAATGAAAAAAGACAAAACAAATACAAATCTTTCCAAATAATTGACGATGAATTGTGAAATTAACGAAATTGTTGAATCTCTAAAAATAAAATTTTGAGGGCAGTGTAAAAATGAAAGGTGTGGAGGGTTAATCCCATCTGTTTATTACAGAACAGAGCCACCATACCAATCCAAGTGAATCGTTAGTAGAAATTATTCAATTTTTAAAATTCTTTTTTTCGTTATGTTCCTGGGTCTCAGATTTGTCAATTTTTAGTTTATTTTCAAGATTATAAAAAAGATTTCTTGCACTGATGATGCCACGTTTATGTATGAAAGGGAAATATAATTATGTTGCATTTTTTATTTTCCCAGAAAATCTAGTCATTAAAATCACATGAAATATTTTTTTCAATTATATTATTTTGGGGGTGAAAATATTGATTAAACAATGCTTTATTCAATAATAATATCGCTAATTCAAAAAATACATTTTTCTTCGAGTTATAGTGAGTTTGTAAACACGGTATTTAGGGGCATTTTCTGTGATATTTTTTTTAATTGTTAACATCTACAATGCTTCATTTTCATAAAAAAATAACAAAAAAATAATGCATTTTTTTTATTAATATATAAAAATATAACTTTAGCAAAGGTGTATTTTGTTTTAAAAAAATGATACATTTTCACTAAGCTTTTCACAAAATAATGGTTTCATTATATTCTTTGATTGTTGATTAATAAATTTTGCAAATTTTATTAAAATTGGTTGATTTCCTGAATTTTAGTGAATTTTTAAGTGAAGGGGGGGTCAAAATGTTTTTACATTTTGGGAATCAGCCATTGATTTTGCACGTACCTAATATATATATATGTGAGTGTGTTTCTGCCCACACAGACACATGAGAAGGGGGGGGGGTTATTTTTTCTATTTTGGTCAACGAAAGCAAACATATCTTTTATTCCCTATCGTAAACTCAACATAATGGCATGTAAACAAACTCAACTCATGATATACGTATACATATTCATGATAAAGCCGCAATGAGAAATGAATATGCAAATCAACAACAACAAAAGCACTTTTGTAATAAAAACATACTTTATGAATTTCTTTGGAATTCTGATGAATTAACTTACATAATTATCTATTTCTAAATAGGCATTCAATGCACACACGCACATAGAACATATATATCTAACTCTATAAAATTAAGTCAATCAAATTTTCAAAGTCAGAACCAAATAACAATACGTCTTACATATCGCTACTTCATTCGAACTAGCCTTCTATTTTGTCTCTTCTGTTCACTATGTCATTGGCATGAAAATATTTTATTTCGTTTTAGTTTTTCCCTGAAAATATTGATTCCAACTCGATACTTCTTTCTATAGCAGCAAGTTAGAGATATTCACCGTTTTTTATAGTGGAGACATTTTACTTTGCTGTCCAAAACAGAAATATGAGCATAACGAAATTGTTAATTTCCTGCTTACCCCATTCATTCAATAAATACTAGGTTAGGGTTAGTTTAAAATTAGATTAGGGTGAAAAAAAAAACAGTTTTTTACATTTGTTATGGGGTTAAGATGAAAAAGAACAATAGTTTTTTTTACATTGTTTTTAGGGTTAGGGTGAATAAAACCCAGTATTTGACATTTTTAGTCTGAATCGTCTGTCCTAAAACGCTGAAAGTTATTATCGCTTTAATCAATTGTCTTAACTTAATGAATTTTACAATTTACTCCATTCACGATTGAAAATTATCGTCTGCTGCAATCTGATTGACTAAGCGGTTCAGCATCTTCTGGCTGTTTACGTAAACTGCCGGAAGATTCCGATAAAAGGTCGGTATTAGCATAGGCCAAGAACTGTACCAACTTATAATCGCTTACTTGCTGCTAGGAAACAAATACACCGTTGTTCTGTTTTCATTTGTCCACAATTATGTTGTTGCCTATATATATATATATATATATATATATATATATATATATATATATATATATATATATATGTATATTTCGTAATTGTACTTATTTTTTATTTAATACAGACGTACGTTATCGACTTCAATTACAAAAATACTCGGATTCCCTTCACGGTAAATACATACACAAACAAACCAGTTCAACATAAGAACAACTCTTGCATTTTTCTTTGTTTAATTAATTAAAACAATCGTCTGTTATACAAATCGGAACGTTTCCATTTAGTTTCTTTCTTATATAAACTTTCATCTATATAATAATACGCTAAGTCATTTCATGTTCGTACGTACGTTATCACATTTCACACACATTTAAAAAAAATGAAATCGTCTGATCAGCAAAGATATTGATGATTGATGACTAATCTGATGTTGCTATGATAAAAAAATTCCGATTTTAAAATGAATTGTTCCAATATAAAATTATGTCACCCCATCGACTAAAACAGTATGATTTTAAATAAACACATTTCAAAAAGTGACATTCGTTTTATTGATTTGAAGAATTTTTAGGTGACAATTATTTTTACGGTAAAAAGACAGAGAATTTTTTTGGTAAAGAATTAAATTGCTACAATTGTTTTATTTATTTAAAGAACATTTAGCCGACGGTGACAATTATTTTAACGGAAGAAGAAAGAGTCATTTGTTTTTATAATAGTATTGATCCTGGCAGATAGTTATGATTTCAAAATGAATATTATGATTAAAAGTAAATTGTACAGATTGATGTAGAAAGCACCGTGGAATTTCCACGGGTCCCACTAATTAATAATTAGTAGTTAATAATAATACAGTTTTGTTTACTTTTTTATTTACACATACATACGTATCTTACAAAAAATATTCTTTATCACACAACTGATGAGTTGGTCTGACGAATTTATTTGATGGAATGAAACACAAACGTTTCTGTGTATCACATTTGCAATAAGTATCTTTTTATATTGCTATATATATATATATATGTGTATATATAGCAATATGTCTAAAGAACCTTTTAGTCATAAACGAAGAAAAAATATATGTATGTCATCCACACACACTGTTTTGCTGTATCATAGCTCTTCAGTGTGGCTAGACATGTGAGTACTTTCGGCTCAACTTGAAATCCAGTTGTTTTTTTTTGACATTCTGAGCTTTTATTAACTGTGCCATTGGCATAAACAGAAGAGAAAATCTTGTTGTTTACATAAACAATATCAGATGTCACAGAGTTCTCTATTTGTTTTATTACAAAGTGAATTCCCTCACTTCTAATGAATTGCCATATTTTGATCTCTCAATCTCTCAAAATGTGTACAAATGTTCGCACACATACTTACATGTATTCCCATGCGCACTTTACTGCTCCAAGGACAAAGGCAATTTAGTCTTAGTATGAAGAATGTTATGAGAAAACCGCCATTTATTTCATTACAATCGTTTTTTTCTTCTTCTTTTGTGCTTTTATCTACAAACACAGAGAACAATTAATGTTTTATTCGCTTTGTCTTCAATCTAGTAAATATACATTGGAAGATGTTCTTCAATTTAGATAAATATTATGGCTTTCTTTCAGTTGCCTCCATCAATGAAAGAGATACACAGATAACATTTTGAAAACTTATCTTAACAAGTCATGCAGTTGAATAATTAATCCAAATTCTTTAAAAAAATAAGTACTTAAAATAATCATTCGAGAAAGAAATTAAATTAAAAAACAAAACAAATGAATTTCAGTTTTAGAAATTAAAATTCTTCCTTTGTTTTAAGAAACTATAAATCATTTTACCATTGCTTGCCATTTAAACCAGACTTTGTAGAAGGAGAGTGTGCTGGGCGTGTCCTACAAGCATACATGTCCATTTATATCAGAAATGCCCAACTGGGGTTCCAATGGATCCCATGGATCAAAAGAAACTTTAAGGGAGTCCATTAAAAAACAATTGTACTTTGGGGGTCCATATGGAAATCTGTTGAATATAAATAATATGTATAATAATTATATTGTATTTCGGAACTTTTGAGATGAGAGTTGATAATTTGTAGAATTTGGTATATTCGGACTACTGTTCTCATCTTGGGTGTTTTTATCACAACGTTTCGGCCGATGTAACATCCGACCCTCTTCAGGTGTACCTTGTCGAACTCAGGGATCTTTCTGTCGAATTCGGGAATCTGGAAGTAATTTCGAGCGGAACCCTTTATTAAATCCACGCGGGTAGCATGCTCTCTTTCCATCCGCCATGATTGGGAAGAATTACTGAAAACATCTTCCCAGTCATGGCAGATGGATCGAGAGCATGCTACCCTCGTGGATTTAATAAAGGGTTCCTCTACTTGTCCTTTAGTCCTCACATTCCATGAGCGATGTTTCTGAAAAAGGTGGGAAAATTGCTGTTTTCCTTGGTCGACGGTCTAGTGTGAACGGTATATGGAGATGCTTTGAGTACTTTTTTTCTTTTCATGTTGCCATGCCCCGCAATAAGGGTGCTAGAAGTAAACGTTTTTCCATGGGCTGACGTTATCCACCTAATAGTTCAAGGACCCGAATCTTGAAGCAACTCCCGAGAAGGTTTCCCTATGAGCAGGCATATAATACCGGGTCTTCTGTATTGTCATTTGGTGAATGGGGTCTGTATCATGTAGTAGTTAGTGGTGGGAACTGTTATGGTTTTTCTTTCTTCTATCGTTTACAAAAATAGTTTGTGTTCTATGGTTTACAAAAATAGTCTGTGTTCTGTCGTTTACAAAAATAGTTTGTGTTCTGTCGTTTACAAAAATAGTTTGTGTTCTATCGTTTACAAAAATAGTCTGTGTTCTATCGTTTACAAAATAGTCTGTGTTTTATAGTTTACAAAAATAGTCTGTGTTCTCATTATCTGTGTTATGCTTTCAACTTCTCTACTGACCTCTTCCATATATTTTTCATTCCCATTATGAAAAGTTTGTAAACAAGGAATAAGCGTATCTGTCCTCATAAGTAATTAAACTTTGTTCATGCTATTAATCATTTTCAATCCTCTCATAATATTCCTCATCATTAAATTAACAATACATCCATCTCTTTAACCCATAGTCCCGAATAGCTTTTGGCCTTGATAAGCGGTGATTCATTAGTAAAACAAATGTGTGTCAGTGTATGGTTTTGTATAGTGTAAATGTGTATTCTTATATGTATTACACCAATTCAGTGAAAACATTCAAATGGGATATTCTGGGGGTTTTTTTTTTCGAATAACTTTCATATTTCTCGTTTAGATTTATTTGCACTGTGATTGTTTATTCTGAACATTTATACCAATTCTATACATGAAAATAATTTGGTAATAGTTCACTGACAAATGTTCTGGGAGCCGGCGGCTGTGATAAGAAGAGAGGCAGTCTGAAAACTACTGCAACGAGGGTTAATGAAAGGCTTGCCAAGATGGCAGCCTGTCATATCATGTTCGATGCCTTGGGTGAACAACCCAAAAAGATTCAATTTAGTTTCTATATTCCCCAAGTGAGATGGAATTAGATATTTTTTGATTTCCAGAAATAGGAAAGTACATTCCCTCGTTGCTAGTAATGTTACAGGGAAGATAACTTCTATATGTCCCAAGGAGAATCACTCCTGAGTATTCTGTTATTACAATAATTTTAAAACTTTTTAATGGAAAGGAAAAGCGTTTATTCTGCAAAAAACTTCAGTGATGTAATCTCTATTTTCACATGTATGCTTTTGATTGATTTGTAATATTTTGAGGTCCAACGTCTATCGTTTACAGAAGAATACAAGTGTTTCCTATCAGGATTGCGGAGTCGGAAGGTCCGACTTTGACTGCTAGAATTCCAAAAGATTCTGACTCCGACTCCTAGAATTTCAAAATATCTGACTCTGACTCCTTATGTTAAAGTCTTTCAATATTCAGTAATATTCTGTGAAAATCTGACTCGGACTCTTAGCATTCTTACAAGTCCGACTTTGAATTCTTCCAAAATTCCCGACTGGACTTCACAACCCTGTGTTCTAGTGTTAACACCCTATCTTAAAACGTGTATCTTAGCTAGTATAACCATGTTTCTTTCTAGTTTTAAATTAATAAATGTATGCAAAGTCGGACTAATAAAATTGTGGGTGATATTTCCGCCATCTTGACCAAAGGAATTTTCTCCTTCACTCGTCATGAAGCTTCTAATGGAG
Source organism: Sepiola atlantica (assembly GCA_963556195.1). Lineage (NCBI taxonomy): Eukaryota > Metazoa > Mollusca > Cephalopoda > Sepiida > Sepiolidae > Sepiola > Sepiola atlantica. The sequence goes on along the minus strand of OY744525.1, from coordinate 46,382,080 downwards.
ATGAATACTCAATGCAAACATTCATTTACAATTTGGGTTTACGATGATGACCCCGTTTTGTGATCTCTTGCGAAATATAATTATCCTCATGTGAATTACTCACATTTCGGATCAAATATGACCGGATCAAGCTGCAAATGTAGTGAAACTTGTCATTGCAAATCTTTCAATTTATCAATATTCCTCATCTTCTTCGATTCATATAGTTGGGTCGTTTATCACACTGACAGTGAGAATAAAACGCCAAATTCATATTCATAATAGAAGGTCTTTAGCTTTCTAATATACTGAGCATGTTCATTCAATCGACGTACCAGGGTTAACTAATTTGCATATTGCTTTGCAAAAGGGCATGCCATTAATTCAGTATTCAGTCTTAATTAAAAAGAAATAAATGCATCGACCGTAGTCAAAGGCGACCTGAAGGCTTCCTTTTCATTAGCTATTACACATAGATGTAGGGTAGGGCGCCACTCCTTTCACTGGATTGCTCCACTTACCCTTGATCTTCACCTTATAATGCTGAGTGTATAGTAAAGGGGTATCAAGTTACATTTTTTTTTAGTCTTTGGTATGACTCGATCGAGGATTGAACCTCAGTCTCCTGACCCATTAGAGAATAGTCTGACCATTATGCCAAATGAGCCGAGATACTTCTGTTTTCTTTTTAATGTACTACTGTTATCTAGGCTCAAAGGTTACTCAAGGATAAGGTTTAATGAGTTTGTCAGCTGAACAGTGAGACAACACCTTAAGGATTGGCGACGATGGTTGAAATTGGGCAGGATTCAATTATTAAAGAGGCCGGATCGGCAAACATTTGTTTACATGGACTTAAAAACGATCATGTTGTACTCATTTGGGAAGCAGCCCCATGGTATTGTGTTCCACAGACGGGTAGTTGCGATCTGGTTCTATATGCTGAATTAAAAACAAATTCCCCTCACCCCAAAATACACACACTGTGACCACACAAACAAGTTAGTGAGTATCCCTCCTCCACATTAATTTCATTACGAAATTAAATTCCACCATAATGCATTTCTGTACATTCGTACACAAGCCAGCCATTTTATTCTTTCGTTAAATTGTAAATTAAATACACAGGCCCCTCCTCCCCTTACACACTGTGGCCAAGCAAATAAATTAGTGAGTATCCCCCCTGTCCTCAAATAACCTTTTACAAATATTTTTATATCATGGATAAAGGCTTTGCATTTTGGGTGAAAAGGGTCTTTTCGATTCTTTCCGGTCAATTTACTTCTGATGTTGCAAATCTTTGTTTTTTTTTCAATTTTGGGAGTCAACGCTGGAACATGGATACTGTTAGTCACTAATATAGAGATTTTCGGAGACCATTTCAAATATATATATATATATATATATATATATATATATATATATATATCAAGCCATGTAGTTAAGAATAACACTTCTCAGACCCAAAATAAATTAGGAAGAACCAATGTAATATATCAGTTTCACTGCCCCATGGGAGAATGTATCTCCGACAATAACAATAAAACTAATTCTTACATCGGTTTCACTACCACAACACTTTCCTGAAGACTCACCTTACATCTCTCTGACACTAGCTACATTTGCCAAAAACCCCCCAAAAAACATGACTGCCCCCCCCCCCCCTACTCAATGTCGACACATCCTAGTTAATAAGACAAAAATGATACACCACGATACAAACATCAGAGATTAAAAATTCTTGAAGCCCTCTACATAAAAACTAAACATCCCACAATCAATAATGTGAATTACGAAACTAGTCACAACATTTTAAAGTGTCTAGTATAGTAATTTACGTTACCAAATTCTTAGCCATTAAGAAATTATACGTTTGAATCTTGAACGCACTTAGAACATAATTAAATTCATAACGGTTAAGCAATCAAACTTTTGAATCTTACACGCACTTAGAACGTAATCACGCTCTCATCTCAATATTATAGACGCTCTTTTTATGTTGTAAATTACTGGCCGTTATTATAAAACAAAACTCAACAGTAAAGACATATTTGTAAAGACACCAAGAATAACACCGCCTGAAGATGATTTGACGAATCAAATCGAAAGTACTTGCGATAAGGAAAAGAAAATGGAACAAGAAACCCACGAAATTTACATACATCAATTTGACTAAAACACTAAATGAACCATTCAGAAAATTGAAAAACTAAAAAAAAAGTCTTATCAAGCAAAAACACTCCATTTTATTTAATAATGTTTGCCTAAATGAAAATATGCTGCCTAAATACACACACACTATATATATATATATATATATATATATATATATATACATATATATAAATATATATATATATTAATTGTTGTCTTTTGATAATGAAAGTTTTTCTTTCGAAAATTTAAGATTACCTTGTGCCGGAACTTTTTATTTACCTGACAGTATTTACTGTCCTGGTATTTAATCAGTTTTTACGTGAAATATTAATAAATCGTTTTGAGATTCCACTCTCGTTTTCTCTCCTCCCTCTCCACCTTCCGGCACCTGCATCGCATTGCTACAGCCTCGGATTACAAACCTGCACTTATATATATATGTATATATATATATATATATATATATATATATATATTTGGCCGGGAATGTGTGACCTGCAGAACAATCATCCTCCACGCTGATGATTCCTGGAAAAAGAATGAAACACATGTGTATGTAGATAAGAATTTTATAATATTTATGATATTGTTTATAGCCCCTTTAATGCTAAGACGGGCCCTTTAAAAGAATTATAGTTAGGCTGTCAAATCTAAATGCATAATGCTAAATTCCAGCCTAACGTGTCATTGAACACTGTTGATGACTACCTTCTAGATGTGTCCGCTTGCATAGACATAAATAGATCTTAATTCTCTTCCGTCAACGTGGTTGTTTTTGAGCTGCATGGTCCTAGGCGTTCAAACAAAAAAGTTAAAATGTTGAATTAGGTCTGAGCGTTTCGAATCGTGTGACCGGCAGAGCAATCATTTCCACACTGATGATTCCCGGAAAAAGATGAAACGCATGTGTACGTAGATAAGAATTTAATATTTATAGTATTGCATCTCTCTCTCTCTCTCTCTCTCTCTAATATATATATATATATATATATATATATATATATATATATATATATATATGTGTGTGTGTGTGTATGTGTGTGGCAAAGAAAATGTATTACATTGTAAAAGACTTTGTGTTCTGTTTGAAGAAAGAGAAAGATTAAGTCTCGAGGATTAGAAAATATTTCTAGACATAGTAATGGCGAAATAAACAAAAGCAAAAAAAGATTCTAAGTTATCAAGAGTTATGTCCTCTTTAATAAGTGTTAGAGAAAATGGTTTGTCACCATAGGTGGCACTGTTACTAATCTTTTCATTACAATGGAGACATTCATTAATTTGCATAGAGATAGTGGTGCCTTATTTGGTTAGTCAATCATTATGAATCTGTGGTAAAGGCTGCAGAGATACACTACAGGCAAAACGTATGATGCTGTTTTATGATCAATTTTTGTCACAATAGAAACAAATACGCTGTAGTTATTGAAATTTTACCTTTTCCTTAAGAAATACGAAAATATCTCCATTTAAGGTTTATTTCCTTTTTAAGAAATGCGGGGTCTGCAAGACTATTAGCCTGTAGTGTATAAGATTGACATTTGTTCGTAGTAAATCGCTTTCTCTTGTCAATGAGTGTTGAAGAGTGGAGAACCGAAAACTGTCATATATATGGGATAGAAAGTGGGAGCTGTTTAGGACATGTGTGCCTGAGATTTCTGAGACCATTACTGATTTTGTTTTCCAGTATATAAACACAAATAGCACTTTACTATATATATATATATATATATATATATATATATATATATATACGCAGCATCTTTTCTTGAAGGCAAGTATTGTTAAATATAACAGACAACTTATGTCCGGATATCCTTTCGTAAATCTTTTCCTTTGTCCGAATCAGAATCTTAGTTTTCGTGGGGAATTGGATGATGAATCTGCCATAGTTTTCATTTGTGTCCCAAATACCATCCGAGTCCATCTTCAGGGGAATGAGGTGAATCAGGTAATTCGTACTTATTATAATACGAACACATGGTCTTTACCTGATTCACCGTCACAAACCAGACTAGCTGTAGAGCAGAAAAATATATAGGCATGACGCAGGGAAGCTTCAAGCAAAGATTGTACACACACAGAAACACCTTCAGATACAAAAACAAATCAAATACGGCACTTGCAACCCGGATATGGCAACTTAAAGATGAAACGATACCTTTCACCATCATATGGAAAGCAATAGAGATATAATCATCCTTCTCTTCAGCCATAAATAGATGTCTTCTGTGTAATGCAAAAAATACCATATATTAAGGGCCATCATTGATCCAAATACAGTCTGTTTGAATATCAGAGATGAAATCCTTAAAGGATGCATCCACAGGAGACAAGCACTGCTTATAAATTGGACTTACCAATACACATAAAGGCCTAGCAACACCACTCCTGCCTAATACATAGCCCCATAATTGCCCTACTAAATACCGACTTCCACTCCGGAAAATCCTCCCAACTATTGCCTCATTAATATAAATAAAATTAAAAAATAGGAATAAATACCTTAATCGACCCATATCCTCACCACTACTTAAGACCAATAATTAATAACTTTCCCAATAATAACTTTTCCAGTCATTAAGAGGGTAACACCCCCTTTTCACATTATTATTATTATAATATGTCCCCACCATTTCTTAGTTATAATGCTAACCTCCCAAACATTCAATCTTGCCAACCTAATCCTTACTCTTATCTGTAAACCAGTCTTAATCTATATACAAATATTATTACTCCCATAAGCCTTAACTATCTCTTAACATCTGTTTCAATTCTCTCTCCTATTTTGCTCCCCTCTCTCATCTCTTTCTCCCCCTTTTCTTCTTTTCCACCTTTCTCCTATTTTAACTCTCACTCCTCTTTTTCCTCCTATTTCTCTCCTCTTCCCCCCCCACTTTTATCATTCATTCTTTATTTACATCATTTGCCTGATTTACCGAGTTGTTTACAGCGACTGTGAGGGCATAGGCGTTGGAGTTTGAAATATAACTCGGGTTTCATGGTTACCGGGGTGAATAATTCTTCTCTAGACTGACGATTCCCGTAAGGGTGAAACGTATCTGTATGTAGATAAAAAACAAATATTTATAATTAATTATTTGTCGCCCCCGAAACTAGGCTGGGCTCTGTAGCGTTAGTATTAACACAGCTATCATCGTGGCTACAATACAATGTTCCTTTCAAAAGTTGAACTCTCTACGATAGCTGCATTTACAAAAGACTAATCTCTTGCTGATTTACCGAGTAATTTATAGCGGCCATGAGAGCATAGGCGTTGGAATTTGAGTTTGAAATATAACTCGGATTTTGGGGTTCGAGCCCAGCGACCGGTGTGAATAATTCTTCTTTACACTGATGATTGCCATAAGGATGAAACTTATACATATGTAGATAAAAACAAATATTTATAAGTATATATGTATATATATATATATATATGAGAAATGAAAAAGGAAAAAACAAAAGATGTATTTTTAATGTATTCATCAACTTTTTGTCTTTATTTGTAAGACTTCTTCAGGATGATAATTTTAAGAAAAATGTCATAAAGTACATAGACATATTGGGTTGATATGATGGGTTGATGAGAAGTAGTAGCCACTACTGGGAGCGCAGGACCAAAGTCTCATCAACCCATCATGTCAACCCAATATTTTTATGTACTTCCATGACATTTTTCTTACAATTATCATCCTGAAGAAGTCTTACAAATAAAGGCGAATCGTTGATGAATACATAAAAAAACATCTTTTGTTTTTTTCCTTTTTCATTTCCCATTATGTCGGATTACTCTCATCCTTCTTTTCTCATATATATATATATATATATATATATATATATATATATATATATATATATATATATATATATATATATAAATAAGTGAGTGAGTGATGAGAATAAAAATTATGAAGAATACAATATCTATTAAATAATCTTATATAAATAATTAATAATTAATATATAATACTTTTCTTATATAAATCCCTTGTTTTGAACAATTGATGTTTTAATAGATATTGTATTCTACACAATTATTTATATTATTGCTCTATCTCGTATATCGAGCATCACATTTTCATGATAGGTTAAATTTTAAAGATATATTTATATCATTATTTTCGTTTTTTCTCACAATATATATATATATATATATATATATATATATATAAAGTTAGTTGATATCAATAAAATTTTAACATTGTTCCAAGAATTCAAACCAACTGTTATTAGGCGTACGATCGTTTCCAAGACTTTTTGGGGAAATATTTTATTTTTCATTATTTCTGATGATTCCAAAACATCTTCGTCGGCGTCTTTTCTAACATTACATACAGAAGTCTCTTGAGAAAAAACCCATCAGATTTCAGTACTAAAAGAATACACCAGTGTAAGAACTTCAGAAATAGCAAAAGGACAGTAAATTGAATAACAAATCAAACATTTAAAATATTCAAAGCATTAATGTTAAATCGAAAATGAGGCTGTCCTAATCGTACAAGACACCATTACTTTCTGTCTCTCTCTCTCCCCCCTCTTTCAAAGATAGAGATACTAATAAATCAATTCCACTCACTCTCTTTCTCTCTGTTTGATTATTTTACTATTTCCTTCTCCTTCATGATCTTTCTATCTAATAATACTGTAATAATAACAATGCTTACAACACGAGAGAGAGAGAGAGGGGTTAATCATTAACAAACCACGTTTTCTTTTTTCTTTTTTTTGTCTATTATTTTTGGTTTAAATGGGTTTCGGCATTAGCCACAATGATTTTGGTTAAAACCTTAATCGCAAACAACTTACTTTTAATTAAACTATCTTCTCGTAAACAAAAATAAAAACAATAATTAATGCAACTTTCATTGTACACATAAAACACTGAAATTAAAATAAACACTTAACCTTATAACAACATCAACTAAAATTACTTATATGGGGTTCAAGGGTGGGAGCAGGAGTTTCTTGGTTTCTTCACTTTTCCAGGGTAACGCCGGCACACAGATCCTGCTAGTTTAAATAAAATAAAAGAGAAAGGATAAGAAGTACATAGAAATGATAAAATTCACACCTATTTCTTTTTTAAATAAACAGTGCCCCTAGTTTTGTATAATCATGCCAACCTCCTTAAATGTTGTATCACCCAGAGTGTTATCTCTCGTCTTGACAATGGCCAAAACTATTATTGCAAGTCTTAAATCTCAACTATTTGGACAATGTCTGTACTCTGATAAAAAAAGCCTGTTTGTGTATAAGGAAAACAACACCAAAAAAAATACTTAGTCTGTCATCTTGAATAGGATTTTTCTTCGAGTGGCATTGCTTCCGAAATACGAATCAGGCATTTAAAAGATTTCTTGAAATCATTCCAGCAGGAAATGGAGAATCACATTTTCTATCAATTCTTTTTATTTCTAGTAAAAACATTTTATATCTTAAATTCTCCAAATATTTGAATAGAATCTAAAACTAACCACATATATATACACACTTATGTGTGTCAGTACATGTATTAACGAATCTGTGTATATGTATATATATATATATATATATATATATATAGCAATAGATACAGTGAAAGAATAAAATAAGGTGCAAATCAAATTTTATTACAATTCAATGTTCAGGCAAAGTTCTTTAAAGTCCTTAACTCATGAGTTTTCAAAGAAAATCTTCTCCTCAGAGGACCATTATCGCAATGACATTACTGCAGGTAATAAAAATTAAACTTGGAAAAAATATATTAAAAAAATATATATAAAAATAAATAAAGGTATATAAAACATCAAATATATCGGCCGAAAACATACTTTTTAGTAAAACTATACAGTTCATCCAAGTCAACAAGTCAAAAATAGCTCTAGGCAAGATATCAAAGAAGTTGATTAAAAAATAATCCAATTGGTGAATGGTGGTCCAAAAACGACAAAAGGTATCCAGGCGGGAAATTCGTTTGCTATCGATGCAGTAGATAACAGTGAAAATTGTATTCAATTGTATATATATATATATATATATATATATATATGTATGTATGTATTTGTAAGCGTATCTTGTAATGTAACTTTTAATTTGTATTACACCCCCTGCTTCCTCAGACCATATATTTAGTGTATAATACTATAAAATTTAGTTATTTATCCCTGCAAAAAAACATTTATATATATATATATTATATTTTATTATGTATTTTTATTTTATCTGTATATATTTTAACTTGGATGTATATTCTATTTTTCATCATTTCTCTTATTATAATATTCTATTTTTATTATTATTTGTACTCACTAGGAGTTCTCAGACAGGTCATCAGTGATTGCTCACCAACAACCTGTGGTATTCCCTGGAGTCTGAGTGACAACAAGTCTCCCCAGATTTCCAGCATTCTCCACCTCTTCTCGATAGCCACCGCAAATAACCTTGCAGTATCGCAAAAGCCGTTTACCATTGATTTCTAGCTGGTAAGGACTATTGGTCTTCTCTGCGATTTGGGTAGCAATAAGCCTCCCCAAGGTCCCAGAAGTCTCTGCACTTCTAGTGGAGGTCTGGTTTGTGCTGTCCCTCCTCGGTCTTCTCATACTCCTTGACCCTAAGCAAATATTTTGTGTGGTGTCAGCCTAGGCTGGTATTATTATTATTATTATTATTATTATTATTATTATTATTATTATTATTATTATTTCTTTATTTTTATTTTTTTATTTTTTCAATATTGTTCTTTTGATATTTATTTGCTTCTGTTTGGTTTTTATATGATTTTTTTGTGTGGTGATTTTTGAGGAGGATACGAATTGTGATATTTTCCCTCCTCACATTTTCTCAAATTACTGTCCATTTTATGGATAATAATACTGAAATGTTGATGTCTTTGTTCAACTTTAAACTTCTACTATCTGAAATCTGTGCTTATGAAGAGACTTGATGGCAATCAAAACCTTTCGTCTCAGAAACGATTGTCCACGTAAGCTGTAGTTAATGTTGAATTTTTGGAACAGATGTAAATGAATATCATAAATTTGGTTATTTCGAAACTATAATAATATATATATATATATATATATATATATATATATATATATATATATATATATATATTATGTTAAAACTAGTGTAAATTCTTGGAAGCAAATTAATATAGTGACTGTAAAAAGTAAATTGACTTACAAAAATGTGATTTTCCACCGAAGGCTTGGGACTAAAATATTTTTTTTGTTGTTTTTCTTTTCATATAGTTTTAATGGTTGAAAAACTTTCGAGACTATATATATATATATATATATATATAATGCGTGTGTTCAAATTTTATAATGGCCTTTAAATAAAGTTTTGAAATGATATACATGTGGGCATATGTATGGAGAGGTGACATCAGATGTAGTTTTGGCTAATTTCAGGAGCATGAGGTTTTTCGGAAGGCAACAACTCATGCCAGTAGTTTGTTCCATGCTTTAACAATGTCTCTTTGTGCTATTTTCTAACTTTGTAGGCATGTCTATGTGTGTTAGACGCATGTAGATAAAAAAAGAAGCTCAGAGTTGTTGTTGGCAAAAATGGTGATAATAGTGTGGGTGTTTACCAAATCAATTTCTAGATGTTGTAGCTTCAATGAATCAAATCTAGTTAAGACTCCGCCTGTGTCTTTCAATCGTAGGCGTGTTCCTTTTCTTCCTAAGATTCTCATGGATGGCTCTGCTCTTGAGGAGAAATTGACTCTGCAACTTCTTAGTTTTTTTCTCTCATCAAATCTTTGATCCATTGCTCTTTTTGCTTCTTGTAAAGTCGGTTCTCTCTATCGCTCCTAACACTTTCTAACACCTGAGGCTATTCTCTATCTCTACAAATCTACTATCAGACCATATATGTAGTACTGTTGTCATATTTGGGCTGGTGAATCTCTGTCCCATTTGAGAGTTCTTGATAAGGTGCAGAAACGTATCTGTAATTTGATTGCCCCTACCCTTTCTTCTTCCCTGAAGCCTCTCTCTCACAGACATGATGTTGCTAGTCTCAGTCTTTTCTATAAATACCATTATCGCATGTGTTCTTCATAATTATGCGATATATTCTCCACTTCTTTTGTTCCAGCTCGTTTAACTCGTTGGTCTAGTGGTCTCCATCAATTCGCTGTTTTGATACCTCATTGTAATAAAGCTTCTTATTCCAGTAGCTTTTTTCCAAGGACCGTAGACTTGTGGAACTCTCTTCCTGTTGACTGTTTTCCTCCTACCTATAACCTTGGTCTTTTCAAGACTAAGGCCAATAGGCATCTCCTGTTTTTGCGATAATCATATTTGTTCTTGTTAGCTCCTTACATCAAGTGGCTTCATGCCTTTCTGGAGCGATTTCCATTAAAAAAAAGCTCAGGGAATGAAGGCGTCTAATGAAAGGCATTCACATAGTTGCAGGTCTCTGGGGGCTTTCCAGGCAGTTAATTTTCTAAGCAAGAGTGAAGCGTTCTAGACTGAAGATGCAAATTCTAAGTATGGTCATAGAGTTTAAAATAGCAAACGCAGCTAACAAAAGTCTTACTGACTGATGACAATTTACCCTAAGATTTCTTTAGAATTTTAGAAATATGCTTTGTCCAACACAATTCTGTTGCTGACAATAATGCTTAGGTCATATTCACAAAAAGACTTCTTGATATTATTATTGTGTAGAGAGTAGGCTAACACTGGATTTTCCCTCCAAAAATACACCGTGATACACTTGTCCACAGCATAAGTTGACATTCTGTGATCCATGGCTTATTGCTGTTTTCATTTAATATTTTAATAATCAGTTTTAAGTGCAAAAATAAATCAATTTTACTTCATTTTTATTTAACATTTCAGTACTTTTTCAGTTTATGGACCGTGCTAGTTTTAAAATAGGATTTTCAATTTAAATCCAATTTTTATGGTATCTTTTGTTTATTAAATTGTTAGGTGAAAGTACAGAATAAGTAACAAAACGCCCTTCCTTCCATGTTAAGAATGGGGTTCTAAATAATAATGTTATTATTTCAGCACGGTCTGTAAACTGCAGAAATACAAATATTTCATGTTTATTAATAAGATTCAGAATCTTCTTCACTTGTTTGTTTTTTAACATCTGATTACATGGTGGGGTGAACCAAATAATCTTTTTATTCTTCCTATTTTTATTATTTTTGGTGTCTATTTTGCTACATTTTATTTCGATGTAAACATACCCACTAATTTTAGAAGTTTGTTACATACATTACTTAATTTATACAAATACTTTTTCATTAGTTGAATTATTACTAAGTGTACACTCGATATAACTAGGAATGTGTTTAATAATTGATGGGTTAGATTTCGTGTGTATGTATATTGGGTTGGCATTTTCTTTAATGTACCGTTCATATATATTTTTATCTAAACTGAGTGTAATATCTAGAAAGTTTTCTGATTTCATATTTGCCAATGCTTCAATAATTTTTAATTTCCTTTATATATCATTTTCCTTTGACTTTGCTTGAGTCGCTTATCATAGTCAAGCCATCACACTATATAAACTGATATCACTATTTTTAAATATATTTATCAATGTGCACAGAATGTAAAGCTATGCTGAATCTACGGGCCCCATCAGAATATCAAAATAGTTCGCCATTTCATTGATCATTATTATTAAACATTACTGATCTTCTATACGTCTTAACAATATGAATTCCATCTTTAGATATCTCTGCAAACTCTAAAGCAATGTTCAAAAGTTCCTCAGTAATTGATGGATCAAAATCTACTATGTCAAACTGTCGAAAAATACATTTATTTTTCTTCTCAATTCTATTCAACCATGCGATTCTTTCACTTGTGTTAACTGATTGATTTAAGTTTTTTATCTCCTTGTTAACTCTGGTAAAAATAGTTTGGCTGATTCTTCCTGTTTCACATCTTGTCTGTTTAATCAACTTCGTGGTTGATTTATGGTTGAAATAAATCTTATGTACGCTTCCTTGGGTTTTCATTTCTTAACTATATCTTAATGCTACATTTATTTGTTATTCGTTTAATCTCTGTATTTACTATATGTCAAATTTAAAAAATATTTTTATAATGTTTTCTTTCATTAATGCACACAACACGCACACACACATATATATATATGTCAATGTCTGTGTATCAATGTGCCCCCTATAAAAAGAAAGGTTATGTGTAAAATTTCTGGGAAAGACAATGGAAGCGGTTCTAAATGTGTAAGTACCCCTTACAGGAGTAGAACCTCCTATAAAATTTCAAATATATGTAATTTCGATAAAATTTAAATAATGTGTATAACATTTTCGAGGGAAGACGATAGAAGTGATCCCAAAACCCTTTGTTCTCCTCAATGTGCCGAATCTCTATTTACCCCTTCTAAGGAAACTATCAGGGCAGATCCTAAAATGAGCGAAACGGGGATGGACAGTAAAAAAGAGAGTAATATCGTGTTTTGAACTTAGTCATCGAATCTTCCCTCTAGTAACATATAAAGTTATCTGGTTGGGTGTTCAAAGTCATATCGATCTTTGATTCTAACTAGCCAGTTATGTTTGCCAATTATCACTATTATTCGCCAGAAAAATTGAAATTCCGATGACTTTCAGAGATCAAATATTCTATCCGACCCAATAACTCTTACAGTAATAGAAACTTACAGAGCTTCACCGTTTGTTACAAAAGAAAAAATCAAAATGGTATCTACAGTGGTTGGGTATGTAAATTTATTTTCATTTACAAAGCGTACACTTACTTATCTTGACATAGACATTAATCACTAATCTGAATTCAGAAATTAAACTAAAACATCACAATGCATAGGAATAGAATTAAAATTCACAACGTAATTTACAACTCGGACTTAATTTCATGTAAAACTAGAAAATTTCTACAAAAACAAGTTTCATCATTACTTAGCAAACAAATAAAGTCACAAAGGGGGAGGGGCTAAGCTGGTGTTACGGTTCAATCCCATCTAAAAAAAATGACATTTTTATTTTTATATCGTTTCCCTACTACAAAAATCTTATTTATGTGTCTTCCCACGAGGGAAGTGTTAGACAAAATGGCCGGTTTCTTTTTTCAAGTAAACCATGTTTTAGGAAAAACTGCAAATAAATTAATACGCCTACAAATGGAAGAACAATAACTCAAATCCGTAATCTGGGCCTTTACCTATAAGATTATGAACTTGATTAATTATTGTTCCATGAGATATTTCTGGGCTTGTCTATGAAGATGATAACTGTATTTTTCTGGGCCAGTTGTCACTGTTGACCAAGAGAAGAGTCTTTCAAGCATGTATACACAATGTAATGCTGTATGAAAGTGAAAAATGGTCAATTAGGGTTGAGGATATGCGTTGCATCGAGAGAAATGATGTAAGAATGATATGATGGATGTGTAATGTGAATTTTAATGATAGGTTTAGTTCTGGTGACCTCAGAGGAAGATTAAATCTGGACAGTAAAGAGAGGTGTATTCAGAACAAGAGACTTTAATTATATGGCCATGTTGAAAGAATGAATGAGATTTTTTGGGTTAGTAGATGTAGAACAGTTGAGGTAGTAAGGTCAGTTGGCAGGGGAAGTCCAAGGCAATCATAAGACGAAGTGATAAAAATGGACCTGAGGGATAAATTGGCCAGAGAAGGTGTTAGTTTGGAAGTCAATTTTTTGAGCCATACAATGCATGCCAGTTGTAAAATGGACATTAAACTGATGATGATGCTGGTGATGATGACGATGATGATGATGAGTTTTAATTTATGTGTTTCTTGTGCACAATGAAACTTGTTATAAAGTGGTGGTTCTTATTATTTTCTTTAGAAAAGACGGTTTAAGTAAAACTCGTTTGTGAGAGAATGCCAATACCAGGTCGAAACTGATTTCATTTTAAAAAGATTAGGAGACTGCGAAACCGATTTTATTACAAATAATTTAGGTGACTGATATAGGAATTAGCAATAACAAACGACGATTTATTCCAAATATGCCAGTAACAACCACCGATTTCCATGGCTGATGGCACCCTTTCCGAGAGTCCAACATTCAAACTCCTCGGCCTAACATTCACAAGTAACATGAATTGAAACAAATATATAGAAGATACTGCCAAGGCGGCTGCAAAGAAGATGGGCTTTCTCTACCGGACTAGAAAACTTCTCACACCTGCCAGTATCCTATATTTCTACAAAGCCATCCTTCTGCCTTTGCATTGAATATTGTTGCCACATCTGGGCTGGTGCACCAACCACTAGTCTCTCCCTCTTAAACAGAGTCCAAAAAAGAGCCTCTCACCAAATAGATCCCACACTGTCTACCTAGCTTCAGCCCCTGTCCCATCGTAACAATTTTGCATTCCTGCGTTCGTTTTACAAGTACTTCAATGGAATGTGCTCCTATGAGTAACTGCATTTGTGCCACCTCAACGTAAATACCCTTGACCAATCCCTTCATGGTAGAGGTACCCAGATGCCGGAAAGCTTTCTACTGTAATAGCTTCTTTACTCGAACCGCTTGTCTTTAGAATTCCCTCCCTGTTTCTCTGACTGTACCAACATGCAAAAATTTAAATGTAATGTGAACAAACTTCTTGCTGCACAACTTCCAACTTAGGAATCATCTATAAATCTGGTCTCTAATTCACAGTAGCTTCTTACGTCTCAGTGGCGATGTGCTTTACTTGGAGTGAATAAAATTGATTATTTCTAAGTATTTTAATCAAAAATGGAACAAGAGTATCGATGTGTGACTGAAAGTTGAGAAATATCGATTTACAGTTATCTGCCCTTTGTTTTTTTTTTGTAGTAATGGTGGGGGAGGGGGAGGGGGATGGGGATGGGGGTGATGTCATAATGTTTTGCATTTCGTAGCGAATCCATGTTCATATGAAAGCGCTTTATGTGTTAGTGAAGAAATAATTTAATTTCTTTAGTGGTTTCCCTTTACTGAACTCCATTAAATTTATATCAGAAAAGAGTTTCCTATTTTTAGTCTAAACAGAAGGGTAAATTTAGCATTTTATTTTATTATTTTTAATAAAACAAGTTTCCTATTTTTAGCCTACACAGGAAGGTATATTTAGCATTTTTATTTTATTATTTTTAATAAAACAAGACAAATTTTTATTTATTGTCTCATTTTATTGTGTGTTTCTATATGGGTTGCGCATAATTATAATTAATCGTTTATTTATTGAAATCAAACATGCAATAGTGTAAAATAAAAGGATTTTTAAAATTCTATTTAAAACATGATTAATTTTTATAAATCAAATTCATCAAGATGCATATCGGTTTTTACGTAAACAAGTAAATCATTTTAATCTTTTGTTAATATTTGGGAGAAAAGAAATTACTTCATGAACTTTTGGAATTTCGAAACATTTAAAATGTTGAATAGAAAGGAATTTCTAGCTTTAATTTCTAAGCAGATCATCATGTATTTAAAGATTTTAACCTTTTCGACACTATTTACACCCAATAATTTTATAGAGATTAAATCATTACCTAATGCTAACAAAAATAAACAGCAAGATCAAAAAAAAAGAAGAGAAACAAGGATAAGGCTGATTTCTTTGCTTGTCTTTTTTTTTCTGACAATTCTTCTCTTGTGTTGGTCTTCCTGATTTTCCGTTGATACTTGAGCACTCTCTTTACTCTATCATCATCACTCCGGAGATAGTTGCCAGGGTTCTTTCTGAGCTTCCAATCCTGATTCAATTCCTGTTGTCGTTCTAAAACATTCTATCTACTTAAAATTAGTCAATCTGTGTTTGTCTCAGTCCTGCTTCCATTCTTGTTAGAAAAATTGGTCTACTGCAAGCTTGTAACTGAGCAGATCTGTTGGTTTATGTAGTATGTAAATTAGATGCCAGAATTACAAGTCCCTTTTTTCATATATATAAGAAAAATAAAAGAATAATATTTCTATATAATAATAATAATAATAATAATACACTGGGAACTGTGCAAACAATTGAATTTCGAATACGCAGACAAATGGTACAAACATAAACCAGAAACAGTATTGGAAAACGAAAAACATAAAATCCTCTGGGATATGATATACAAACAGATAAACTCATACAAGCAAGGAGACCTGATGTTATTATAATCGACAAGAAGAACAAATCTTGTAAAATCGTAGACTTCGCCGTTCCAGCAGGCCACAGAGTGAAGATCAAAGACACAGAAAAACGAAGTAAATACACAGAACTAACCAGAGAACTGAAAGGAATATGGAGCATGAAGAAAGTTAGTATAATACCAATAATCGTAGGAGCACTAAGAACAATACCCCAAAACCTGGAGAAAAGACTGGGAGAAACTGGAATCAAAGGGACCATCGAAACCATACAAAGGACGGCAATGATCAAAACAGCTGCCATCTTAAGGAAAATCCTTGAATGCGGAAACCAACCTGCTTAAGCTACAAAGGGAAACCAGGCACAAGGAATTTACAACAGGGAGAAAACAAAACCGCACGAAGAACACCACAACACGAACCAAGGAACAGAAACTGCAAGAAACATCACTTTATAATCATTACACCAGACAAAATATTTGTAGAAGGTCGAGGAGGATGAGGAGACCGAGGAGGAACAGCACAAAGCAGACCTCCACTGGAAAAGTGCAGAGAATGCTGGAACCTTGGGGAGGTTTATTGCCACCAAAATCCAAGAGAAGACCAGTTGTCCTTACCAGCGAGAAATCAATGATAAGAGGCTGTTGCGATACCGCAAGGTTATTTGTGGTGGTTATCGAAAAGAGGTGAAGAATACTGGAAATCTGGGGAGGCTTGTTGTCACTCAGACTCCAGTAAATACCACTGGTTATTGTCGGTGAGCAATCACTAACGATGATCTGTGTGAGAACTCCTAGTGAGTACAAATAATAATAATAATATAGAAGTAAACAAACATTTTTAGTTATGCAAAAAGAATACCTTAATTGATATGTCACTGTTTATGAATTTTCGAATGAAATAAAAATAAAATAAATAGTGGTAATTTACCAACTAGTATATATATATATATATATATATATATATATATATATATAGTATACATTTGTATTTATACAAACATTGTTAGTTACATATGTGCATACATGTTTCGGTTGTACTCTTCATAAAGAGTCAACCTCTTCAGACCAAAACGAGGAATTGAAATGAGATCAGAAATCTCTCTTCTTTTAGTATATTTTCTAGGTTGGGATGTGTTTATAATTCACCAGGCAAGCTTAGTATCAAATTTCGTTTTTTACTCGTTGACATTTTCAATTCGTTTCTATTTCTCTATGTTTTATTATTGTTTAGCCTGACTCGCGTTTATGACCATTTCGTATCTTTATTTTTTATCTTTTCTAACCTCCTTAAAATCATTTTTTATCAAACCTGGGGATCTCAGCCATAACTTTCCTACATACATGCTAATTTATCAATATTTCACCATATATACACGCACACATATACAAGATAATCACATCTCTATATCTACATACTTTGATCTATATATATACATATACACACAACCATATTTATTACTTATATACCACACTAGATATACACAGGTATATATATAAACATTTACACATATACATGCATATATCTAAATGAATAGATGCAAAATATTTTTCTATTCATCCTAACAATACTTATATCTAAATACGTTACGTTTATTTAATTCAAGTATACAATGAAGTATTTTCAAATACATTATATATAGCCAACAGAACACTACGTAAACACATTCATCCCGATGCTTCATTAGCATAATAATTTTATAAATACCTTCTAATAAATTAATATTCTGCACAATTCATTTAATTTAGTGTTACAGTTTTCTTATATATATTCAAAAGTTTTGTTAATATTAATGTTATTGTTAGTAATAGTAGTAATATTAATTCCAACGATTTTATGAAAAAACGTTGAACGTTCAAAATGATTATTTTGAAATCGAATAACTTCCGGTCACATTTTAAGCATGCGTATATTGACATGAACCAACAACTTAGATTAACTGGAATAATTTATTTTAAAAATTACACTCCGCATTTAACGCAATAACTAACAAAGTGTTTCTTTAGATATATACTTTTTATTTAAAACTAAATTTGTTGTTGTTTTCGACGATGGCGACTATTGAATATGATTATATTCTCCACCCCTCACAACTTTTTAAATAATAAAAAAAATAGATTCATAATTATTTTAAAATTAATTTTTTCCTATCTTCTAAATGAATAAATGCGAACGTTTTTTTTTCTCCATTTATCCAAACTATATTTACATCAAAACACCAATTAGTTGGAGATTGGTATAGTTAAACCAATGTTTTTACTCAGAGACTTCCATAATGTTAACAACAAACTTGAACAATGTGATTCTACTTTTTAGCGTCATTTAAACTTATTAGGACAGTTAACTAATATATTTTTAACACTTACCCTAAGTTCGACTGACAAGGTTGTAAAACCACAAAAATAGTGGACCCCAGACCCCCCCCCCCCCACAAAAAATATTACACAGAATTTATCTCCAATAGCAAAAAATTTTTAAAAAATAATTAATTGCCATAAAACATTAGAATGGCCCGGATATGGAGGATCATTTTAAGTTAAATCTATATGTGACACTGATGCCCAACTCTAAATTCTAAAATAATTTTGTTGATGTTTTCTATTGCCGATAGGATTTTCTGGGTATCCACATGTAATCGCCTAAAAATGTAGAATTGTATTTTTGGAGGGAGGGGGGGAACTGAGGGTGTTAATCCTAATAATATCTACATTTTTTAATATTTTTTATTTATACATGAAAAATAAGGTATTCAATTATTTTGTATTATTTATAAAGAAGCTATTTATTTAATTTAAACGTGAAAAAATAACACAACTAAACTCAATTGCTGAAAATAAAAATAAAAAAGGGAGATACAGTTAAAAAATATAAGATTTAAAAAATAAAATATGGGTAAATTTGCAGATTAACATACTCCGTTGCCCCCCCCCTCCCCTCAAATAAATATATTCTGCTTTTTAAACGATTACATGTGAACACCGTGAAAAATGGAAAAAAGGAAAACATATTTTAGAATTTAGAGTGATGGATCAGTTTTATATATATTTAACGTAAATTGTGCGTTATTCTGTGCGTTATTTCTTATCGTGGGGGAGGGGTCCATTCTTTTAGGCGATTACGTGCCAGTCGGACTTGGGGTTAGTGTTACAAATATATTAGTTAACTATACCCTCCCTAATTAATTGCTGCTCGGAGGGCGGGTAGGTTTTGCTAGTATATATATATATATATATATATATATATATAGAGAGAGAGAGAGAGAGAGACATAATTACATATAGTGACATGTAAACATTCTTATGAATATATGCATACATGCATAAAGAATATATAAAAATATAAAACTTTTATATACGTATATATATACATACACAGTGATTCTATGTATGTATATATATATGTCCGTAGGTATGCAGATATGTGTTAACACACGGGTAGAGTATGTATGTATAAATAGTGTTTATAGTGAATTAACTCAATAACCATAAGAAGATTGGACAAATAGAGATATATATATATATATATATATATATATATATATATATATGGAATACATTATAATGTGCCACCCAGTAGAAAAAAGGTAATATGCGTGTGTATATATATATAAGAGTAGGTGTGGATATGTTAATTCTGTATGTATATATGTGCGTGTGTATATATATATATATATATATATATATATATATATATATATATACATACATATATCTGTATTTTTGTGGGGGTGTGTATATATATATATGTGTGTGTGTATGTATGGGTATGTACTTGTTATATGCTGATATAGCATTTATATGTTCTATATAGAGACCAGAATATGTAGATATAGAGATGTATATGTGATTACCTTATATGTGTGTGCATGCATGTACATATGGTGAACTATTGATACATTAGCGTGTATGTAGGAAAGTTATGGCTTTCTGTGTTGAATCCAGCCAGCAACTGATCTCCAGGTTTTATAAAAACTGATTTCAAGGAGGTAAGAAAAGAGAAAAGTAAAAGAAAAAAAAGATAGGAAATGGTCATAAACGCCAGTCAGGCCAAGCAATAATAAAAAAAATAAAGAATAAGAAAATAGAAACGAATTGAAAATGTCAACGAGTAAAAAACGAAATTTGATACGAAGCTTGACCGTTGAATTATAAACACATCCCAACCTAGAAAATATACTAAAAGAAGAGAGATTTCTGATCTCATTTCAATTCCTCGTTTTGGTTTGAAGAGGTTGACTTTTTATGAAGAGTACGATCGAAACATGTATGCACATATGTAACTAACAATGTTTGTATGAATAAAAATTTATACTAAAGAACAGCTCTACTTGTTATTGAGTACTTTTTATAAACACTGGAGTTTCAACATCTACAGAAACTAATACAATACATGTACTATGCAATAAAAAATGAAATGAATGATTAGAATAAAACTTGGAAAAATACCAATATTTACTGAATCATTAAGTAGTTTACACAAGGAATATATAAATAAACTTGTTTTTCTTATCCTTAACCCATGGATTTTCAAAAATGCAAGCTTTTATCAGAGGAGAAGATGATAGAGATAAATCAGTAAAATTATATTACTGTTAGCACGGATTTCAAAATATAAAAATATGTAAAAAATACAAAAATGCACAAAATTGTTTGAGCAAAGAAAAGCCACTTTGATGGAAAAATGCAACATGTCTAAATATAAGTAAATCTAGGATATTATGAATGGCAAGCAAATATAGAAGAAAGTCTTCCAGAAATTCGAATAGTGAAACAATTTCCGTTCATAGAATATAAGGGGTAAAATCCGATATTAAAGTTCATTAGTAAAAAATATGTGAGACTCACCAGAGAAAGTGTATAAATCTAAAAAAACAAATAAACTTACAATATCATCAAATCCATCGTCCTAGGGCAGGTAAAAATGTGATTGTAAGATCTTAATCGACCAAATTCAAAATACATGTGTTAAGAAAAGAAAAGAAAGTTTATTAATATATACTTGATGATTGAATGAATATTGTTCTGTTTTCAATTTTTATTATCACCACTCCTTTTATATATATATATATATATATATATATATATATATAATGGTGAGATGATAAACATAATATCAAGAAGATATAGATTTTTTTTGCTCGAAAAATATTTGTGTATATATATATATATATATATATATATATTAAATTTTCAAATCTGTACTAACAGTAATAATTTTTACTTGTTTTTCCCGATGATCTCCTCTGATGATAAAAGTTTGCATTTTTAAAAATCCATGGATTAAGGACAGGGGGAAAAAGTTTATTGATATATTCCTTGTTTAAACTACTTGATGATGTCCTTTTTTCATTTTTTATTCTCGTCATAAATTTATATATATATATATATATATATATATATATATAATTACTTATTCCTTCATTATCAATTTGTACATATATTTAATTGTCGCTTTTCTTTATTTTACTTATTTACCTTTTTAGTTTTTCAGTGATAAGTATTCTTAATGGGAATTGCCACGCAGATATTTACTCTTGGCAATGGTGAACATATTTAGTAATGCCTGATCTAGTTTGTAAAATGGTCGTAATAGTCAGATTTGAAATGCAAAGTGGAGTGAAAAATCAATGGTAATTAAGGTCTTAGCTGAAACAGAAGATTGTGTCTATTCAGACATGGGAGCCGCGTTCCTATGCTCAGGCGAATGTGACTATTCAAATAATAGCATTTTGGATTTGCGAAACTGAATATATTAACACTTAGATTTGCAATGGCAGACAATGCCGAAAGCATACAATCTGACCTTATGGATCTGCTGCTTAGACAAAGGACAATGCTAAAAGACCCTCGTCTAACCACTGCCACCACCTGTTTGCAGTATGAATTGGATGTGCACAAATAATCTGTTTATCATAGTAGCATAAGTATTCAATACAATACAGAATATCGTAGTGATAGGATTTCATGAAACTTATTTTAATGGTAGAAGTGATGACATCATAATTCTATTGGTAAAGCAACATTTAATTTAATGATAAATGAGACTGTATGATTGAAGTATTGGTATATACGTAACTAGTAGTATACAGAAAACTCAATTTAATTTAGAATGCATCATTGTTTAATGTTAGAAAATATGATACCATAGTGGTATTGGTAAAGAAACACTTAATTTAATGATAAATGAGACTGTATGATAGAAGTATGGTTATACAATTAAATGATAATATACACGTTAAACTTGATTTCATATAGAAGGCATCGTATGGTGATATGGATATATAAAGTCTTCTTTTTTTTTTAAGCTGAACTTTACTATTCAAATAATACCCTAACCCTACTATTTTTACCGCCTATTGGTAGAAGTGATGATATCATAGTTCTATTGATAAAGAAACACTTAATTTAATGATAAATGAGACTATGATAGAAGTATTGGTATATAATTAACTAGGAGACAGAAAACTCAATTTACTTTAGAAGGAATCATGTAGTTATATAGGTATGAAGATAAAATACACGATATATCATAAAATCAAATACCGTGGAAACAGGAAGTGTGAAAAAGACCAAAGGAAAAACAAACACACAAGAAGCTACTATCAAAAACGAGAGATGTACCGGTTTCCTTCGGATCAACGAACGTCTTGTTCACTTTTTCTGAAGACGTTCGTTGACCGGTAAACTGTTCGTTTTTGATGATTTCTTTGTCTGTTTAATTTGATATAAGAATATAAAACCTTCTTTTTTTTTTCAGTTCAAACGTTGCTATTCAAATACCGCCATTTTGTTTTACCGCAACTGAATATATTAAAAATAAGATTATCAATAGAAGACAATGCCGAGAGCGTACAACCTGACCTATGGATCTGCTGCTTAGACAAAGGACAATGCTAAAAGACCCCCACCCAACCATTTCCACCGCCTGTTTGCGGTATGAATTTGATGTGCACCAGAAATATGTTTCTAGCGTAAGTCAATTCCGGAGAAGACACGGATATCAGCAGATGAAAATTATACGAGCAATAAAACCGAGTTAGTATGTACTTCCAATACATGGCAATCATATGTACAATCGATTCCCATATAGACAGATTTACATATGGACAAATCTACAAGTGAGCAGGATCTCCTCACTCGAAGCGATATCGGTGCATAAAACGTTATTTAATGGGAGAACACGTGCTATCGTAGCGTTCTAGAGATATCAAACTTAATATATCAGTAGAAGACATGTTAGTTCTTAAAAGGATCCGAATTTGCTCCAATCTTGAGAATAAGCATAATTCTATGTCGTTTAACCATGGGTTAAATGACTAAGAATAAGCGTAATTCTATGTCGTTTAACCAGAGATTAAATGACTGAGAATAAGCATAATTCTATGTCATTTAACCATGGGTTAAATGACTGAGAATAAGCATAATTCTATGTCGTTTAACCATGGGTTAAATGACTGAGAATAAGCATAATTCTATGTCGTTTAACCATGGGTTAAATGACTGAGAATAAGCATAATTCTATGTCATTTAACCATGGGTTAAATGACTGCGAATAAGCATAATTCTATGTCATTTAACCATGGGTTAAATGACTGCGAATAAGCATAATTCTATGTCATTTAACCATGGGTTAAATGACTGCGAATAAGCATAATTCTATGTCATTTAACCATGGGTTAAATGACTGAGAATAAGCATAATTCTATGTCGTTTAACCATGGGTTAAATAATTGAGAATAAGCATAATTCTATGTCGTTTAACCATGGGTCAAATGACATTAAAATAAGAGGTAAAAATCATTAAGTGTAGGGTTTTATGTTACCCATTGAGAGCTCTTTATGAAAAGTAACATAACTATGCCTCCTCTCCTTAGCACAATTTGCAAAGGTAGAGGATCATTCCTTTAAAATTTCTAGTTCAAATGTCTTATCGTTTATATGCAGTTAAAAGAGACACATGTCTCTCTGATTTATATAGATTATATATTTGTATATTTATTGCATATTTATTATATATGAGTGTAGACCCTCTGTGAAAAATGACGAAATAAGAAAATTTATGCTTCGCTAGAGTTCGCACTTATAATATTCATATTTATAAGAAATAGAGAAAACATCTCAAATTACAAAGTTTAAAAAAGAAAGAAGAAATACAAAAAAAACATATCAACCGGTATAGAAGAAAGAAAGAAAAAAAACGCCTCCTGGAAAAAGACTGAAGGATTTCTGTGTAGAGAGGAGGAGGGTGTTTCAGACTTACTATTTGCTTTCTCCTTTACTTTAAACACTCGAAATCGTCTCTGAGTTTGTTTTTTTTTACCCGCTAATTTTGTGTGATAGAATATAAAATATATATATGTCGCTATTTTTGCTGTTATTGTTAGCGATAAATGAATGTATTACAGCCACTGGGACTTTTTGCTCTCTGAGCATTTGAGAGTTTCCTCCCTTACATACGTTATGTCGACCCGTATTTTTAGAGACGTATATATATATATATATATATATATATATATATATATATATATATTCTTTTTTTTGTTGTTTATTTATATTTTTGTATAGACAAAATAATTATTCATGAACACGTGTTTCGCTGTTACTGCGGCTCAGCTGACTATGACAAGATTCCAACTCTCGATCATTTGTATATATATATTTATATATATATAGAAGAATTATCTTTGAAAACTCATGAGTTAAGGACGTTAAGATACTTTGCTTGAACTTCGAATTCTAATAAAATTTAATTGGAACCTTATTTTATTATTTCATTTTATATTATGATATATATATATATATATATATAGGTGTGCGAAAAAGTATGTTTTAACATAGACCTTCTATTCGTTATGTATACCAACCTCTTCCAATTGAAAGCTCGATGATTGTCAACATTTAACAAAAGATCATAATTGTACCAAAAGTGATTGTCTTGAAAAGATGAATCATAAGATGAATTAAATCTTGTTTACTTATTTATTTATATGTATTTATATACAAATAAATACACATTGGTCTTTATTATAGAGTAGAAAATTTTCCATGATATATGTAGATATTATATATTTACTTATAAGTCAGCATATAAGAAGAGAATAAGCTAAAGTAAGTATAGTTACTGTAAAATGGTGAATGCCAGAATGTAGTGTTGATAAGGGTAAGGGGAAAGCTAAGAAACCCAGGAGTTCTTAAGGTAGTGAATAAAATGACAGGTTCCTGACTAAAAAAGAGGATAAGAAAATAAGAATCATGAGTTCAAAGTATGAGATGGGTAGGTGTGTGTGTGTGTGCACGCACGCCTGGAAATATACTGATGTAGAGTGAGGAGAATAGAGTGAGGAGTAGAGTTAGTTACATTTTGTTGTTTGTAGGCATATATATATATATATATATATATATATATATAAAGTTACACATGCACACATATGTGTGCATAGTGACACATACTCACATAGTCTTAGGCTCAACGCATGTTACTGCTATAGCCTGGAGATTCTGTAGCATATTTTTATTTTGCTGGCTGCATTTTGGGGTTCAAGTGACAAACAATTATTTTCTGTGGGGACACATCCTGAATATTTCGAACCTGATGTTTAGGCAAGCGAACAAAATGTAAACAGAGAAATTGAAATTCATCAACTAATGAGAGCAACGTTAGAAAAATGAACGTTAATTTTCTCTGTTTACATTTTGTCCAGGGATTCTGATGATAAGGCTCTGTTTTTCTGGTAAACTACCTCTATTTTTTGTTTACTATGCAGATTTTTTGACACAAGTGTAAATCTGATGTCTTATTTTGGGTATATATTATGATAAAATGATGAATAATTATATATTTATAGTTCAGAGGTATGCACATTTATGACATATTCATTTACATATGTTTTAAGAATTCAACATAAACAACAGTTTTATTCATGATACTTCCTCAGACGATATGGATTTTTATTCATATCAAGTCTCTTCATCATCACAACGCACTAAGTTCAAAGTTAAAACATTGGATCAAGACTAGAGTATAGTGTTCTCTTAGTTATACAGCAATTTAAGAAGATGAGGGAAGGTAGGGATATGATAATTACAATCCACTTCTAAAGAGAATAAAAAGCTATAAAACGGACGATCCATGAATTTATTATGGAATTTTAATTAGGGATTTCATTATTTTGCCTTTATACATTCATCTGCTTATCAAAACTCATATATATATAAAAATGTACTTATCTGTATATATATATATATATATATATATCTATATGAGAGAGAGACACACACAGTAAGGGTAAAGAATATCAAAAGTATAGAAAAACATACACTACTAGGAAAAATACAATTTAAACCTTTTTTCAAAACAAAAATATACAAAAATATGAGAATTTATAGTGAAAAACGAATAAATAGATAAAATTCGCAATTAATTAAAGTGAAAAGATATTCTTTTAAAAGAAAATTTTCAAGAATAATTATCTTAAAACCTATCTTAATAAAAAAATTTGAATAAAAAAAAACGATCATCTAATTTGCAGTTTTATAATTACACTAAGTAGAAGTTAGTATAATGATAATTATAAAATAATAAACTTGAATAATAATTATACTAATATTTATAATAAAATTGAATAAAAGAATAAAATAGAAAAATAATGGTAATAGATTAAAACAGAAAAAATTAATGAATTCAAAGTTAATTAAATTAGAAATATTTTAAAATGTATATTTTCAGAAAATATCATTTTTAAGAAATAATTATCTGTAAACATATGTTCATAACATGTTAGAACCCAGTGTAGGGGAAATGAAAATATTATATTTTAAAAAAATACAGAAAATAAAATAAAACAATAAGAAGTATAGGCAAACTATAAAATAAAATAATACACAAATATATCGTTAGAAAAACAGAAGATGAAATTCATATTAACTATCTCCTATAACACTAGTAACAAACGTGTCGTACGAAACCATTTAAAGTGTTTAGAGGAAGGAAAAAAGTAACCCCACTATCTGAAACTAATTTTGAAATAAATTCTCTATTTACATAATGAGACATTTTCTTTCTTGTTCCTTTTTTCTTTTTATACCGATTGATACGTTTTTTCTTCTTTTTTAAAACTTTCCGGTTTTCTTTCTTATTTCGTTTTTTTAATTCAACCGATTGAAGCGTTATTTTATATGAGTAAATTCTCTATTTACATAATGAGACATTTTCTTTCTTGTTCCCTTTTTTATACCGATTGATACGGTTTTTCGCCCTTTTTAAAATTTTCCAGTTTGAGACGTTTTCTTATTTCGTTTTGTTTTTAACTCAACCGATTGAAGCGTTATTTTATATGAATATTAGTGCAAACACTGTTGAAGCTTAATATTTTCTGTTCCATCATTTTTGATGGGAGGGTCGTGTTAATGTAGAGATTTGCATATCTATTTAATTGTTAGTTTTCTTTATTTTACTTATATATTTTTTCCATCATATGTATTCTTCTCTGGAATTAACTTTGTCTCAAAGATATTTACACATTTAGTAGTAGCAATCCCTAAACGTGTTTTTAATTATATCATCAGGGGGGTTGAAAGTGGTAAAATTATACGTTTAAAAGTGCTTGAAAATAAACGGGTGAGAAAAAAGTTAAGGAACAGAAAAAATAAATAAAATATCTCCAAACAAGTCGAGAAATCAAATAAACTTCTTCTACCGACAGAGAGAAGGTTCGAGTTAAGCCATTGCAACGGATTCTAAAAACTTCAAGTGATTAGAGGAATAGTCAGTGGTGCAATACTCCCAGATGATATGATGATTGCATTTTGTACCCCCAAACACACACACATGTATGTATATATATATATATATATATATATATATATATATATATATATATATATATATATATATATATATGGGTAGATAAAAGGATAAAACAATCCGACGGGATGAAATTAAAAATGGAACAGTGGAAGACCCATAAGCTCAACGTTTCGTCCGATGTGATGTGGGCTTTTTCAAAGGCGGATGAAAAGTGTGCTAAAAATGATAAACGACGGGAAAGTCATATTATTGGGGAATATATATAGTGGTAGGGTTTGAATGGAGGGAAATATATGCAAATATTCATTATGTTGATAAGACAAGGTATTTTGTTGTAAATTGAAGTTAAGCAACAAATATCTCGGCCATTACTAAATGGGTAACCATTTTGGAAGAATAACAAAACTGGTTCTTTGATATGACGTAGGCGCCTTTGATAGCATATTTAAACATGAGTTCTTTGATATGACCGAGGCGCCTCCTAATTAAAAAAAATTTTTTTAACTATGAATTGGGGAGGGTAAAAGAAATTTTAGGGGAAGGAGAGTTAATTTTTTTTTTTCTTTTTTTCTTTTTTATTTTTTATTTTTCTAACTGAAAATATTACTATTCATGGGGAAGGGTAAAAAAAAAAAAAATTTTCTTGGGGGGGTAAATTTTTTTTTTTTTAAACTGAAAATAGTACAGGGTGGGCAAAAATAAGGGTCCTATTTTAAAAAATTCATAACTTTGTTATTTATTGATTTTTTATTTTTTTATTTTTTAGAATAAGTAAAGGACCCCTTCCGAAGCAAGCATGAGCCGTATTAGCCCTAAGGAACGTACCCTCATTTAGAAAACATTATTTTTGCTTAAAAAACTCAAAACAGTGTAAAAAACAATACTTTAGTTTTTGTAAGTTTTAAGAAGTGTTTTTCGGCTATAATTTGTTTTGTTTATTTCAAAAAATCTCGGAAGGGTCAGTCTACACACACATAAAGTTTGGTGAGTTTAACTTTTATTTTGTGGAAGTTATTCAAATTCAAGTTATTCAAATTTAAAGATAGGACCCTTATTTTGGCCCACCCTATAGTATTCATGGGGGAGGGTAAAATTTTTTCTTTTTTTTTTTTAATTGAAAATATTAGTATTCATGGAGGAGAGTAAAAGAAAAATTGGGAGGGGGTTAAAAAAATTTTTCATGGGAAGGGTAAAAAAAAATTTTTGGAGGGGGTAATTTTAATTTTTTTTTTATCTAACTGAAAATATTACTATTTATGGGGAAGGGTAAAAGAAATTTTGGCGGGGGGGGTGTAAAAAAAATTTTTTTTTTTCATTTTTTAACTGAAAATATTAGTATTCATAGGGGGAGGTTAAAAAAAATTTTCTGGGGGTGGGGGGAAAAATTTTTTTTTTGTTTTTCTTTCTTTAACTGAAAATATTGGTATTCAAAACAAATTTTTTTTTTTTTTTTTTTTTTTTTTAACTGAAAATATTAGTATTCATGGGGAGGGTAAAAAAATGTGGGGGGGTAAAAAATGTTTTTTTTTGTTTTTTTCACTGTTTTTAACTAAAAGTATTCTTGAATAGAAACAAAGAAAATCAATGTCTACCCACCCAAAATATATGACTGGAGCGCCATCAATTTACGGGTGAGCGTTCATTTCTGACGCGGCAGCCTGGCAAAAATATGCGACCGAAAGGAGCATATATTTGCTAGTATATATAATTATTGATTCCTTCATTTTCTATTTGCACATCTTTTTAATGGTTCTTACTTTTCTTTATTTTACTTATCTATTTTTGGGTTTTCTATTGTAAGTATTCTCCATGGAAATTGTCACGCAGATATTTACTCTTGGCAATGGTGGACATATTTAGTAATGCCCGATCCAGTTTGTAAAATGGTTGAAATAGTCAAATTTGAAATGGAGTTAGAATGAAAAATCAATGGTAATTAAGGTCTTAGCTGAAACAGAAGATTGTGTCTATTCAGACATGGAAGCCGCGTTCCTATGCTCAGGCGAATGTGACTATTCAAATAATAGCATTTTGGATTTGCGAAACTGAATATATTAACACTTAGATTTGCAATGGCAGACAATGCCGAGAGCATACAATCTGACCTTATGGATCTGCTGCTTAGACAAAGGACAATGCTAAAAGACCCTTGTCTAACCACTGCCACCACCTGTTAGCAGTATGAATTGGATGTGCACAAATAATCTGTTTATCATAGTAGCATAAATATTCAATACAATACAGAATATCGTAGTGATAGGATTGCATGAAACTTATTTTAATGGTAGAAGTGATGATATCATAATTCTATTGGTAAAGCAACACTTAATTTAATGATAAATGAGACTGTATGATAGAAGTATGGTTATACAGGGTGGGCAAAAATAAGGGTCCTATTTTTAAAAATTCATAACTTTTTTATTTATTGATTTTTTTTTTTTTTTTTTTTTTTTTTTAGAATAAGTAAAGGACCCCTTCCGAAGCAAGCATGAGCTGTATTAGCCCTAAGGAACGTACCCTCATTTAGAAAACATTATTTTTGCTTAAAAAACTCAAAACAGTGTAAAAAACAATACTTTAGTTTTTGTAAGTTTTAAGAAGTATTTTTCGGCTAAAATTTGTTTTGTTTATTTCAAAAAATCTTGGAAGGATCAGTCTACACACACATAAAGTTTGGTGAGTTTAACTTTTATTTTGTGGAAGTTATTCAAATTCAAGTTATTCAAATTTAAAGATAGGACCCT
This sequence comes from Sepiola atlantica, assembly GCA_963556195.1. Lineage (NCBI taxonomy): Eukaryota > Metazoa > Mollusca > Cephalopoda > Sepiida > Sepiolidae > Sepiola > Sepiola atlantica. The sequence continues at coordinate 46,351,318 of OY744525.1, read as the reverse complement.
TATTTTGGCCCATCCTGTACAATTAAATGATTTCATATAGAAGGCATCATATAGTGATATGGATATATAAAGCCTTCTTCTTGTTTTAAGCTGAACGTCACTATTCAAATAATACCCTAACCCTACTATTTTTACCGCCTATTGGTAGAAGTGATGATATTATAGTTCTATTGGTAAAGAAACACTTAATTTAATGATAAATGAGACTGTATGATAGAAGTGTTGGTATATAATTAAATGATAATATATACGTTAAACTTTATTTGATATAGAAGGCATCGTATAGTGATAGGCTTTACCTGCTCTTTGAGGGGTTAGTTTATTGCTGATCGCCTGGAGCACTCCTGCAGGGAAATGCCGACGGGGCTACTCAGGCATTTTTTGTGGACCAGAGCAGGCTAATCCTAGTGTGTTGGTTTTAGAACGACGTCTGATCTTGTGTCTAATCTCCTGGAGGTAAATAAAATTCTAGAAGACATGATTTCATGGCAGAATATTTATTAAAAATTACATTTAAAATATTATAGTTTTAAGGGTAAATAGAATTTATTTAAGACATGAAGTTATTGGTAGATGAAACCTAATTTAATGGTATCATGGTGGCAAGGTAGATGCAACTTAATTTAATGATAGATGGCATGCAATCATAATTGTATGTGTACATAAAACTTGATTTAATGATAGAAGACATGTACCCATAGCACTATACTACCATTAGATTTAATTGACTCTGGATATAATAGACACATGTACATAGTATATAATTGAATGAGGACAACAGAATATAATAGTGACACAGGTACATAAGGCTTAATTTAATGTTGGACGCGGGTATAATTATGACACACTTAACTAAAACAATGTAATATAAGCAGAGGGCATAATAGTGACACAGGTACCTGAAACTTTATTGAATGTAAAATGGGGAGTATAATATTGACAAAGGTACATGAAACCTAATTGAATGTGTGATAGGGGTATAATATTGACAAAGGTGTATGAAATCTAATTGAATGTAGGACATAGGGTATAATAGTGAAACAGGTACATGAAAGTTAATTTAATATGGGACTGAAGGTATAATAGTCACACGGGATAATGACAGCGGTACATGAAACTTAATTTAATGTGGGACTGAAGGTATAATAGTCACACAGGATAGTGACAGAGGTACATGAAACTTAATTGAATGTAGGACAGAGGATATAATAGTTACACAGGTACATGAAACGATTGAATGTAAGACAGGGTATAATAGTGACACAAGATAGTGACACAGCTACAATAAACTTAATTAAATGTAGGACAGAGGATATAATAGTGACACAGGCACCTGAAATTAATTGAAAGTAGAACAGATAGTATAATAGTGACACAAGGTAGTGACACAGGTACATAAAACTTAATTGAATATAAGGCAGAGGGTATAATAGTGAAACAGGTACTTACAACTTAATTGAATATAAGGCAGAGGGTATAATAGTGAAACAGGTACTTACAACTTAATTGAATGTAGATGATACAGTATTATTGTGATATGACACATGACACTTAATTTTATGATATCTTATCAATATGGATGCATACAACTTAACTAGCAAGAAAACCCGGCATTGCCCAGCATTGAATGAGGAATCCCATGTCTTACTACACTCATCCCATAAAACCTTATTACCGTTTTTCTACTTATTCTTTTCTACATTTTGGAATGGGGACGGGGACAACAAATTTTCTCAGCATTGATTGGGTGAGAGGGAATGTAAGTACAATGACATTTATTAAAATAATTTTTGATAAATGTAAAGTATGTAACACTTCCAGGTACACCGTTCGTGTCTTGCTCCAAGCCTTGAATCTTTTGTAAACATTTCTATGATTTTTTTATATTTCTATAATTTTTAAGTCATAAATAAAATAAAGTTGAGAGCTTTATTTTCTTTTTATGGATGCCAGGCGTATGCAGACCCCACATTATTGCACCTGCTTTACACTATTTAATATTTAATATAACAGAAAACATACTATCAGAGCAGGAATAGATATATTTTACGAAATTTATTAAAATAAAGCAAATCCAAGCAAATTTCATGTAGGAGTTCAATCTTTGTCAGGAAGCAGCATTTCACAAAATAGAAATAACATTTGCTTAAGAAACTATCAACGAACGAACACTGAGTTGGGTTTTTCTTTTCCTATACATGAGCATAGATCACGTGATAATGGATCCGTCTCCCATTGGTTGATTCAACCATTCGTTGATCTAGCTATGTGGTAACATAATATAAAAGATGCACCACGAAAGACCACTTCCTGCTCCCTCCTTTCACGGCCAGGTCGCTGTGATAATATCATGAGCAATTTCTCATCGCCCAGACCAGATCCTGTGATGTGCTTATGAAACAAGATCTCTGGAGCATATTTCCATACTAGTCCACAAATACAGCCAAATCCATCTTTCATTATTATCTACTGATACAAAATGACATGCGTGCATATTTTTGGTGTATTATTGTTAAATGTAAACAAATCTTGTTACGTTTATAAGTGAGGTTTTTAGTTTTTATATAGTTAATCACCATGTGTTAGAACGAATAGAAACCGGTACTCTTATAGCTGCAATGGTGGTTTAAAACATTTCGTTGCAGAGATGACAGCCTTGAAAATGGAGAAGGCTGTGATCATCCATAATTGATAATGGTGAATTGTGGACACTAGTAAAAGTGAATCCATGCATAACTGTTTGCGAACTTGCTGAAAAATTAGGTATGTTAGCATAATGGTTAGAATGTTCTCTAATGGGCCGGGAGACTCGAGGTTCAATCCTGGGTTGAGTCTTGCCAAAAACTCCAAAAAATTGTACTTGATACTTCCTTCCTAAATATTCAACGGATCATACGGATTTCAAGCACCCCAAAATAAACAACGATTAAAAGGATACTTTTTGCAGTAATACTGTTTTTTTTATTTTAACTTTTACTTCCGCTTGAGTTGAATTATAAACAGAACAATACACACTTTTATAACTTTTAGATCACAGATTTTTATTAAAGAAAAAAGGTTCACTATTTAAAAATATGGTTTTATTTACAGAAAGTCTTTTTTTATATTAAAAATGTGTCATCTAAAAATTATAAAAGTGTGTATTGTTCTATTTACGATTCAACTCAATTGGAAGTGAAAGTTAAAAATTCCGGTGTTAATGAAAAAGTGTCCTTTTGATCGGTGCTTATTTTGGGGTGTTTGAAATCCTTATGATCCCATTCAGCATTATAAGGTGAGGATCATAGATAAGTGGAGCAATCCAGGAAAAGAAGTGACACCCTCCCCGACATCTGTAGTGTAGTAGCTAGTAAAAAAGGAGCCTTTGGGTCGCCCTCGACTATGCTCGATACATTTTTTATTATGTCATTCACCACTTGGGAAAAGCAAAAAAGCTCGACAAATAGGTTCTACACAAACTTAGTAAACATTTTTTTAAATCAACGGTTTGAGGAGATGTAGACCATTTTTTTTTTTTTCGGATCATAAACGACTGATTTCTTAATCATATTGTCAAGTGCAACAAGAAGTAGATCTTTCATATTAATGTTACGATCAGCTTATAGGAGTTGGATCAAGGTGCAGTGTCAAAACATTTCACTACTTTGACTAAGATCAAAGTGTAGTATCTGTTCCGATGGATACTACACCCCATAAACTGGTATTGTCTTGGCCTTCGGGGCTTGATTTACGCCGGTCTATGAGTCAGTCCTGTGCAGTTCTAGGAGGTCCACCCTCCCAGGCTTTGCCTCCCCTCTTTGGGGAGGAGTAAGTTTATTGCTTACTGCCTGAGGCGCCCCTACCAGGGAATGCCGACGGGGCTGCCCAGGCAATTTTTAATGGCCAGAGTGCTCACTTTCTCGAGCGCTGGCTTTTCAAACCCCACTTTCCCGACCCGACCTTGGGTCACATCTTACTTGTGAGAGTAAGATAAAACTGGCCTTGTGCCTAACCTCCTGGAGAGGAGGTAAATAAATACTGTTTGATGGTATACAGTAATGGTTTTTAACCAGTGGGGGTGGGGGGAATCCTCACCCTCCCCTGTGGGGATTTTAGGGTTTCAAGAGGGGGGAAAATTGGCACCACAGATTAGCAGACACAAACTGGATCCAGAGCCACAAAAAAATACAGTGTGCAGCGGCCATCGCTACTGAAAAGTCATGTATGATTAGTAATTATTGTTAGTATGAATGCATATTTTGAGTCAGACATTATTTAAAAGGGGGGAAATATTATTCTGATACATGATGAAAGGGTTCACGAGCTAAAAAAAAGTTGAGAACCACTGGTATATAGGGAGGATTAATTGACCAGTACCTGAATCCTAAGAGAGCAGTAACTACAGCAGATTCAGAGGTTTCTGAAATTGGAGCATATATGTAACAATATTTAGATATAGGTGTGTAAAAATATGGTCAGAATCGGAAATTTTCACGTAGGTTAGAATTAAGCAGGATATGGAATTTTCTATTAGACATCAAGTAATAGTGACACAAGTACAGGAAGTTATGTCACAGGTACAGGAAGTTGTTAGTGATATGTGGTGAATAAGCTCATCAGATCTTTCTGTTTTTACTGAATCGTTGGAGAGAGCTGTCGGGTTTATAGAGAGTTGCTCCCTCCCCACATGGGTATAGGTTGGGGGTATTATGTGTGTATACATGTATACTGTAAAAAAGAAAATATGCTAAAAAGATTGTCGAATCCCAAATGAGTTTCTGCTGTTCTTTATTGGTACTTTCTTAGATTAGGACCCACACTAAAATCGACTTGGCGTCGGTACTTTCCGGATGTTTACGTAAACCGCCGGAAAGTACCGAAGTGGTTAGCCAATTAAATTGCGAGAAAATAAACAGATGACATGTCAACATTTCAACTGATTAAAACGAATAAGCAGACGACATGTCAACTGATTGAAACACGAAAGTACTACAAAGAATTTTCATGAGCTATAACTGGTTGTTGCGTCTCCCAATGGAGTGATTAACTTTTGTCAGGAAGGAAAACATCGCAAATGAAAAAAGTATTCAGCCCCCCACCCCAAAAAAAACCCAACTTTAATACCTAACCCTAAAACTAACCCTAAACCCTAACTCTAACGAAACAATAAATAATTTTCAGTAACCCCCCTAAAAAAAACCTAACCCTAACTATAATGACGCCATTTTTACCTAATTACAAACTAAAAATAATTTTCAGTAAAAAAAAACACTTAAAAAATATAATTTATCACCTGTTTATTTTTATTTCTTCGTTAAAAAAATAAATATTTCTCTCATAAAATTTGACTAAATGTATTATTTGATTTTTTTTGCTTTAATTTTTGCTTCAATTTTTTGCTTTAAATGTTGGTTAATGTAAATCCAGCCTCGTTTTTTTTTTTTTTTTGGACACAGGTAGGTCAACCGACTTGGCGTCAGTACTTTCCGTTGGTTTACGTAAACATCCGGAAAGTACCGACGCCAAGTCGATTTTAGTGTTGATCCTCATCTAAGAAAGTACCTCTTTATTAATAACATTTACAACAACTTTTATTTAAAAGAAGATGGCAATAATAAGAGCAAAGAGGAGAGGAAAAGAATGGCTGCTATGTGTTATCTACGCAACAAGATTCCAACTACGTACGTGAAAAAGCAACCATCTGGATGATATGCTTGGATCGAAGAATCAATCCCCATAGTGTACATAAGTTAGTGAAACAAGTGTATTGAAAAAGTATGACATAACAGAGAACAAGAATGGTTGAACGTCTGTCTTAACTGCCAGTATTGGACTAGTGTATTTGTAGCAGCCATAAATGAGCTTTACTTTGTAATACGTATCAGTGTTCCTGTGAGCAAAAGGTTGATATCATTAGTACCTTAAGGGACTACTTCAGACCCTTAAGAGATTGCAGACGATCGCCAGACGGTTCCCTGGCACTAGCCAAGATGGATCGTCTCAGAGAGATTCCTGCAAGCAAAGAGGAAACACCTTCTGCCTCCTTGTCCACTGGATGTAACAGCACTTACTATCTTCACCTGAAGATATTTGCTGACAGACCTCCGGCAGCCCTAAGAACTTCCTACTTTCCTCTTCCTCTCTCGGACGCTGTCCATCTTTCTTCCACCTATACCAAACGGTATAGATAACCTTTTCGAATAAACCCTTTTCATTGTTGTAAGCAGAAGTTTTTGCTATTTCATTTCGTGACTAAAACAAAACGACAACATCGCTCCCTTTTACATAGTTACAAGGATCTAACTTCCTTTCTGAAGCAGGAAGATGTGACACAAGGCACTGGTGGGGAGATTCAAGCCTGTGCTCCTAAAGAAAGAACATTCTGGCCTTTTAAAAATTGCCTGTGCCGCCCTCTTGGCATTCCCCGGTCAGAGTGCCTCAGGCAGTAAGCAATAAACTTACTCCACCTCAAAGAGGGGAGGCAATGCCTGGGAGGGTGTACCTCCTAAGACTACCCACGACCAATAACTCAGCTCCACAGATAAAAGGCCACCAAAATGGTCTAGTTCCCGTTGGACTGGTGTGGTTACAACCTTGAGAGGCATGTGCTTCCAGTATTTATATTGAGCGGAAGAGGTTATGTCGTCCGTGAGGTAAGGTACCATAACAATAAGTGTCCAACAGAAACTGCCGAATCCTTTTGCACCATAATGCTCAAACACACATTTCTCATATCACTGGCAATTAAATTTTGCCTTATTCACCGTATTCGCCAAATCTCTCGCCCACCGACTACTACTTTTTCAAGCATCTACACAACTTCTTAGCGAAAATCTTCACAAAAAAATCGGTGGTCAAAGATACCTATTGAGAGTTTCTCAGCTCTGAGACATCAGAAAGCAATGCAGCCGGAATGCATAAAGTTGTTTATTCATTGCAAAAATCTGTTTATTGTAATGTTTTTTTATTATTATTTCGATCAATAAAATTGAGGTTAAGCTTATTTATAAGCATTTAAAGACGGCCATAAAAAAAAACGACATAATTTTCTTACCAATCTAATATATACTAAAATGACACCATTACTCTTGGAATGGTTATGGATTATTTTCAGATGTTTACATTCAATAAGTTTTGGCGTAAACATCTTTTAAGAAAACATCATGTTATGTATGAATTATTATGGCAATTTCTCCCCCGTTTTCTATCTGTATATTTGTATATCAAAGATCATGTGTATTTTGAAAACTGACCAGCGGGCAACTTTTGGCAGATTTTTCTTGGGTCGCAGTCGTCTGGCTACAGCTTTATTCCTTTTTTTTTCTCTCTTTCTTTTATTTTCTGTTTATGCCTGTAATCGTGTAGTGTTTTGCGTCAGTCTTCAATCTGCAGGCGATTCTTCATCTATTTGAGATTGAATAACTGAAAATAGGTTCTCCATTGACGCAAGAAGACGAAGAAGAAAATATTTGGATATTCTATGATTAAATTTATAAGAATTATCGTTTTTTTTTTTTAATTGTTTCTGCACATAAACAAAAGACATAAACGGAAAACTTTATTTGTAAAAATATAACTGGATTTATTTCGTGTTTATACAAGTAATATAATAAGATTTGTACACATGTCAAACTTGCTAATACGTTTATATACGAAAAGGTTGATTTATCAAGATGTGTAGGAACACTTCAACAGAACAGGTCTGTTTTATGAGATCAGCCACATGTCACAGAACTGTTCTGGACAAAATAGGAACAGTGACCAATGATGTGTATTATTTGGATCATTCGGACTACTGTTCTAATATTGAGTGTTATTTCCGCAACATTTCGGCCGATGTAACCTCCGACCTTCATCAGGTGTATCTTGTCGAACTAAGGAATCTTTATGTCGAACTCGGGAATCTGTACGGAATTTCAAACGGAACCCTTTATTTAATCCACGGGGGCAGCATGCTCTCGTTCAGTTAGCCATGAAAGCCTTGAGTAATTTTCAATTGTATTCTTAGTATCCTCCGCACTGAAGATTGAACTTTCAACCTTCAGAAGACTGTCACTTAGAACTGATTAGACTAAGCACTTTTATCCGTCGCGCCACGGGTCATCCAAGATAAGAACAGTAACCCGAATAATACAAATTATAAAATAATACAAAGTTCACTTAGAACTGATGTTTACTTAGTACCTATCCATTACACGACGAAAAAGGCCGGAGGTTACATCGGCCGAAACGTTGTGAGAATAATCCAAATGATACAAATTATCAATCCTCATTTAAAAAATTTAGAAACATAGTGGTCAATGACGTCACTTCAGGATTAAACCGAAAAGTGGAAAAACAGTACGTAGACGTCCGAGTTGTATCTTTTGTATGAGTGACAACGTGGCTAAATAAACTAATGGCTGACAGCTCTATCGTCATGTGATCTGGGACGCCATTTATTTGGAAAAAATCAACTCCTAACATATTGTTTACGTCTCTGGTTTAATGAATGAAGATTTATAACAAATATTTGTTTAAAAAATGCATGAGTTATCTTCCCTTGCAATCACTACGACTTGAATAAAGTAAGCAACCATTAATCACAACTTTTGTTGAATTTAGAGGAAAATATGAGTGTACTTTTAGATATTTGTGAAAAGGTACATGTTTTTGCTAACTTGAGAGGGGGGGGGGGCAATTTTCTTTCCCGTTCGATGGTGTAGGGCAAACTAGAGAATTTTTTTCTGGGATCACGAGTACTTGTTTCATGAAGAGTAGAAAATTAACCTTGGGTTTACTTCATGCAGCCTCGTAACTTGCTTCCCCCGAGTTTGTCCTCCTTTAGTCCTCACATTCCATGTGTAATGTTTCTGACAAAGGGGAAAGAATTGCTGTTCTCTGAGTCGGCTGTTGTTTTGAGTGGGTGGTATATGGATACTTTCAATCCTCTCATAGTATTCATCATCTCTCAACTATCAATCTTTCAATCTGATTATTTATCCTCGAGTGGTTTTTAAGCCGTTATAATTGGTGACTCATTAAAAAATTATAAATATCAATCTTTTAAATGGACTTTAAGCAGAATCTAATGAACGAAATCTTAGATATTTGCAAAAACCTACCATTTTCTAGAATTTTAACTCTTAAATAATTTTTGTTTCAAATATGACACATTCCAACAAAATGCCTATTTAATATAATATTCAACGAAAATGTGTCAAACTGCAACTTGTTTCACATCTGCAACGAGCCTGTTGGCAAGTGTGAGTAGGTATTAGTATGATGTTGCATCAGCACACCAGCTAAATATGTAATCAGTATCTTCGATGTCACGGGCGAGTGTCATCGGTGTGTCATCTGCCTAATTCAAGAGACTGAACTTTTAAATCTGGTCATTATAATAGTAAGTAAATATTATGTTATGATTCTTTAGTGTATTATGATTATTAAGATGCATATATTGTAGGGTTTTGTTATACATGTAAAATCTTATGCCATTTGTTTCACATTTACAACATCATTTATTTTTGTTCAATTAATTTTTTTTTTTCAAAAAATAATTTATACTAATTTATATTACCCCTATAAAACGTTTTTCACTTGATAACATTTTTTTCAAACCAATATAAAAAATAAAGAATTTAAGAGTTAAATTGTAATTTTACTTTATCGCAAATAAATAATTCAAAGTGTAATATCTGTTCCTCCTAGCATTAATGGTCGTTTAACTGCATACAAAATTTTGTGAATAACTAATAAAACAATTTTAAGCAAATCAGAAGATTAACAGATAGCGATAAAAACATAAGTTGTTTCAAATTAAATTTGCAGACCCATAAAATATATTTCATGAACGCTCCTAGGACTGACTTTCACTCCAGATCTCAAATAGTAGAATTATATCTAATAAGTTGCTAAAGTTGCTTGAACGATGGTTGAATCATTCTATATATTTGACTTCTAATGCCATCCTTTACCTATACAAGAGTCAGCCACATCTGGGGAGGTGGCGCTCGGAGCACTATTTCTTATCTTGACAGAGTTCAAAATTGACTTTGCAGTCTAATGCGAGATTTTCTCTTATGTTCTTTATAGCCCTTTTTTACAGAAGAGGCATTGCTAGTCTTTCTCTACTCTATTGTTGTTTCCATGGAAAGTGCTCGACTGGGCTTCAATCTCTAGCTTTTCCTTGTGAAACTTTTATATCAAGAACTCGCTTTGGTACCATCACTGCAAAGAACGGAATTAATATGTTATAAAGTTTAAGATAAACTGTGGCTCAATATGTGAAGTACATATATTAGTATGGTTAGCTTGATCAAGTGGCAAAAAGAAGGTGTTGTATATAATGTATCATGCTGCTTTTTTGAGAATCATATTTGCATAGGGAATACCATTAAATAAACGATTAATTTAGTAGATGGGGCTAGGAATTAACAAAGATAACTATAAAGTAAAATATGATGATATTTCACAATCATAATTTCAACACAAAAATCTACAATAGTTATATACACACATGTATAATTAAGTTCAAATTAATCTCACAAACAAAAAACATAGTGCAAAGATCCGTTTTCTTCTCATTATCCTTAAAAAAATCTTAAGTAAAGATAAACTCACGATATTTGATACTGGATGACCCAAATCTAATAGCCTGCCTTTTCCCTTTCTTACCCTACGCTTTGTTACCCTGTCTGCCACCCTTCCTTTCATATTATGCCCCTAACTTTACTTCTTCCTCTCTTCTCACTACCTGGCTGATACGAACCTATGAGCAACTTCTCCCTCTCCCAAACACTTATCATCGCTTCCACACCCTACACACTTTACTTTCATACCCTCGACCATCTTATCACTTTATCTTCCTCCCTCATTCTTTGTATAAAACTTCAATAAAAGTTTCATTCCATGTCTAAGACTAACTAATCAAGTTGAAATAGCAGAGCCAATGAACTTTTTAAAATGTTTCTGCATCAATATATTTTAAATAGCCTGTTCCCTCGCTTATCATCTCATTCAATTTCATTTCTTTCAGAAATTTATTTTCCTTTAAACAAACTCCCTCATAAAGATATAATACCAGGAAAACCCGGCGTTACTCGGGATTGAATGAGGATCACTACTATGTACTTTTTCACTATGCTCATGACATCATATTACTTTTTTTGCTTTTACTATGCCTCTCCTTCCATTTCGCCTCCTTATATAGTCAGAAGAAGCTGCAACGTTGGAAAACTGTCTGAATTAGTGTCTTATACATATAGTTTAATTTTTATTAAAATCGGATATACGTATTTGAGCTTTTAAGGGGGTTCTGTCCCCATGGGTCACTTAGAGGTGGAGGGGGCACGTAGATATTCAACACATAGAGAGTGACATAGAGATTCGGGATCACTTGTATTGTCTTCATCAGAGAATTTTATACATATGGTATACATTTCATCAAAGTATGATATATTTGAAGTTTTAAAGGTGGTTCGGCCACATAAGTTAGGAGGGCACTTAGAGATTCAGGACCACTTCCATTGTCTTCCCCAGAAAATGTTATACATATGATTTAAATTTCATAAAAATATGATTTATTTGAAGTTTTAAGAAGATTATGTCCTCATAGCCCTCTTAAGGGTACACTTAGAGATTCGGAAACACTTCCATTGTCTTCCCTGATAAATCTTACATAAGAATATACTTTTAGATTTTATGTAGATTTTCTAACCTTTCTTTCTATAGGAAACACACAAGCATAACACACACATTCACACAGACTGAGTTATATATATATATATATATATATATATAATAATTTATAAATAGTATTTAAAAATTAACCCATATACACATGTGTTTCATTCCAAACCTGTAATCATCAGTATGGGAGGGGACAATCCCTGCTGGTCACACTGTTCAAACCCCAATATGAAAGTCATATTTGACTCAGTAGTCGGAGCGCATACTGATGTGTCCACTATGCATTGCCATAGAAATGGAAGAGTAAATTAACGTCTAAATGATAAATCCAGCGGCCATATCAGCAAGCCGTCAAGAGAACTCAATAGGCGGAGCCTAGAGTATTGCATTATGCTATAAATACTGGCTTGTTGTTAACTTAATTAAAGTGCTCAATCTAGCAAGAGCTTTGAATAATTATTTATAAATAATATTTTCAAATTAACCCATATACACATGTGTTTCATGCCAAACCTGCAATCATCAGTATCGGAGGGGACAATCCGTGCCAGTCACACGGTTCGAACCCCAATATAAAACAAAGATGTATATGTGCATTAATTTGTCTACACATCAGTTGTGAATGTAAAACCAATGGCATATTTTAAATTGAGTGGATGTTTTAACCTCGTTTAGAATGATTAAAAGTTTTATAGTAATCTATCATATAAAAGTCTGTCTGTGTGTGTGCATGTCTGTGTGTGCTGCTTAAAGTAAAAAAAAACTACTTAAGACACACTCACAAAGCTGATATATTATTTTTCACGATTGCCTTGGACAAAATATAGACACATTTTTTAAAATATTCTTTTAGCGATCAACAAGAACAGAATTAGTCAGGGAGGGGGGTCAGCATTTAGAGCGATTTTTAATGTTATTATGTAGTAATTCGTCAACGAGAGAGGGGGTGACAGAGATAGAGGAGGAGAAGGGAGAGGGGAAGGCGAGGGAATAGACAGTGATGGAGGAGAGAGAGAAGTTTTAAAAGAAAGATGTTACACACATATTTTAACTCTTCTATTCTGTTGTCCATGCCATTCTCGGGCAACGTCGCGTAACTATGCTAGTGTATAATAAAGGATTTGGTTATTTTCACCTTTACGCCCATTTAATGGCGGGAACCATTTTTCTAAAAGAAATGTTTGGTGCTTTTGTATTAAAAAGCCGAAAAAAAGTTGTTTTTTTTGTCTTTGTGTGTAGGAGAGGTAAATAAGGGGCAGGTAACTCTTCACAACAGCTCTAGCTTTTAAACAATATATTTTCATAAAATGTAATTTAAATAAATTTAATTAATAATAACCCTAACCCTAACTGTCTGCGGTAAAATACAGTATATCTTCGAACTTGAAAGTGTTAACATCCATGTTCCTAATTTCAGATAAAATCTTGATCAAAAATCGTAGTAAGAGTCACCTGCCCCTTACTTACCTCTCCAACACTATAAGACAATAAAAACTTTTTTTCGTCTTTTTATTACAGAAGCACCAAATGTTTTATTTTAGAAACGAATTGTTAGAAAGAACAATAGTTGTAATATTTATAATAACTCATTGTAGAGTTGAGGGAGAAGCTTGTTGGAGATCGCCATTATGTAGTAGGTTCTCTGTGGCTGTATCCATCTTACTGGCCTTGTTAGGAATGAAGAACAGTTGTCACCAAGTTTTCGATTAAAAGGAAAAGTTTCTTTACAATTTAAATCAATTTTATTCAAAAGTTTCTTCAACACAAAATATGTTTCGGAAAGATTTATGAAAACAGCAATATGAAACAGGTTGATTCAGCAGACATGTATGCACTGTATAAATGGAATTTAGTCTATGAGTTCCCTCTCGTTTAGCAAAGCCATAGCTAGAGGCGAAAAAAGAGACATCTCAAACGGAACTGTTTATACAGGGTGGGCCAAAATAAGGGTCCTATCTTTAAATTTGAATAACTTGAATTTGAATAACTTCCACAAAATAAAAGTTAAACTCACCAAACATTATGTGTGTGTAGACTGACCCTTCCGAGATTTTTTGAAATAAACAAAACAGATTTTAGCCGAAAAACACTTCTTAAAACTTACAAAAACTAAAGTATTGTTTTTTACACTGTTTTGAGTTTTTTTAAGCAAAAATAATGTTTTCTAAATGAGGGTACGTTCCTTAGGGCTAATACGGCTCATGCTTGCTTCGGAAGGGGTCCTTTACTTATTCTAAAAAAAAAAATTTTTTAAATCAATAAATAAAAAAGTTATGAATTTTTAAAAATAGGACCCTTATTTTTGCCCACCCTGTATTTCCTGGGAAAATGGCTCAAGCGAAATTAGCCGCCTACATGAAGAATGTTCTTATCACCCACCGTATCACTACGCAAGAAAGAACCTTCCAGTGTGTTCTTACCAAATCATGTACTAATCACTCCGTGAGTGAGAACATGTACGTGCAAAAGAAAATAGACTGTAATTGCTACACGATAATTGGGCAAAATGTGATCTTTAATTGGACACTTCATGTCTGAAATAGTCTTCATTTTTCAAAAATGAAATTACATAAAATTTTGGTCCATTTTTTAAAATCCCCTTGATAATTCGGACTAGGCATTTTTTTTGCATTTTGATATGTTTTCAAGAAGCATTCACCTAAACCTATCTAATAGTAAAGACCACGTCGAATCAGACGGGAATAAAAACAAAATGGCGAATTGTTGATCAGCAAACATCACGTTCAGATGGCTCGGCTTTTTTATGTATCTAGACGACCGTGTGCTTCTGTTCTCCTCAATTCACTTAAAATAAATGCATGCACAGAAGTTGTTCAATGGGGTTAAGATTGTGATCAATGGACGACTTCTATTCCGTATATATTTGTATCATGGAATTTCTCGATCATTAGTATAATGGTTAAGTGCTATTTCTGTTATATATACATATTTTTTTTTATTGTTTCATGTATATAAACATATATTATAATATCATTAGGTAATATGTTATGCATATACATTTTCAGTATTTACTTTAACAGTGCTCAGTATGTGAGCAGAGCTTAGTAATAGCATGACAATATATTTATGACAATTCAGTTGATGATTTCTCTCTACCTTTGATTGTTAACAAACAGAGAGTGTGGGGGAGACAGACAGACAGACATACGGACGGAGAGAAAGTGATAGAGACCATATAGAACAAGAGAGAGGGGGTCAAGCATCATATAACGGGAGAGGGTGAAAGTGATAGACAGAAACATAGTAAGAGATAAGGCGACTTTACGAATTAACTCATAGAGAGTATAAGTTGAACCGTGGGTTTACTTTCAGCAGCCTCGTAACTCTTACTTCCCTTATTTTGTCCTTTAGTTCTTACATTCAATGAGCAATGTTTCTGACAGAGGGGGAAGAATTGCTGTTTTATGGGTCGGAATCTATCCATCTAAAACTCTTCGTAGGCCTTTTTTGACCTTGAAGTAGTATTTTTTTTTTAACTCCTTACATCAAGTGACTTCATGCCTTGTCTGGAGCCATTTCCATAAACAAAATTGCAAATTACAGCTTATTAGAAAAATTAAAATGGAATTTTTTTCAAATATTACTCAATCCGTGACCTAAAGTATATTTTAGCATGTATTTTGTATTATTGAGATATAGATAACATCTTTAGGAAACAAACATTGACTATAGGGACTGGAAAATTAAACTGAAAGAATCTGTTTCTTTCACCAAGAAATAAAAAAAAAAATGATTGAAAAAAATAACCACAAAAAATAAAGAATTATCCGATTTTGATGAAAATTTCAGTATTTATTAATTAATAAATTAATGGTAATATAAAGTATTTATTTTATTTAAAAAAAAAAGATGTTTTAGGTTGCTGAAATTACTTTACTCCGTCCCCATTATTTCAAAGATAAAAGGGGGAATGAAGTAAGGGGAGTTAACTTATTTTCAGGGGGAGGGGGCATGATAAGGAATACCATCACAGAATAGTATAGAAAAGTATGCAAGGGGAAATAACTATATTTTCTAGAGTGCATGATCAGGGATAACTTCACAGACTTAAAAAAAATTAATGGTTATATGAAGTATTTATTTTATTTTTTTTAAATAAATGTTTTAGGTTGCTTAAATTACTTTACCTCTCTCTCCATCCCCATTATTTCAAGGAGAAAATGCGTTTTATTATACCCACAGTCGAAACTAAGTGACCACCTTGAAGGTGCAAATAAAAACAAGATTTTGTAGAAAATGTAAAAAATTTGAAAACTTAAATGTAAAAAAAAACAAAAGTAAATATCTAAAAAGTTGTAAATAAAAACATTTTTTTTCATTCACATCTTCAGAGTGTTATATCTTTGTAAAGATGCTTACTGAGTTTCGACTACTTTTACTTTCATTGCCCGTCCCTCCAGTAGTACCATTGGGAAAGGGGTGAACACTTCTCTTCTGTGGGTAAAATAGCAACTTGTATTCAATGTATCATTTACAATAAATACTAACGATAAAAGGATATGCTGTAAAACAGACACATCAAACCTTTGTCAAACATCACAATCTATCACTTTTCAAAAGTTTGGTAACTACCAAAATGGCAACTGTAAAAAAAAAAAGAAACTTCCACTTGTTCCTGTCTTTCGCATCCCTTCGCTGGCTTTTCAAAATATTATTAAGAAAATGGTCGCTACTTGCCTTTGAGATTAAAGTGCACCCCATAGACTGGTATTGTCTTGGCCTTCGGGGCTTCATTTACGCCGATCTGTGGGTTTGTTCTGTGCAGTTCTAGGAGGTCCACCTTCACAAGCTTTGCCTCCCCTCTTTGGGGAGGAGTAAGTTTATTGCTAATGCCTGAGGCGCCCCTACCGGGAAATGCCGACGGGGCTGCCAAGGCAATTTTTAATGGCGAGAGTGCTCACCTTCTCGGGCGCTGGCTTTTCAAGCCTCACTTTCCGACCCGACCTTGGGTCACATCTTACCTTGTGTGAGTAAGATAAAACTGGCCTTGTGCCTAACCTCCTGGAGAGGAGGTAAATAAATACTTGCCTACCGGCCTCAATCTCATTCTTTCTTTTATCAATCCAGGTGTTTGAATTATATTTGCATATTCTTATCCAAACAGCATCTTTCCCAACATCCTGACTTCTCGGGTAAATCAACATTAGCTGGTTAATCGCACCAGATTCAGTTTCTCCTACGGTTACAAATAATGCATGTTGCCACACGAATGATCTACATGGCAGACAAATGACACTTTCTCTTGGTAACTTTTTTTTACAAAAGTTTTTCAATCTTCATAGTTGCATAAATACCAATTGATTCACTGGGATTTGAACTGCACATAACAAAATAAGCAGTGACGGTATACATAAGGGCAACGACGCACCACCTATTATATAAAAGTATGGAAGGGTAAAACGGAGCAAGGGGAAATAGCTTTATTTGCAGGGTGTGCATGATAAGGAATACCATCACAGAATAGTATATGAAAAGTATGAAATAAAACAAGGGGAGATAACTTTATTTGCTAGAATGCATGATAAAGGGATAACTTCACAGACTATGAAATTGGCTATGCTGAATTAAAATCTAATCAAATCTACTGTGGTCATTTATGCACTAATATTGTTGAGGAATTATGTATGAACTCCATTAGTTATGCGTAAAGGACCAAATCATGTTCAGTTAATCGTAAATAAAGTATTATGTTGAAACATTAAATAACTTCAGAAAAGGTGTAAATGCTGCAAACAGACGAACCAAACCCAAATAATTATTTATAGACACAATTCTTTTTGTTATAACGATTGTCTCCTGCTTTTTTCTTATTCTCTTATTACAGTAGGTACAGGCTGATCCCCCTTCACACACACCAACAAAAAACAATTGATAAAAATATTATTAAATCACACCGACTGAAGGTTTCACCTACCAAATCTTTTGGCTGGCTTGATTGTACGGCCAGATCATGATGTGTGGTTAGGAGGGGTGTTACTTTATTGATTTGTATCATTTGTTGTGGTTGTGTGTGGGGGTGTTTAGTATGTTGCTTTTTAGTTTTCTGTGTGTTTAGTCTTTCGATAGGAAGGCTTTGTGTGGAGCCTGCTTCTACTCTGGGTGTGGGGCTTCCGATGGGACCCTGTGAGGCCTCGGGTTGATAAAGCTGGGAGCTCATTGAGGCCCGAGATAGGTCTTCCTTCAGGTGCTTTCTATTCCTTGGGCGGGTGACTATTTGCTAGCATCCTTCTCCAGTACTCGAACATGCTGTCCAACCTGCAGATTGGTGAGATCACAAGCTTTTTTTGTGTGGTGTTGTTGGCACATCTTACTGGAAGGTTCCCAACCAACTTCTTGTTGTACAACAGCTTACCAGGGGACAGCACTATCTGGTCTATTGGAGTTGTTTGAAGGATTAACAAAACCATGTTTGCTGGACTTAAATTTCAGTCTATGTTTCAGTTATCGCTTTACATGAAAATCATGTTCTTTCCAAAATATGTCCTAAATATCTTCCGCAGCATTGGAGGTAAACTTTAATACATCGTGGAAAAGTTTGAATTATTCAAACACATTAATCTTTGGGGATTTCCCTGACTTTTGTTGTGATTGCTGCCAATCGTTTGGTGTGTGTTCTGATGCACATCATCCTTGAGATAATCCCACATATAAAAAGCCGGGGAGTTCAAGTCCGGTGAATGCAGCACTCAATCAACATCACATTCCCTGCAGAACAGTTGCTGCTGAAATCACTCTTTCAGACAGACTAGGAAGTCATTTGATGAGTGTGTTCTGGATCCACTGTTCACCTCAATCTATCCCAGTGACGAACAAAAGTTGTTCAGCACAGCCATATAATGCTCTGTATTCACCATTTAAGGTCTTCGATTTTCGTCTTCGAATTAATATGAGCTGATGATGGCATTTTTAGAGATTTCTATGATGTACACTTTGTTGAGTGTAACGGTCTCTGTAACGCATGTTCTGGTGCAGAACAAACAATACATGTAAACAGCAAAAATAATGCTTGAGTGCAGAAAGTGCACTTCGTTAGAGAACCATACATGATCAAAGAAGTGTTGATTATCTTCGATTGAGTTTATTTATATCACAAAATAATTCACAAAATTTATATCACAAAATGTATATCACAAAATAATTCACAAAATGTATATCACAAAATAATTCACAAAATGTATATCACAAAATAATTCACAAAATTTATATCACAAAATAATTCACAAAATTTATATCACAAAATAATTCACACATTGTTATGCATTTTTCAAGTTAGAAGCATTGCAACCGTGCCGCCGAACTTCCGTTTTAACATGAGTCCATAACCAGATCGGTGTAGTGCGGAAAAATGTCGTCTGTATATTTTTGGTCAACGAATAAGGAAAGGAAAATGATTTCAATATTTTTGGTCAACAAATAAGGAAAGGAAAATGATTTCAATATTTTTGGTCAACGAATAAGGAAAGGAAAATGATTTCAATATTTTTGGTCAACGAATAAGGAAAGGAAAATGATTTCAATATTTTTGATCAACGAATAAGGAAAGGAAAATGATTTCAATATTTTTGATTAAAACTAAAACGTTAAGTTCTTGGAAAGTTTTTACTAGGCCTATCACACAAATCGGATTTTCAGAAATCCATTCTTAACATGGAGAGGACGAGTGGAGGGGTGCTTTTAACTATTCTGTAATTTCACCGAAATTTGTTGAGCCGTAAAAAATAATTAAAAAAATGTTTGTCGGCACAGAATCACATTTTTATTTTTTTTCTACAAATACGATGGGTGCGATGCACCCCCCCCCCCAAAAAAAAAAACTGCTCTCTCCATGTTAAGAGTGGATTTAAAAAAATCCGACTTAGTTTAAATTAACAAATATCTATGACCAAAAATATACAGATGTCATTTTCCGGACTACACCGGTCTGGGTTAGGACTCGTGTTAGAACGGAAGTTCGGCGGCATAGGTGTGATTCTTCTAATCCCATTTTTCTACGTCCTCCTCTGTAAGTTTTTTTTATTTCTGGTAGATCAAATAAAGATGTGATTTAAGTACATCACTTCAAAGGTTCTCATAAGATTCCGAGCTCATAACTGTGTTGTTGAAATGATTTCAACTGAGTTCTGTACAGCTTCACTTCCTTACTGTCTTATCACTCATCCTTGAACAAGAATAAGCGTCGGAGGCCAAAAACTTGCTTTCTGATGTTTGCACCATTAGTCACTGCTGCCAACTGCCGATTTGGTTCCAGAGTGAAATGGTAAATCCATGTTTCAGCCATTTTCACATATTGACGTAATATCCGAGTCAGTGTACGGAAAAGTTGTTGATAAAACAGATGCACCTGGCGATTGTCAAAAGATAAGATAATTATCGGATGACCAAAAAGTTATTTGAAAATAAAATAAAGCTCACAACCAGACAAACACCCGCACAGGAAGAGGCAGCTATCGGATGACATGAAGGTCAGTTTTGATAAGAAACACTGTACCAAAACATGAAACACCTGCAGCGGAAGAAGCGACATAGACTGATCAATTGTTATAATGTAAAATCATGTTGACAAAAAGATATGCACCTGCAGTTGAATCACTTAAACGGTAAAAACCCAATGTCAAAAGCAAGAGATATGTCGGAAGGGTTAAAGGCCATTTTACCAGGTGCAAGTGTATCATGACAAGAAAAGATAGACAGATTTGTTGAATTGTCAAATGAGTTCAAGTCGTCACCGAGTGCAACCTCGATGAGGTCGTCGAGTTGGCCACGAAATTGTTATATAATAACAACCGAAAATTGAAAGTTGTGAGTTGACGATCGAGCCTCGGAGAAGAATCAATGGTGTGATTCCATGTGCACAAATCCTCTCCAACCACAACCTTCATCGTCACCAACAAATAAAGATACATCTTATATTTTAATAAGATACATGTGTTGTCATTTTTATTAAGCCCTGCATAATACTACAGTAAAATCTCTTTTCGTTTGCATTGAAACAGTAGCAAACAATGCTCTAAATCATGAACACATTGTTGTTATTAATCAGCTGTAAGCAAACGCGACACCCATATTGAACACAGCTTTCTCATTGACAAATGTTCATGCAAAATGGTGAATACATCGCCTTCTAGTATCTTCAGATCTTTTGAATTAGCGGTGTGCATAGTGCCATACACTCTAAACATCTGGACCCAGTCAAAAATTCAGTTTTCTGATCGAGCATGATTTGGTGGTGCTTCTTTCATAATTTTCAGATAGATACTTGCATACAATAAATAAATAAATTAGAAAGAAATAAACCCTGAGCATAAAATAAATGGTTATTCTTTTGGAACTATTGAATCAACATAGTTCTTCAGTCGTTACCTGTTTACCAACAAACAATAGAAAATATATACTGTTTCTGTCGGTTGGGAGATGAATTTTGAATAAGAAGAGTACAAGAGAACAGAGGGGGAGAGTGATATTGTAACATGGAACAAAAGATTACTATAATTGAGTACAGGTGTCTGTGTGTGTGAGGGGGGGGGCGAAAAGAGATACGTTCTGATGAAAAAAAAATTCGTTTTAAGATAAAAAAAAAAGAAAGAAAGAACCACCTGTTCTTTTTTATGCTAGGCGTAAACTGTCTTTTTCTTGTTTGACCAAGACATATTGGGAACTCTATCATCGAATATGTCATGCACAAGGTCTAATTGTATACCTTCAAAAGGAAAAGAAGAAGAATTAAAATTAACAGTTTTATTTAAAGATTTGTGAATTCTGTTTTATTCAAAAAATTGTGGTGTCCTTTATTAAAATAACCTCCAGAAGGGGTGATATGCCGTTAAACGAACAAGCCTATTTACCCAATTAATAGTAATTGGTTCTTGCAAACTGGTAGCTCAAATTATACAAGTTTTCAGAATCAGGTTTGTGATATTTTTTTAGGTTAGGATTGATAATTTGGATTATTCAGACTACTATTCTCAGCTTGGTTGTAATATCCACAACGTTTTGGACGATGTAACTTTCAGCCTTCTTCAAGTGTATCTTTTTGAACTTGGGGAATCTTTATGTCGAACTTGGGAACCTAGTTCGAAAAGATGCACCCGATGAAAGTCGGAGGTTACATAGTCCAAAATGTTGCGAAAATAACAACCAAGATGAGGATAGTAGTCTAAATGATACGAATTCTCATCATCAGTTCTTAAATTCTTTTCTTTACTCAGATTGTGGCAATTGTCTATAAACACTGGCAAAGATAGAAGAAAAAGTTGCCTTTACTTTGGCAGCAGAATAAATTTAAGGTGTACAAAAAAAAAAAAAAAAAAAGAGAAAACTGGTTCAGCTTTTCACAGAGGAAACATTTGGGACATAAAAGAAAGGAAAACTTGCTCCTCCTCCTCTCCCCCTCCTCCATGTTAATCTCAGCCCAAACCCAGCGCCAGATTGCTTATAGTGGGAGATGCCGCAGTTGCCACAGGCCTCGTGTCTTCTGGGGCCGAGCATTCAAGAAAATCTTGTTTCATTATATCTAGTGCCATCTTAACAGCATTATAGAGCCTCGGGCGAAGCGGTGCATTGGGGCCCCTACAGACACGGGAATAAAAATGTAAAATGGTCGATAAAATTAAACATATATTTATTGCATCGATACTTCCAAACAGAATAATAAGTGCTCAAACATTATAAAGAAAAATATGCTGTACAGCAAAGATAAAGCAACGCATCATCTTCAATATGAACAGATGTGAAATGAGCACCACCATCATCATCACCACCATCATCATCATCACCATCATCATCATCATCACCATCATCATCATCATCACCATCGTAATCATCATCATCATCGTAATCATCATCATCGTAATCATCATCATCACTACCATCGTAATCATCATCGTAATCATCATCATCATCGGTTTAACGTCTGTCGAGTGACATGGCTATTTTCCAGATTTGCATTTCTTTTTTCCACATGCTGTATTTGTCTTTACCTAAGACGGGTGGTGAAATGTATTTTGAAGCCATGAACAGATGTGAAATATGCATCATCATCATCATCATCGGTTTAATGTCTATCGAGCGACGTCGCCATTTACCAGATTTGCATTTCTTTCTTCCATGTGCTGTATTCGTCTTTAACGGTGAAATACATTTTGAAGCCATGGCTACGTTTAGCTCTGCTACCAATGTTAACACAGAAATAAAGGATTGTTAATATGTAGAAAGAAGAATGTAAACACGTAAATAACAGACTTCGATAACGGATACGAAGATAATATTTTATTCGTGCTCCCCTACAAGCTAAAAAGTAAACAATAATGGCGGCCTCCCGACTTCTGGCTAGAAGCCACCTCACCACCTGGGAGAGTGTTCAGGGGAGATCACTCGGATAAATCATCATCATCATCATCATCATCATCATCGGTTTAACATTTGTTTTACATGCTTGAACGGCTTTTAGAAATTGATTTCCAAACTAACCTATCTCTGGCCAGGTCTTTATTTATTTCTCTCTCTCTCTCTCTCTCAAATCTATTCTCATCAGTTCTATAACTTTTTTGCTTGGCCATCCCTGCCAACTGACCTGTATTACTCTAAAAGTTCTGCGTCTACTCACCCAAGCACTTTCATCCATTATTTTAATGTGACAAAACCAACAAAGTCTCATGTTCTACACACATGTCTCTACTATACTGTCTAGATTTAATCTTCCTCTGAGGTCATCTGATCTAAGCCTGTCGATGCAACACATATCCTTAACCTTCACTGGCCAGTTTTCACTTCCATACATCATCACATTGCACATACATGCCTGCTACACCCTTCTCTTAGTTGACAGTGGTAATGCTCTACTGGTTAATAATGGCAGACGTTTCCTAAACTTACTCCATCCATTCCTATCTCTTGCTATCACATCAGCACCAGCTCCCTCCAGTGCTCCTCCATAACAAATATTTATTAAGTACAGTTGCAACACTGATTTTCCAGCACCGTTGGTTTCGGATATTAGCCAGATTAACCGACTTCACTTTTACAATAATTCATCAACACACTTCTAACTCACTAATTATACACTTCTCATGTTTCATTATACACCTCTCATGTTTCATTATACACCTCATGTTTCATTATACACCTCTTATGTTTCATTATACACCTCTCATGTTTCATTATACACTTCTCATGTTTCATTATACACTTCTCATGTTTCATTATACACTTCTCATGTTTCATTATACACCTCTCATGTTTCATTATACACCTCTTATGTTTCATTATACACTTCTCATGTTTCATTATACACTTCTCATGTTTCATTATACACCTCTCATGTTTCATTATACACCTCTCATGTTTCATTATACACTTCTCATGTTTCATTATACACCTCTCATGTTTCATTATACACTTCTCATGTTTCATTATACACTTCTCATGTTTCATTATACACTTCTCATGTTCTGAAACTACTAAGGATTGTTAGAAAACTAAACAAGCGGTTCAACTTTTTCTTTGATGGAAATAGGCTGGTGTTTTTGTTTAACATCACCTGTCACTTGAATTTGTCTGCAAAGCCAAACTAGTGTTAACTTTAAGCAGAATAAGATATGATCTGAAAATAAAGTTAGACTACCATCAGCAGATGCAGTGTAAACAAAGAAATTTATGGCGCCCAGTAAGCTAGTCTAGCAGCAGCAGGATTTTCAAGTTCCCTCTCGTGATTTTAACCAGATTAAAAGAGGTGCCATACTATCAGTTGCTAGAAAATCAGAGTTATGCTTGTATAGTATTTATTTATTGACAGACAATCACGACATGCATAGATTAGCACGATGCAACTATGTTCAAATGGCCCTGGTTATATTGCGATGATTTAGAAAAGTGTCTTGATCAATGTTTGGTTCATTTTTTAGCATAATTCAAAACTGACATCATATCTATCATTGATCCCACAAAAGACGCCTTGGAATTGCAATTATATCGCCTGTTAACAGACAAAAATCATAGTTTAGAGTTAAATTTTCCAACGGTAGAAATCTCTCTACAAATCCGTCTCTCACTTATGGTGACCAATTGTAGTTGAGAAAGATGATTTTCTAACTTGAAGAGAATCAAAAATGAACAGAAAAGCACAAATGGGGCAAGAAAAACTTAAGAATTTAACATTGAATATAGATATTTATGTGAGATTGACATTCCTGATATACTAAACAAATTCTAAATGCTATATCTAGAAATTATAGCTCATAAGTGTTTACATTATGTGTCACTTACTGCATCTACCCGGCGTTGTCAGGGAGTGAAAGAAGAAAAAATGACTGAATTGTTAAGAAATAAATCAAAAGTAAATTTGGTGACTTAAGCAAATTATTTTGCGAAACACTATTTCTTAAAAGTTTGTTTTAGTAATTGACGTTAATGGATTATTAGTAAAGAACAAATAAAAATGTGTAATTAATGTGGAAGCTTCTCTTTAATGTTTCAAAATATAATATGATTATAGATAGTTATTTTTGCCAGGGAAATAACTAATGGTGTGATTACTCCCCTTTAATCTATAAGAATATTTGGTGAGTAATCGAAAAGATCTCCACTCTAAAAAGTTTTATTTTCCAGAATAAGTATTTTCAGAAAGATACTGACGCTAAATAAAATGTATTTGTGTCAATAATATAGTGAATGGCGAAAAAATAGGCTAGTTTGAATCAAGTATTGATATGTTAAACGGATTTCTATTTGACTTCAAAATTCGGGCAAGACAACTTTGTATGTTAGATTTATATTTATCTCTGACTTTCTTTGAAAGTGCTCTCACGATGTGCAAATGCGAATATATTTGAATAAATGTTGTGTACATCAGCTAGATTTTGTAATATTCAAGTGATTCAGCTCTTATGACATTTGCAGTCACGTGTTTTAAAGACAACTCTAAATGAATAGGGAATAATTCATACGTTTCATCCCAAAAGACACTTAGCAAGAATAACATGACTATCAACGGTTTCATTAGGAGAAAACGACATCATTTCAACATTTTCCATTATTAATATTGAATAAAGCAGAATTCTTACAGTATTCGTCTCAGTAAGATGCATTAAAACACGCATAATGATTGAGTGCACTTTGAGACGATGGATTTAAGTAGGAATCACTTAATTTCTTTCGTCCTGATTATTTGAATCTATCAGATGCATCTTACGTGGCAAAAAGTAGGGATATGCTGGAGAAAAAAGAAGGATAATTTACACTTATTTTTAGAGGCATAAAAACAGCTCTAATGGAGGATTGGTCCGTCAATCTCTCCATTGGTCTGTCATACTGCAATAGCATTTTCGTTGCTAAATGGACAGACTGAATGGATGCATCTTATTTTAGATACGCCCGAGAATCTCTATAAAGACCCTGATCAGACGGTAGTCGTCGTCGTCATCATCATCGGTACTTTTGGAAAAAGCTATTCAAGAAAATTTCAGTACTTATGCCATAAATTCCGAGTTTCACCGAACACTTCTGAGACTGGCGGACATTAACAAACTTCACCAAACAATCTATACGGTTACGAACCGAACAGTTTTTATTTTTTATTTTTACCCTAGCCCTAACTTAGCCCTAACCTAACCCTAACCTAATCCTAAACTAACTCTAACCTAACCATAAACTAAGTTTTAGTTTGAAAAGTCCGTTTAATTCGGTTCATATTGTGTAGAAGCATCAGAACTTGATTTGGCTTTCTCCGTTCGTAGTCGGAACTGCTTACGTCACGACTGAAAATTTCTGAATACCTATTCTCTAAAAAGCACCTTATCATCTTTGGTTTAACGTGCATTTTACATACTGGTATATGTTGAAACATTTGAAATGAAGCAACACTCTTTCAAATCGAAAGACATCTCTTCAGATGGATTTACATATCTGATGATAGCGGATCACCGCTTGAAACGCGTTATATAAAATTATAAAATGATAAAATAACAAAATAATAAATAAATGTTGAAAAAAAAAACTTTTTACAAATTTTGGTAGCCTTACTCCTTTACACACACACACACACATATATATATATATATATATATATATATATATATATATAATGTATATATTCTTTCATTGGGGGAGAGTGTGGTTGACTTAATGGATACAGTTGTAATCTATAGAATCGGCTGTGCTGAGTTAAAATTCCCATTCTATCTATTAGGGTATGTTATGCACGAATACTGTTCGAAAAGGTATGAACCCACCATTTATTCCCAATAGTTATTCTGTTTCAGCATTAAACCCCCCCCCCCAAAAGGGTTGATTTGCCGTTAAACAGTCAAACCAAAAAAGATCGTTGAATCCCCATTCCTGTTTTATATTTTCTCTCAATTTCTTGTTTACATTTTGAGAAAGATAATTCAATAAAAAATATATTTTGTTTCGGACATTTTGATAATAATTTGGATTATTTGGACTACTGTTCTCATCTTAAGAAAATATACCAGTTT
Source organism: Sepiola atlantica (assembly GCA_963556195.1). Lineage (NCBI taxonomy): Eukaryota > Metazoa > Mollusca > Cephalopoda > Sepiida > Sepiolidae > Sepiola > Sepiola atlantica. Next base: position 46,324,175 of record OY744525.1, on the reverse strand, counting down.
ACACTCAACAACTAAACAAGATGTGCTAAACAAAATTAGATTTATATTATTTGGATTATTCGAACTACTATTCTTATCTCGGTTGTTATATTTACAACGTTTCAGCCGATGTAATCGCCAACCTTATTCATTTTCGAACTTAGGAACCTAATAGTCGAAGTTTCTGAATTTTTGAGATGAGGATTGATAATTTGTATCATTTGGATTATTTGAGTGTTATTCTCACAACGTTTCGGCCGATGTAACCTCCGACCTTCTTCACGTGCATCTTGTTAAACTCGGGAATCTTTATGTCGAACTCGGGAATCTGTACAGAATTTTGAATGGAACCCTTTATTTAATCTATGGAGGTTGTTATTTCTTCGTTCCATCAGCCATGACCGGGTAAAAATCTTAGGTAATTCGCAATTGTATGATTCTTAGTATCACCTGTAGTGAGGATTGAACCTTCAACCTCCAGAATACTGTCACTTAGAACTGAGTATTACTTAGATCTGTTGCACCACAGGTCCTGATGGAATGAAGGGAAGCTATCCATGAATTAAACAAGCCGTGCGTGCGTGCCCCCCCTCTGTATGTAACTCGATGTGGCGAGTGTAAAATGCAATAAATTTGGGGCATTTTGACCACCCTTTGACCCCCTGGGGGCGCGAACCAGAATTTTTCTGAGGTCAAGGATGCTCATTATATATCCAGAACAATTGCCTCTACATTTTGGCCAAGTTTCAGAAAAATTGAATGGATGGATCAAACGTTATGGGAGAAAAGGGTCATTTTTTTTGCCATTTTGGAGGCTTTTGACCCCATGGGGCGCGAACCAGATGTTTTCCAAGGTTAGCGATACTTATTTTCTATTAGGAACAATTGCTTCCACATTTTGGCCAAGTCTCAGAGAAATTGCATGGATGGATGAAAAGTTATGGGGCAAAAAATGTCATATTTTGCCATTTCGGGGCCTTTTGATCCCCTGGGGGGCTAACCAGATTGTTTTTCAAAAATCGGAGAATGTCACTTTCTAACCTGACCAAAGGTACAACTTCATGCAAAATTTCAGAGAAATTCAATGGATGGTTGCGGAGAAAAATCTGGACGGACGGACGGACGGACGGATATGCCTCAAAACATAAGTCCCCCGATTTTATAAATCGGGGTGACCAATAAAGGAATCTGTTCGAAATTCCTTACAGATTTCCGAGTTCGACATAAAGATTTCCATGTTTGATAAGACGCAACTGAAGAAGGTCGGAGGTTACATCGGCCGAAACGTTGTGAGAATCACATCCGAATAATCCAAATAATACAAGAATGTATTTCATTAAGACAATCGGTTTTGCAATAAAATCAATAGGACGTTGTACGAAATGCTGAAATTTAAATCCCATAAATAGTCTTGAGCTTCGTTTTTTCTTTTAACGACGAGTACAAAATATTTTTTTTTTACTTTTAAATAGCTCTTCCATGTCAGTTATTTTGCCATTCTTTTATTGGATTATTGTGAAGCTTGGTTCTTACATTAACTGAATGAATTATAACATACTTTGAAAAAAGTCAGCTCTAAAAGTTAATTCTTTTGAACATAAATTGTGCACAGACAGACGATATGTTATCTGATAATTTTATTATATGAATCACAGTATTAATAAACTTCTAAAATCTATCATGCACAACGTGTTTAAATATAAGGACATTGTAATAATAGCTGTTGTGTATCTGTGTGTTTATGTATATATCAGGTGCTGCCTGGTACAGCATTCACCCTGGGCGGGTTGAACCGGCTTCTTCCGAAGAAGGAAGTTTCTAGGGAATATCAAATGCACAAGCAGTCTCCGGTCGCATGTATATCTCGGTCAGGGGAGATAACGACGTTAGGTTTTTACAATTTTTGCAGGGAGGTTTCCATGTCCTCTTACATACAGCGCCTGGTATTGCTAAATGGTCACCCATCTGGTACGGACAAGGCTCAACGTTGCTTAACTTTGATCATCTAACAGGAACCGGTGTATCAACGTGATTATGCCATACATAATAATTTTAATTGAGTTCAAATTCAAAGAAACTTTTGCCATGCAATGAATATATATATGAATGTAATTGGACAAAAGTGATTACAAAATAGCATTTTTTTGGATGTTCAGGTAGATAAAGTAAAATCCTGTGAACATTGAGCGCCTAGAGCAGATTTCATTGAAATCAATATATTTTATTTACCCCCTCTCCAAGAGGTTAGGCACAAGGTCAGGTGTGGGTTTTGATAAAAGCGTTTCTGTGGATTCCTCAGTCCGCATTGTGCACCACTTAGCCACCATGCCATCAATATATTTCACGAATGTAAGTTCGACTGTAAATGGTCACCCATCTGGTACTGACCAGGCTCAACGTTGCTTAACTTTGGTGTGTCAACGTTATTATGCCATATATCAGGTGCTGCTTATCAATCAATCAATTTTATGGGCCCAAAAAATAGCAAAGTGCAACAAGCCATGTAAAAAGTCAGTTAGAAGGTATTGCATCTATATACCGTCTGAATGTTTGTCCAAGGCGACTTTAAACCTGGATATGGTAAGCATCATTACGACCTCCTCTGGCAGACTGTTCGTTGAAAAAAAGACGATGATGGTATATCTTCTGTTGGTGACCGTGGAGACCACGATGAGGTGTTAGGGTGAAAAACTCCTCTAAAGGTAGATTTACATTTCTGTTGATTATGCTGTATGCCAGAATCAGGTCCTTTCACATCCTTCGCTGCTTACGTGAGGACAGATTTAGTCTTTGAAGCTGTTCTTTGTAGGTAAGCGTGGAGAATTCCGTCACAATCCGGGTTGCCAACCGTTGAACACGCTCAAGGTGTATGCTATCTCTTTGACAATAGGGATTTGGTGCTTGGATGTTATTGTCAGTAATTTCTGCTGAGTCATATTCTATTGCGCCATTTCACACATTGTAGAGAAAATTGTTTTTTTTTATTCTAACTAAACAGTAACACTGAAAATGGCGTATTATGAAAGATGCGTGACAAAGAAAGAAATAACTTTTGTAAAAACCATTTTTTTCTTATTAAATAATACTGTGCGGGTATAAAAATGTTTCTTTGACACCTAGATACATATGAACGGAATGAATAAAGGAACGTAAATTTCTTTTTGGTTGCTTTAGGTAATGAAGTAGTTTCTAAACGAACATTGTGATAAAGCTCATTTTGATGAGTAAATAGTTCATTGCTTGAATGTAAATACATTTTATCTAATATATAAAGTAATGGTGGCCGGATTTTCAGAGTATTACCTAAATAACATTTAAGTTGATAAATAGAACTTTAACAGTTCATTGTCAATTATATTCAACGATCTTAATTCTGTTTCAGGATTGTCCACATGGGCATGTGGCATAACAGGTAATGTGTTGGTTAGTGAGTCTTCCAGAGGTTAAATGTTCGATCCTTACTACAGGCAATAATAACTAATAATAACATAAAAATTCGTCCTTCTACCCGGTCATGGCTAAGAAAATGAGAACAATCTACCCCCATGGATTAAATTAAGAGTCCCATTCAAAATTCCATATAGCATAAACATTTCCAATATCGGCTATTAGTAATATTTGGATTATTCGTACTTTATCCGTTACGCCATGGGTGCATACAGACAAAGTACTAAGTACTAAAACGGATAAAGTACTAAGTAAAATTCAGTTCTAAGTGACAGTCTCCTGAAGGTTGAAGGTTCAATCCCAAGTATGGGCGATACTAAGAATACAATTGCGAATAACTTAAAACTTCATGGCTGACAGAATGAGAACAAACTACCCCTCGTGGATTAAATAAAGGGCTCCGTTCAATATTCCGTACAGATTCCCGAGTTTAACAGAAAGATTCTCGAATTTGACAAGATGCACATGAAGAAGGTCGGAGGTTAAATCGACCGAAACACTGTGAGAATAACACTCAAGATGAGAATAGTAGTCCGAATAATCCAAATAACACAAATTATCAATCCTTATCTAAAAAATTCAGAAACTTTGACTATTAGGTTCCTAAGTGTGAAAATGAATACGGTTGGAGATTACATCGGCTGAAACGTTGTAAATATGACAACCGAAATAAGAATAGTAGTTTGAATAATCTGAATAATATATATCTATTTTTTTAGCACATCTTGTTTGGTGTGGGTGCAGGTGTTCGTGATCCTTTTTTAGTGTAGACTGGTATATTCTCTTAATATTGTTTAACTAAATCGATTGTCAATTCCTTAATTATGAGTTGTTTCAGGACTATCTTCACATGTGGAACAAGGGATCTTAGCATCTCATATTTAACAAGACCATGCATTATGTGTCACTTAACTGACAACCTGGCAGCAACTGAATTTAATCTTAAGATTTCTCTTATTTATCCATCTGTTTAATTTTCGTCAATGCTTGATTGATTTTAAAAATAAATTTGAGGGTGGGGGAATGAGTCTCTCTCATTCGGGAGGGTGTGCAGACAGACTCTACAAGTATCTGTGTTTTCACCCAGAGTGCAAAATTGAACAATCTCCTTTTTTCTCTCTCTCTCTTTCTTTCCCTATCTGTCTCTCTCTCTTTACTTCTTTCTCTCTTTTTTCTCTCTCTCTCTTTCTTTCTCTCTCTTTCCCCCTTTTCTCTTTCTCTCTCCTCTCTCTTATTCATGCTTGTAATGCTTTGATATCATAGAAAGAAAAGCAAAACAGACGACAAATTTGACCTAAATAAAATATTCTTTTAGAACAAATAAATATTCCATTATAAAACGTTGTTAGAACTTACTATATGATGTCTTAATGTTGGATTTCAATTTTAGGGTTTCATAATTTTCCATCAGCCCCTGAAAATAAATATACCTACGGATTCCTAAATTACTGGACTGAATTTTATGAAACGAATAGCTTTAGTTAATGTAGAATAAACAATTGTACTTTGAAAACTATCTGCACACTTAATTTAAAAAGTATTTATTACTGGCAGAAAATAGGCAACATTTATCAGACAATATGTATTATTTTGTCATCGATAGCTTTCTAATTACAAAATCAATATTTGATTCTGGCCCGTCAGTTTTTTTGTGGATAGTTATAGCATGTTGTTGTTAAAAATAAAATAAAATAAAATTCGATTTAATTCCCTCAGAAAAGACTTTATCCGCATCGGAATTATTTTCAAATGGTCGCCATCTTAATAAAATTGATGTAACTCTGTATTTATCTATACAGAGTTATTTCACGTTGATTGGAACAATAAAGAATATTTGGGGAAAAAATGGCATAGTTTAAAAAAAAGAAAAGCAAACCAAATAAGTAAATACACTACCGGGCAATGCCATGTAGAAACAGCTAGTTATAAATATTATCATTATTATTGTTATATATATAGATACACAAACACAAACTATTCTTATATGATCAGAAATGAAGATCCAACAATATCATGAACTTATACAATGTGAAACATATCTGAGTTAACTGTGTTGACCTGAGGCTAAGATGTCTCAGGTACGACCACCTACATAAACAATCGAATGGAATTATTCAGCAAAACTAACCTAAATCTTATATTTGAATTCTTAAGAGAAATTGGGCTGTACTATAAGATATAATATTTATATACATGAATACACAAATTGACTTATATATATTTCTCTCTATATAAAGTTAAGTATATCTATATAAATATATATATTTATTAATTTTATACGTACATAAAAATAATCCATAGACACGTGTCTCTGGCTCACAGCCGTCATCAGCATGGCAATCACCAATAAAACTAATTACATAAATATATATATATATATATATATTGTGTGTATTTAGGCAGCATATTTTCATTTAGGAAAACATTATTAAATAACAGAGGGTTTTTGCTTGATAAGACTTCTTTTTAATTTTTTCAATTTTCCGAATAGACTATTTAGTATTTCGGTCCAATTAGTGTCTGTAAGTTCCGTGGGTTTCGTGTTCCATTTTTCTTTTCTTTTCTTTTCTTTTTCGCGCGTACTTTCGATTAGATTAGATTCGTCAAATCATCTTCAAGCAGTGTTAGTCTTGGTGTCTTTACAAATATGTCTTTACTATTGATTTTGCTTTAACGACTAGTAATTTACAACTTTAAAAGGAGCGTCTATAATATTGAGATGGTACATTCGAACGTGATTACGTTCTAAGTGCGTGCAAAATTCAAAAGTTTGATTGCTTAACAGCTAATAATTTGGTTACGTTAATTTTATTTGTTCGTCTACAATATAATTGGGAAATTGGTTATTAATTAGGACTTGCTTAATGTTTTTTAATTATATATATATATTTATATATATATATATATATATATATGGGAAGAGAAGGATGAAGGTAATCCGACGTGATGGGAAAATGAAAAAGGAAAACCAAAAAATGGATGTTTTTTATGTGTACATCAACGTTTCGTCTTTATTTATAAGACTTCATCAGGATGATGATATAGAGAAAAGATGTCATGCAAGTACAGATACATGTAGGGTAGACATATTGGGAGGAAAAATAAAATAAAATGAAAATAATGGCCACTACTCGGTGGACGTCCGTACTTGTTAGAGAATAAAAATGAATGAAGAAAATGAGTGGGGGAAAAATGGAAGGATGGGGTGAGCAAGGACTACTGTGGCTGGTGGTAAGAGAAAGTTATGGTCTTAGAGAGCGTTTTGAGAAAATGAGGGAATTCAAGAAGAGGTATGGGAGAAAATAGTTGAGAGGGGGAGAGGGAGAATTTGTTGTGATAGGGTGTGAAATATTTGAAATATTTGGAAAATTATAGCAATGAGTGAGGAATTCCATAACTTTCGCCCATCCACCAAAATCACAGCCCCCCCTCCCTCTCTACCCATCCTCCTTTCCCTGCATACACCCCCCACACACAAACATTCCAACTTACTTTTCCCCTTCAATCTTGACCGCAGCCATCTGGTCAAACACCTCCCTCCCCCCTCTTCCTCCACTCTCTCTCTGCCATCCACTTTACCCCTGCTCATCCCCCACCTCTTTCTTTTACCACCAGCCACAGTAGTCCTTGCTCACCCCATCCTTCCATTTTTTCCCCACTCATTTTCTTCATTCATTTTTATTCTCTAACAAGTACGGACGTCCACCGAGTAGTGGCCATTATTTTCATTTTATTTTATTTTTCCTCCCAATATGTCTACCCTACATGTATCTGTACTTGCATGTCATCTTTTCTCTATATCATCATCCTGATGAAGTCTTATAAATAAAGACGAAACGTTGATGTACACATAAAAAACATCCATTTTTTTGGTTTTCCTTTTTCATTTTCCCATATATATATATATGTGTGTGTGTGTGTGTGAAAAGATGACAGATGGAAAACAAGTCAAAGTGCAGGAGAAAAACAAAAACAAGAGATTTTTTTGACCGGTTTCGTTCGTGGGGAACGTCTTCAGAAAAAAAATATATATATATAAGTTTTATTTATACAAATATAGCATGACTACGCATTTTGGAACATGTTTCAGTCATAGCAATAATTAGTTGGACTTTTTCAGGCCCCAAAAAGGGTCCGTTTATTATGCCTTCATATTGTAGAGTTTAGCAAAATTTCAATCCGTAGGGTCACGTGACTAGATTCAAACCCTTTTTATTATTTTTACATATTTAGCATTAGGCGTTCCTATATTTGAATTTCTAACTTTACTTAAAATATCTGACTTTTTCTTTTAACTAAGCATAAATAATATTTTATTTCCCGACTCGGGAATTGCATATCCCTGTGCAATTACTCTATGTGTGAGGATCTGCCACTCAAAATATATGCATGATCTACGTGTAATTTTAATAGACAACAATTTGATTCCCCCCCCCCCACACACACACACACATACACCAAGTCATGGTGTCAGTAGCTTAATATCTGACCCCCTTCAATTTAGCAACCCAAACAGTAAAAACTTATTTTAAACTTGATTTGGTGACATTAGAAATTCAAGTATATGAACGTCTAATAGTAAGTATGTTAAAAAAATGAAAATGTTTTGAATCTAGTCACGTGTCCCGTATGGATTTAAATTTTTCTCCACTCTACAATATGAAGGTTAAAGAATAAATTCTTGGGGGGGGGGCTTAGGAAGTCGAGCTAATTATAGCTATGAATGAAACATGTTCCTAAATGTGCAGCCATGTTATGTTTGTATAAATAAAGCTTTTACTATTAATAAATAGCTGTATTTATTATTAAGCACTATTATATCAACACAGCAAAGATTCTCCGGAGTTTTAACCTGGGGATACAAACCTTACTTCGATTACTATATATATATATATATATATATATATATATATATATATATATATATGGTAATCTCCTAAACTCATAAACGGATGATTATGAATTTTGGAATATATGTTCTAAGAAAACACGGTAACATGGGCGCATTATGTTTTTTGTAAATGTTAATATTGACAGTGTGCATATATATAATTTTTGTTTTTGTTTTTTTATGAACCGATCATTATAAATTTTGGAATATATATTCTCAGCAACTCAGTGAGTAACATAGACACATTATTTTTAATAAACTTTACCATTTAGGGTGGTGCCAACAAAACTGTACCATACTCCCCAAAGAGAGAAAAAACATTACAATTTAAAACTTATACTATATTTATTGCTTATACCCGTCCTGGAACGGGTATTCTACTAGTAAGAAATTTTTTTTTGAAGCCCAGACAACGCATAAATATATTTTTTTAAATAAATATTTATTTCTTTAAATTCAACTTAGTCTTCTTCAGGAAATACTATCATTTTTAATAATTCAAATATTTCAAAATCAATATACAATACAGACATTATATTAAATAGTGATTTTCAGCATAGTAAGAATATAATATCTGTATTGCATGTTAATTTTGAAATATTTGAATTATTAAAAGTTTTCTACCGTCCGAAATTGGATACAGATACGTTATATATATATATATATATATATATATATATATATATATATATATATATATATATAATCTTCTATTATATAAATCCGAGTTGTATGTATGTATGTATGTATGTATGTAAAGCTTCTCCTCCAAGACGACCCAACAAACGGTCACACGATTTACATCATTCGAACTGGCCAGTCTAGGGTTGTATGATATCTCAGAATCGGAACAAAAAAATTACTCTTTGGGGGGGTCAACTGAGCACTTTTCTCCAATGGGGGTGGCTTTTTTCCTCCATTTTCCAACATTATTTAGTACTAATTTGAGAAGAAACCAATGATATCATGTATAATTTGAGAAATAATGCAAGTCATGACAAACAGGAAATGACGTCAGATGAAGGGAGTGCCGGGAAGAAATTCACTCCGATTACAACCATTTTTTCCTTCCTTTCTTCTTTCCTTCTCACGCCCACACTTTCTGCCTTTCTTTCTTAATTAATAGACACTAATGTACCTTCCCCCTTCCCTTCCCCCTACGCCCGTTCTGTTATCATGATATCATCCTTCCAGGCATTACCTCCTCCTTTTTTGAGAAGTGTAGAGGAAGTGTAGTATTGGTTTTGTTCTACGTCAGACCATCTCTCCACCTACGTCCGTCCGTCTGTCCAGCTACATCAGTCCATCTCTCCACCTACGTCCGCGTCCATTTATCTGTCTGTCCAGCTATGTTATTCCGTCTAGGTACATCCGTCCGTCCATCCATCCCCCTACGTGCGTCAATTTGTCGACCTACGTCCGTCAATCCGTCGACCTACGTCCGTCCGTCTGTCCAGCTACGTAAGTCTATCTCTCCACCTACGTCTGTCCGTTCGTCTGTCTGTCCAGCTACGTCCGTCTGTCTAGATACGTCCGTCCATCTGTCAGTCTACGTCCGTCCGTCTATCTGTCCAGCTATGTCAGTCCATCTCTCCACCTACGTTCGTCCGTCTGTCTGTCTGTCTGTCTGTCCAGTTACGTCCGTCTGTCTAGATACGTCTGTTCTTCAATCCGTCTACTTACGTTCGTCTATCTGTCGACCTACGTTCGTCCGTCTGTCTGTCTGTCCAGCTATGTCCGTCTGTCTAGATACGTCCATCCGTCAATCCGTCTTTCTACGTCCGTCTATCTGTCTGACTGTCGAGCTATGTCAGTCTATCTCTCCACTTACGTCTGTCTGTCTGTCCAGCTACGTCCGTCCGTCTAGATATGTCCCTCCATCAATCCGTCCACCTACATCCGTCCGTCTGTCTGTCCAGCTACGCCAGTCAATTTCTCCACCTACGTCCGTCTGTCTGTCTGTCCAGCTACGTCCGTCCGTCTAGATACGTCCATCCGTCATTACCTCCTCATTATCCCGGTCATTACTAAATGGGTGACGATTTTGGAAAAATAAATTGCTGACTCATCCTTCCGGAAGTGACGTCATTGTGAGAGGAGTTTTTCATATTATTATTCTTTATTATCATTACGTTGTTAAGACAACACATATTGTACATTGAAGTTAAGCAAGAAACATCCCGGCCATTACTAAATGGGTAACCATTTTGGAAGAATAACAAAACTGGTTCTTTGATATAACGTAGGCGCTTTCAATAGCATATTTAAAAGTTCTTTGATATGACCGAGGCGCCTTGGAAATTTAAAAAAAATATATTCTATGTATGGGGGAGGGTAAAATTTAAAAAAATTTTGGGGGTGGGTAAAAAAATTTTGTTTTTTTCCTATTTAATTAAAAATATTTCTATGTATGGGGGAGGATCCCAATTTGGGGGTTGGGTCAAAAAAAAATTTTTTTATATTTTTTAATTTAATATATTTCTATGTTTGGGGGGTAAAAAATTTTTTATTTTTTTATTTTTTAACTAAAAATATTTCTATGTAAGGGGGAGAGTAAAAAAAGATTGGGGTGGAGGTCAAAAAAACATTTTTTTTCTTTTTCTTTTTTAATTAAACATATTTTAAAAAAAATTCTTTTAACTAATAATATTTCTATTTATGGGGAGGGTAAAAAAATTGGGGGGTTGGGGGAGCGGAACGTTTTTTTTTCTTTTTTTTTTTTAACTAAAAATATTCTTGCTCCGAAACAAAAAAAATCTATGTCATCCCACCCAAGAAATATGACTGGGATTCCATGGGTTTACAAATTACGTTAATTTCTGACACGGCAGCCTAGCAAAAATAGACGACCGTAGGGAGGCTATTTTGTCTGTTGTCATGATATCTTCCTCCCAAGTATTACATCCTCCTTTTCTGAGAGGTGTGGAGGTAGTGTAGTATCTGTTGAGAGGAGAGAGTCGGCATTAGCATGTGGGGGCGCCTCAGGCCAAACTGGAAGAAAAGTTTCGGCATTCGTCGGTGTGAGCGCCTCAGGCCAAACTTGAAGGGAGTATGTCGGCATTCATTGGTGTGATCGCTTCAGGTCAAATTTGACGCGAGAGTGTTGGCATTCGCCGGTGTTAGCGCCTGAGGCCAAACTTGAGGGAAGAGTGTGGGCATTCACCGGTGTGATCGCCTCAGGCCAAATCTAAGGGGGAGGGTTACAGCATTCGCCGGTGTGAGCGCCTCAGGTCAAAATTGAGGAGAGAGCGTCGGTATTAGCCTGCTAGTATATATATATATATATATATATATATTCGAATCTCAGGATTGATACGCTTGCTATATTTAACAATACTAATTAATTGTTAAACAGCTGTCTGTGGCTAACTATATATATATATATATATATATATACTAACAGGGCGACCCGGTGCTGCCTGGGGACATGAAAAAGGAAATGGAACCTATAAAGATATGAAGTAAGAAAGAAATTGCGTTTTAACCAATTTTTAAGTTATAAATGATGGCCCTCTTCAGACATAGGCTGGGTTTTTTTTTGATAGACATTATGTTTTAGATAACCCCCAGAGATAAAAATCTGGGGGCGGGGTTAATGTCAGGTGAGTGTTAAGGCCATTTAGGATTACACAACCTACTGATGAGATGATCACCAAAGTGAACCCTATATCATGACGGAAATCGGTGGACAAGTTAGGCATAGATTAAAGTTTATTTGTTATTAAAAATTCTGCAAGTTGTATCCTGGTGTGAACAGCAAGACTGTTGGACGTTCATGACTGAAGCTTGGGGGACAAGTCAGAAGTTTACCAAATATGGTTGGATTGCAAAAAAGATAGTGAATATTATTAACGATTGTGACATATTTGTTTTTTTTTTAGGGGGGGGAGTATTCTATACTAGGGCGAGTCAAAAATATCATCATCATCATAATTATCATCGGTTTAACGTTTGTTTTACTTTATTATAGAGTAGAGGATATCTTATGTTATCAATATCTTATCCAAATACTCATCGACAATCTCAATTTCCTTATAACCCGGTATATATATATTCATATAGACTTGTAAAATCCCATATGCCCGTGGTGTATAAGTTTTATTTACTCCTCCCCAGGAGTTAGGCACAAGGCCAGTTTTATCTTACTCCCACAAGTAAGATATGACCCAAGATCGGGTCGGGAAAGTGGGGTTTGAAAAGCCAGCGCCCGAGAAAGTGAGCACTCTGGCCATTAAAAATTGTCTGGGCAGCCCCGTCGGCATTCCCCGGTAGGGGCGCCTCAGACAGTAAGCAATAAACTTACTCCTCCCCAAAGAGGGGAGGCAAAGCCTGGGAGGATGGACCTCCTAGAACTGCACAGGACAGATCCATTGACCGGCGTAAGTCAAGCCCCGAAGGACAAGACAATACCAGTATGGAGTGCAGTATCCAACGAAACAACCCGTGGTGTATAAGTTTGTCCCTGTTAGTTTGTTCTTTTATCTATTAGTGACACACAAATAGTCTATACTAGAACTCCATCTCTCCTAAACAAGAGCTCAGTCTGATAATAACCCCAATATGCAGTTATTGATCAAAAACGAACCATTATAGTTACAAAAGGCTTAAATAGCCTATAGTTGTTCTCCATTTAACCCAGTCTAATAATAAGTGCTATGCACATTTATTTATCAAAAATAAGTGTACTTCTGCAGTTTACGGACTGTACTATTTTTGTAAATAGGATTTTCAAGTTAAATTCAATTTTTACATCAAACTGTTAAGTAGAAAGTACAGAATAATTAACAAAGCCCCCCCTCTCCATGTAAAGAATGGGTTTCTAAATAATAACGTTACTATTTCAGCATTGTCCATAAACTGCAGAAGTGACAAAATAAGACTATTATAGTTAGAGATAGCTCAAGTAACCATTACCTGTGCTCTATGCTCTCTAACTTTTAGCCAAGTATATTCGTAGACTTGTAAAATCCCAGATGAACACGGCGTATAACTCTCTCTCTCTATCAGTTTATTGGTTTCTCTATTAGTGACATATTATCCGCTCATTCCATAATCTCTGGGTTCTTCTACATCTATCTCCCGATCAATTCCATGTACCTCTTTTGTTTCGAACACTGCGTGATAAAATCTATCTGCGTTTGAGCTGTCTATTTAGGCAGCCACTGATCTCTGTTCCTAAATATTTATCTGCGTCCAGGAAACGATAACTGCCGTGCTGCTTTGTAAGCATGAAGCATGCTGAAATTCCACGCACCAGCCATTATCGGGGATAATGTCTCATCCGCGGCTGTGTTATCCAGCAGAAAGGACATGATTACTCCTAGACCCATTCCTCTCTATCTCCTTCCTATCTCTCTTTCTCTCTGTCATTCATCTCCTATCCCCTTCTCTCTCGCCACCCCCCCCCCGCTCTCTCTTTCCACCCTGCCGCACTACATGCCTGTGAACCCCTAAATAACATGTAAATAGATATGATTCTAAGTGATCAGAGATTTGTTCTAAAGTATATATCTATTATTATACTAAAGCTGAGTTCATTAACGCTTTTGTTTCCTTTATATTTTTATCACATAAAATGCATGTTAAAATATTTCTTGGTTTCGGGATTGAGTTATTTTTTAAAACACTTCCATTTTAACTCTTCTAATGAACCGTAATTTGTAATTAACTGAACAAATCACCATCTTTCTATCTATGTATTTCTCTTGCTTCTCTCACTTTGTGTTCATTCAACTACTCTCTAATAGGTTTTAATGTCTCTGTGAGTGGCTTTCTCTTTTCAGCTAATTTACATAGCATGTCTTACACACCATAAACATGCATGTGAATTAGATAGCATATTAAATAGGACTCTTTGATTCTACACAGACATAGTATATAGGCACTCTTATTATCATTAATAATGAAGACTGCTGTCAGCGGGGGTTAATCGACCTAGGCGCGATGATATTGGTTATTTCCTCTCTCTGATGAATTGGAGAGTCACTTGGTTAAGAGTGAAAAGTTGAATTGTGAGGTTTGCAACGATTTGACGCTGATTAAATCAACCTTCAGATTGATTCATAAAATGGCTACTCTGAAACTCTGAGAATGTTAATGCTTCTTTTGCCAGTGTTAAACTTAAACCGTGATATATAATAGATATATTGATATCTGAAAAACAGAAATATGTCAATTAGGATGAAACTTACACTGCTGCTTTGTGTGGCTCCGAGTACTGGCCGTTGGACGAAGGAAGCAGAAACTTCAAACATGTATGAATTATTTTTTGTGCGGTGCCTATTTACTTCTTACATGTCTGTGTATATTATCCATAAAGAGAATACAGAAGTAAAGATTAATTATGCAAGAAGAATGTCTGAACAGATACATCACAGTTTATCAATTATAATATATAATTAAAGTTCTGCTACCGACTGATGATTGTATTTTACAATTGAAATATTTTGGTAGAACTATTCAATATGTGTTTTTGAGTTTATTTTTGCTAGTTGTTGATTTGCTTATCCTTTATTCCATATATATATATATATATATATATATATATATATATATATATATATATATATATATATATATATATGCGATTTTATGAAGGCTTACCAAAGCATTCATTTCAGGACACCAATGATCACCATTAAAGATTTTTTCTTACAAATATTATTTATTCAAATTAAATGTTTTTTCCTACACGTGTTTCACTACCAATCAGGTACTTGCTTGGCAGATAATCAGGGAAATTAAATGTCTGGAATAAGGGGTTCAACTACCGACAATACACAATGTGGCATTGCAATAGTTGAGGTCACCTTATTCCAGACATTTAATTTCCCTGATTATCTGCCAAGCAAGTACCTGCTTGGTAGTGAAACACGTGTAGGAAAAAACATTTAATTTGAATAAGTAATATTTGTAAGAAAAAATCTTTAATGATGATCATTGGTATCCTGAAATGAATGCTTTGGTAAGCCTTCATAAAATCGCATATAAATGCTCTGTACTCTGTAATCGAGTATCATCGAGCTTGTTTTTATTGGCACAACCCCGGTCTTCACTGAATGATCTATTTTATAAGTGAAAAATCTAAATCTATATATACATATATATATATATATATATATATATATATATATATATATATATATATATATGTCATCCACATACACGTATGGTTAGACCAGTTAGTGCCTCAAGCCGGGATTGAAACTCAACCATCAAGCTGACAGTCATGCCTCTTCCCCTGCGCTATCATACGACACTGACTGAATGTAAGTGATATCTCAATGTAAACATTGTCAAGTGCCGGGAGCTCGAATTAGTTTTACCCAATGAGCTATGCCTTAAAGCTAATGGCAGTTGGCAATATCTTTACAAATAAGTTCTACCCAAGAAAGGGAGCTTTATATAGTCATCCACATACAGACTGTTTCACTGTATCACAGCTCTTCAGTGCGGCTAGACCAGTTAGTGCCTCAACCATCAAGCTGACAGTCATGCCTCTCCCCCTGCACTATCATACGACACTGACTAATTGTAAGTGATATCTCAATGTAAACATTGTCAAGTGCCGGGAGCTCAAATTAGTTTTACCCAATAAGCTATGCCTTAAATCTAATGGCAGTTGGCGATATCCTTACAAATAAGCTCTACCTAAGAAGGAAGCTTTATATATATATATATATATATATATATATATATATATATATATATTCTAGCTGTACGTACAATGCGTCGCCCGGGAGTCTTTTTACTTTCGTTGTTTTTTCCTTTTTTTTCTAACTATGTCGTCTTTCGTCTGTTTTTGGTTTTTTTTAGGAAATTATTATTCATTTTTTAAATAGGATTTTGAAAATTAAATTTAATTATTATAATGTAGTCATAGAATTGTTAATTAGACCAAATTGTTATAAAACTATAAATATTTTGTTATGGTAATGTTGTTATAATCTCTATTTAAAAAATTATTTCATGTAAATAGCTTCCAAAACTGTCAATCTTTTAATACATGAGGATTTGCTATGAATTCTTCAGTTAGAAATGACTTTCTATTCGACAATTTAAATACTTCCAAATTCTTTTTCCATTTTGAAAGGTCACAAAGTAATTCCTTCTTGTTTTTCAACAATTGACAAAATATAAAAATGACTGACATGTTTATGGAGAAACTGAAATGCCTTCTGGTGGATTTAATTTCGCAATTAACTATTTTTTTTTAATACAATTTAAAAAATTTCGTTTTATTTTTGTTATTGTATTTTTTATTTAAATAAATATTTCATTGATAATAAATAAAAATAAAATAATTTGTAAGTCACGTAGAGGCAAAAAAACAGACACACATACACAGTATCACAAGAAGTGGTCATACAATTTTAGAGATAAGATATGAATCTGTAATAGATCAAGAGGTAGTCAGCCACCTCAGCAAAAACAATCTACTTAGTGACAAGCAATATGGATTTCGTCCTGCAAGATCTACAGCTGATGTGATGGCTGTAAATTCGCACAGGATCAGTGAATCTATTGACGCAGGCTTTCTTTACTAGGGCAATAGCTCTTGGTATATCAAAGACCTTCAATAGGGTTTGGCATAAAGATCTGCTTCACAAACTTGCTAACTATGGAATATCTGGAAATACCCTCAGAACCATTAAATCTTTTCTCTCCTGTAGGTGTATTAAGGTAGTGTCCGCAGAGACCATGATAAAATAGACGAAAGGTAGATTTACATTCCTGTTGATGATGATGTATGCCGGAATCAAGTCTCCTTGCATCCTCCACTGATCAAGTGAGAATAGATTTAATCTTTGGAGCCGATCTTTGTAGGTAAACCTGGAGAGTTCTGTCAAACATCTTAGTTGTGAACCGTTGAACACGTTGGTTGATCTGTTTTGTGGGGTAGTTTCTGCACTCAAGGATTTTCTTAATATTTCACCTGTTTAAGTGATGTGCATTGTATGCTATCAATTCTCAATTTGACTCCAGTTTCTCCTTGTCTTTGTTTCCAGGTTTTTCGAAACTGTTCCTAGTGCTCCTTGAATTATTGGTATTACAGTTACTTCTTTCATGTTTCTCTGGCAAATTCCATTATATTATTATTAGTAGTAGTAGTAGTAGTATATAAGTGTAGCTATTTTTTTGTTTTACTGAACTTTTATTCACCCCAAACAAGGCACATTGCGACTGAGATGTAAGGATTTATAGGGGCATCCTAAGTAGGGAGTTGAGCAGCGAGATGTCTGTTTACATTGCATTTACATTTCTGCATGTTAGTACAGTCATGGAAGCGGGGAACAGGGAGGGAATACCAAATTCTAACAGTTCGACGGAAGAAACTAATATATACGTGAGTGCGTTTCCATATATTCTGTATGCGTGTGCGTATTCATTCATTAATTCCTTTTACGAGGTACATATTAAAACTCTTTTACGCGTGTGTGCGGGTGTGCGCTCATTCATGAGTGTATTTAAGCCAAAATGCCAATTTCAATATCAATGCGTGAATTTACCTTTAATTCGTTTCTTTTCCTTCTCTTTCACTCTGACTGGCTGCATTGATTCGCTTCCTTCTTGTCTTTTTCTGCGTGTTGTCGTGGTCATGATTCGTCTACCCATTTCTCCTTCTGTGTGGTTATCTGTAATAACATTTTCTGCACCCAGAAAGAAGACTCGACGACTTTCATTTGGTATTTCAGGGGTTTTATTTTTCTGGAGAGGAACATTAACTTATATATATAGAGTGAGAGACCAAATTTTTCTTAACTAAATATCTATTTTATCCACTTTCAAAATGTTGTGTACATAACTTATCTTATTAGTGGATAAATGAGTGAATTCGACATATAGGGGGGGGGGCATATATTTGCTTCCGGCTATTTTAACTGTTTCAAGGTTTTTCAGCATATTATTTGCACGTGTGCCTATCTTCGCTTCCACATGGAACTGAGAAACCTTCGTTTCTTTGTCAACAACAAAAAAAGTCATGTCATCGTCATATCGCCTGACGTCCCTTTGTTTTTCTTTTTACCTCTTACTTTGTGATTGAACCCTGTCTGATTATTCACCGTGGGAACAGATTAATTTCCCAAGGTTTTGCCACTCTAAACCGCACTAAGCTCGACCCTTGTCAAAAATCATACAAGTTGAATTACTCTTATCCGACATAAGGCCCTCTATCATGTAACAGACATACATAATGTATGTAAACAACAGATAAAAACTCATATCTAAATGCAAACAAGAAAATAAATTCTTACGAAAACAATTCGAATTTACAGATTAGATTCGTCTACTCAAGATCTATTATATTCAATAGACATATCTAATATATAAAGTAAAGACGATTTTTCCCCTGCACCTTCTCGGAGTATAGGAAAATAACCACATGCATCACAGGCTACTAAACTGGTATTATTTTTTCTACCTAACACTAAATATTACATTTGGCCCACCATCAACGTCTCTCCGAAAAACCAACTCCATATAGGTGGTAGCAAAAACTTTCCTCCCTAACAATTCTGTACTGTCACTCTACTCATCGACACCGGGAACTAATAAACACAGTTTAATTTTCACAAAAGATCGGTTCTTATTTATTATTTGCCTGGTATTAATTTAACACGCATGCCAATAATCAAGCTTAGGTTAATTCGCCTATTTTCACATATATTTGTAACCTGAAACTTTGGCGCAGTCAGTAAGAAGGCAGGTTTTATGATCGCCAGTTTTAGCGTTCGATCCCATTCTACTCTCCCACTTTTTTCTTTTTCTTTAAATTTAAAACATTCGGCAACACGGTAGACGGGGGGGAGAAAAAACAATAGGCCGTATCTTTTTTATTCGACGTCCTGCAATAGGTAGTACTTTCTCCCGTGCAACGCCGGGGGCGACGGGTTCCGCTAGTTGTATATAAAATAAATTCCTACTAAGACAATTCGAAGGACTAAAATAGATAAATAAAACAGAATGAAAATAAATAAAGAAACGGTAAATAAATAATAAAATAAACAAACACATAAGAAAATCAAACAACAACATGAGAATAAAACGAAAGATCCAGAATAAAAATAGTTTACCAAAAGAAAATATGAATTTTCTAAAATATCAAAGCTTTATAAATAAATAAAGATAATACGAATTTAATTAACTGGTTAAAAGTAAAACTCAGATCCTGTAAGACATCTCCCAAAATACATAAATAGAGCACACACAAGAAAATAATGACATCGTCTGATAAACACAACGCTAGAAACTATTAGTCACCAAGCGATGTTGACCACATCTCTATACTGTATATCCCCCTCCCAACCTTCGTGGGTTAAGCATTCTGGTAAGAGATATCACCAGTAGTCATTTGTGATAATGGATAGAAGCTACATAAGTATTTAGATTTCACTTACTGTAGTAATGGGTATAATTTTCGCCTGTTGTCTAAACAGTCGGCTTTCAATCTTAGCTTGGAGTACTTGCTTGTCTATCCACACTGAAGAACCGTGATACAATGAAGCAGACTGTCTGTGGATGACATTGGTGGCTGCAAATGCTTCATCCCCTAAAAGAATAGAACTCTCTAGGCAGCTGATAATGCATATATAATCATTAAAATGTTTCTTATTTTTGTAGCTTGTGCTGATGGCGTAGTAGGTAGTGGTTCCAACTATCGACAAAACGGTCGTGTTTCAATCTAAGCTTGAAGCATTTGTTTGTCTAGTCACACTGAAGAGCCGTTATACAGTGAAACAGTATATATATATATAATTTCTTTTTGAAAAAAACATAACACTGGTGGTGTAAAATAAATAAAATTTATTTTAATCTTAGCTTTCGAGATTATACTTCTCATTTTCAACGAAAAAAAATATAATACTATTACGAAACAATGGTTTAATAAATATGTCTAAATACCCTTTCTTATTCAAACCGGTGTTACCTCGCTTACAGACATAACGTGATTTTCTGACCAAAAAGTCGATTTCCATCGGACGATGAAAAATAAGAAGAAAAGAAAAACACTCTTTGAAAATGAGAAGTATATTCTCGAAAGCTAAGATTAAAATAAATTTTATTTATTTTACACCACCATTGTTATGTTTTTTTCAAAAAAAAAAATACTATTACGAAATAATGGTTTAAAAAATATGTCTAAATACCCTTTCTTCTGGGCACTTTCGAGTAGCTTTAATAACAAGCAGTACAAATAGCTATATGCGAGATCTGAACACCGTTTCGTAAGATCACTCTATCTGCCTGGTAAATAGCAGCTTGTCGCTATTTACAGTTAAAGTTACTCTATATTTACTAACTAATTGACGATGGCCGTTTGGATATGATCACCGACTACGAATCAGTGGCGATTTGTGTTCGGTGTTTGCGCCTACCGACCGTCGGGAATTAGTTCCTAGACTGAAGATTGCGTTAGCATGAAACATCGATGTCTCTAGGTATTTTAATAATTAATATTTATTTATAAAAATATTATTGTTTATCAGCCCCCTCCCCACAAGGGCTGGGCACTTTCGAGTAGCTTTAATAACAAGCAGTACAAATAGCTATATGCGAGATCCGAACACTGTTTCGTAAGATCACTCTATCTGCCTGGTAAATAGCAGCTTGTCGCTATTTACAGTTAAAGTTACTCTATATTTACTAACTAATTGACGATGGCCGTTTGGATATGATCACCGACTACGAATCAGTGGCGATTTGTGTTCGGTGTTTGCGCCTACCGACCGTCGGGAATTAGTTCCTAGACTGAAGATTGCGTTAGCATGAAACATCGATGTCTCTAGGTATTTTAATAATTAATATTTATTTATAAAAATATCATTGTGTATATATATATATATATATATATATATAAATAAAATAATTATTAAAGCTCAGTTTAAGTCGAGTACTTTGAGAGAAATATGCAAAGTTTTTAATTAAGCAATATTCTGAGTTCTCTCCCTTGGCAGATCGAACACTTTCTGAGGCTTACTATGTTTGTTAATAAAATATAGAGTTTATTTCTCTCACATTAAAATATGACTGTCACAGTGACAGAGTAGTTAAGAATCTGAGTTATTTGGGCCCAATGTTCAAATCGTTTGACCAGTGGTACAGTTATACAAGCCACACTGATGATTGTGAGTTAACATAAGACACATATGTCTGTGGATAATAAATATTTATTCATAAAAAATAATTATATATAATATATATATATATATATTCTATTAAATATTAAAGTGTTTTGTTTTTACCTACAGACGATATTGTTTCAGGCTTTTTACCCTCATCAGTTCAGGAGTGGTGGTTGTAGACAGTTGCATGAGATCGAACACAGTTCATAGATTCAAGCTAGAATCACGAGACAAACGCTCAGGGCCACACACCTACCGACAATCAACTCAGACAGTAATTGAAATTAAGATACACTTATCCGGGAAGGCAGGGAGAAGCGTTATTGTGGTTCACAGTGTTCAACGTTATATATATATATATATGCCTTTGTTTTCGTTATTTATTTGGATCCTTTGCATACATATACAGACATATGTATGTCTTATATAATTATATTATCACGTATATTATGTATATATTTTTTCGGTATTTATTTTAACAGTGTTCAATACAGAAGTGGAGCATAGTAATTATAAAAAGAAAACAAAAATGTTTAAAGAAGTATGTTGCACCTGAAGATTTTGAAAGAAAGTAACAGGATAACTTTTTGTGTATCCAGCCAAAACTGTGTGTATATATATATATATACTACATATATGTATACTATATATATATATGACTATATAAAGCTCCCTTCTTGGGTAGAGCTTATTTGTAAGGATATCGCCAACTGCCATTAGCTTTAAGGCATAGCTCATTGGGTAAAACTAGTTCAAGCTCCTGACGCTTGACAATGTTTACATTGAGATATCACTTACATTCAGTCAGTGTCGTATGATAGCGCAGGGGTAGGGGCGCCGACTGTCAGCTCAACGGTTGAGTTTCAATCCCGTTTTGAGGCACTAACTGGTCTAGCTGCACTGAAGAACTGTGATACAGCGAAAAAGTCTGTATGTGGATGACTATATATATATATATATATATATATATATATATATATATATGTATAGTATATATTTTTATTTATACAAACATTATTGGTTACATATGTGCATACATGTTTCAGCTGCAATCTCTTGAGAGAACCAGCTTCTTTTCTAAAGGTCTGAAGAAGCTTGTTCTCTCAAGAGATCGCAGCTGAAACATGTATGCAAATATGTAACCAATAATGTTTGTATAAATAAAAATTTATACTAAAAACAGCTCTACTTGTTTTTAAGCACTTTTTTATAAACACTGGAGTTTCATTGAATTAACGCTTAGGAAACAAAAATAACACATGTACTCACATACATATATGTTTCATCTTTCCAAGACTCGTCAGTGTGGATGAATAAATCTATATCACCAGCTGTTTGGTTCAAATGCCGGACCCAAGTCACCTTTTGACTTCCATCCAACACCTTTGCCCACTCGGCCACTGATATAACCTTATCAGTAAGGAAATGAATTAAGCCTACTTAAGATTCAGACAGTGTTCAAACTTTCCTCTTCTTTATAACTAAAAAGAGTGAACTGCGCCATATTGCTTAAATTTAGAATTTCATATATTCCTAACGATGCGCTTTACCTTTTTATAAGGAAACAATTAAATATCATTCCAATAAATATTTTTATTTGGTTTTATTCACATATATGTTTCGCCTTTCAAAGACTCATCAGTACAGATGGATAAAGTTATGCCACAGGTTACTTGGTTTGAATGCCAGACAAAAGTCACATTTTGACTTCATTCCAACATCTTTGCCCATTCGGCCACTGAATTTATGCATATGTGTGTGTAAGGAATTTAAATAAAAATAGGAAAATCTGAAATACATATTAAGTAAAGATTTTTCTCTGAATGTCAGCTGAAGTTGCCTTTTCAACAAGCACTTACCTCGAGTATTGATTCAAAAGAATAAAAATAAAAACTCTGACTACGTACATGGAACTTGAGTAAAACAAAAGGAAAGTCGGATATTTAAAAAAAATTAAAGACATTCTTTCAAAAAAAGTAAAGAAACAAAAAAGGAGTAAAAATATAAGAACTAAATAAAAAAAAATAAGAATTTCAAACAGCAATAAGAATAGAGATTGGAGACGTGACTGGTGGACAAAATAGTTTCAAAATAAACCGAAATCTTTGTGTTAACAAAAAATGTAAGCAAAATATCTTATTGTTCTCTCCATACTAAGTAAGCAATTAATTCACAGCGCCAAATTACAGACTGAAATTCCACTTGAAAATCCTCATAATATATGTTTATCATAACGAACGAACATATACTACACATCCCCCCCTCCCAAAAAAGAGTAGGTAATGTCCTGAAGGATGCACTCAAGTCAACAGCACACTACCCCATCCGAATTAAGCACTGAAATGTAGTACATTCGGCTGAAATAGTATAGCAAACCGAATTAAACATTGAAAGATAGTACAATTAATAGAAGTAATAGTATAGTTTCGGTTTCAGACAGACAGATATTAAATCTCCATTATTCATGAAAGTAACAGTATAGTTTTGCTTTCAGACAGACAGATACCAAATCTCCATTATTAATAAAAGTAATACTATAGTTTCGGTTTCAGACAGACATATAAAAATCTCCATTATTCATAAAAGTAACAGTATAGTTTAGCTTTCAGACAGACAGATACCAAATTTCCATTATTAATAAAAGTAACAGCATAGTTTTGCTTTCAGACAGACAGATACCAAATCTCCATTATTAATAAAAGTAATAGTATAGTTTCGGTTTCAGACATACATATAAAAATCTCTATTATTAATATAAGTAATAGTATAGTTTCAGATTTAAAAAGACTGATACCAAATCTCCATTAGTAGTAGAAGTAATAGTATAGTTTCGGTTTAAGACAGACAGATACCAAATCTCTATCATTAATAGAAGTAATGGTATAGTTACAGTTTCAAACAGACATATACCAAATCTGTATTAGTAAAATATAGTAATAGTATAGTTTTGACTTCAGACAGATTAAAATTCTCGATTAGTGATAGAAGTAATAGTATAGTTTCGGTTTCAGACAGACAGATACCAAATCTTCATTATTAATAGAAGTAATAGTATATTTTCGGCTAGAAAAAGACATATACCAAATCTCCATATAAATAAAAGTAATAGTATAGTTTTAGGTTCAAACAGACAGATACAATATCTCGATTAGTAATAGAAGTGATAGTATAGTTTCGGTTTCAGACAGACAGATACCAAATCTCCATTAGTAATAGAATACAAAATAAATAATAATATAAACACATATGCAACTCGTACAATGGTGGTATATAGGTAGAGATAATTGTAGAACGACTACAAATGTAGTATTTCTGCTGTATATAAAAGAATGACGACACATTGATATACGAAAATATAATGATATATCTTTATTGGCAGTAAAGGAGCGTGAGTTAGTGAGGAAGAAAGACGTATGCACAGAAATTTGATGGGTGGTCTTTCTTGGGCCCAAATCGCCAACCAACTGACGATATCAATTTCGGGTTGTTATTATATATCAATTTGTGAATCCTGCAAATGCTCATTGTGGGACTCCACTATCAATGTAACCACGTCTCCAGTGCATTGTATTCAGCATTTTTTTATCTTTAACAATCTACCATATTTCTTTTATCCGACCAGGTGCTCGACTTCAACTACCGATTATTTTAATTTTGGGGCAATCAATCATGTTACGTTGTTATCTTCCGGCCAGGTGCATGTCCATGTCAAGTGCACCTACTTCTATCAAATTACTTTTTCCGTACACCCGGCCTGGATATTTAACACAAATAGAACACTGTAATTACTAAAAAGGATATTTCGCCATGTCACAATGTAATGTTATGTGGCACTAAGAGGTCGTTCGTAACGTTCCATGGGTAATTCTTTCGAACCCATTAGATTGCCCATCTTCGTCCTGCTGACAGAAACCGCTGGAATCTCGTTGACACGTTGTAGGTAGTCGGCTCATTGGGTAGTGACATCTCTCTCTCTCTCTCTTTCTCTCTTCTTTTCTGTTGTTGTTAACAGACGTCATCATAGTGACAGTAAAGATATTGCAGTGTTTCTCTGTCTTCCTCTTTTATTTGGTTCTGTAATCGAGTAACACTTAAACAAAAAACGCCAACAACATTCTTGCTCTATCACGTCATTTTGTTTGGTTGCTTTATTGTGTAACAGCACTGCAAAGTAACATATTTGAAAGCTCTCTACTCTAATAGCTTCTTTCCTCAGAATTGTTTGCCTTTTGGAATTTCCTCACTGCTCCCTGTTTCTCCGATTGCACCCACATGCAGGAATTTAAATGTAATTTAAACAAATATCATGCTGCACAACTCCCACTTAGGAGGCCCTATAAATTTGGCCCCTTATTCACAGTATCCCCTTACGTTCAGTGGCAATGTGCCTGGTTTGGAATGAATATAAATATATATATATATATATATATATATATATATATATATTTATATATATGAAGCTTGTAATACCGAGCGAAATTATTAGAAAAAAAGTCAAGATGAAAAAAAAAATAGTATTTTGATTTTATCAAAACTATCTGCATCTAACACATGTTTTTTTAAAGGCATTTTACCTCTTTCTTTAAGTTTTCAATTTTAAAGATGCTTTAAAAAAATGAACTTTCCCAAATGTATACCTACCAGCGACCATGCGCGATTTAAGTTCAATTTAAAAGAGACATTTACACTGTTAAGTCCACACAACATTGGACGTCACTTCTACAAGACCAGGAAGGATTCTTAGGACAAAAATAAGGTTAATACCTTTTTATTTGTTTAAATCTCTGATGAAGCTTGTGATACCAAGCGAAATTATTAGAAAAAAAAGTCAAGATGAAAAAAAAATAGTATTTTGATTTTAATAAAAATATCTGCATCTAACACATGTTTTTTTAAAGGCATTTTGCCTCTTTCTTTAAGTTATATATATATATATATATATATATAATTTTCTCCTTGCCTGATCCGCAAGCCAGTGACGGCATAAATAAAGCTTTGAAAAAATATCTGAATCTTTTCAGCTCACTGCTAAAGAGAAGTATTTTGCTATCTTCTTCACCACGTCCCACTTCAGACTTCTGACACATATCTCTAATTCTACTTTTCAACTTCTAATTGAATTTTCCGATTCCTCCTTACTCCAGCCTTATGTGAGAAATTTCCGTTTTCAGCATTATTTTTAGACACCCAAACGTAATCTTGCTACACAAAAACGCCAACAACATCCTTGCTGTATGACGTCATGTTCTTTCATTGCCTTATATTTTTTTACAGCATTGTAAAGTTACATATTATGTTAGTATCTCCTCGCTGCTCCATGGCGGAAGAGATAGAGATTTGCTAAATGTGGCTAAATCCAATCAGCTTGCCAACCCAAACGAAAGATCTGGATATCTTCTTCATTATGTGTCACTTCGGACGTCCTGCCTATGAAAATATATCCTAAAATATAACACTAATTTAAATTTTTGACTGCTAATGGAATTTTCCACCTTTTTGCTTAATCTAACCTTTTGTGGAAAATTCCGTTTTAACACTATTTTATTACATCCACGTTCAATATTTCTACAGTATATTCTCTTTGTGGTTCCTTTTGGTGGCTCTACTTGGACTCCACATATGTTGACCAATGACACCATCTTGGATTTCATCTTCATGGCTAGTATTGTGATGAATTGATGACTATGAACGATTTTGAATATGAATTCATTAATTCAATTGGTTGCTTGATACGTTCCTGGGAACACTGTCTATTCTCTTCAGTTTTGTGCTTTGTTGATCGCTTTAACTTTAGTTTTACTATTTCAAGATCTTCAACACATGATCTGCTTAGCTAATCATGATTTCGTATTTAGATATGGAATATGAAAGTGTAATCAAGTCATTTGAAACTAATGAGTCCCAGCGGTTTATCCAGACGACAGTTCATCATATATGCGTCTGGAGTCTTGTTGGTTTGATGACATGTAGCAGCTGTTTGTTCACTCTCCTGTGTAATTCCATGTCAAATCATGCAGAAAAATTTGAAAATCTCACCCATACCTCTCAGATTTCCTTCAAACTTTCCCCAGTTGTTGGTATCATAAAATCTAGACAATCACAAAAATTTAAGCTTTAAACTCCAAGCGGTTTCCAAAATATTGCATTTTTAAGATTTCAGGTATGTCGCTGCAAAATTGCAACATTAGGGAAAAAAACTTGCCTGTACCAATTTTTAACGTTCTAGATTGTCTATGAATTCATTTTATGCACAAAAATGTAATTTTCTAGTGTCTCTATTTTGCAGCCTTTCATGACATACCTGAAATCTTAAAAATGCAGTATTTTCGAAACTGCTATGTGTTACAAGCTCAAATTTTCAGCATTGTCTAGTTTTTATGATACCAACAACTGGGGAAAGTTTGAAGAAAATCTGAGAGGTATGGGTGAGATTTTCAAATTTTTCTACATGATTTGACATGGAGTTACCCTCATATTCTTTTTCGTTGTCGTCTTTTTCCTTTTAATAACAACGGTTGTAAAAGTTAATAAATGATAACAGCACACGATTCAATTATCCGCATCACATAGAGAGCTGGAATTTCGTTGTGTGGATGACACGTCGTGGCAGTTCGTTCTCACTCTTATTCTTTATTGTTATTCTGCCATGATGCATTTTGGTTAATAGCACCGGTTGTAAAACAATAACAGTACAAAAAAAGTTTTTTCTTTTTTCTTTTCTTTTTAAGTATACAGTACACATACATAATACCCAACCTATCCCCCATAGGGAAATGACAGCAGCCGTCTCAAAGCACAGCCACTTTCTCTCATAGTCAAGAAAAAAGAGAAAGATTTTATCAGCTTATCTGCTACATGCCACTACTGATTCCTCCTATTCTGGCACAATATCTTGACATCTACCCTCAATTCACAAACTTTTAACTTCTAATAGAATTTTCCATTGATTTTCGTTACTCTAACCTTATGTGAAAAAATACCGTTTTTAACATTATTTCTACACTTTAATCTTGTTACAGAAGGAGCTTGTGTACGTCGATAATTTTTATACTATCTGCGAGAAGTATAAGTAGGATGTAAAATAAAATAAAACACTCAAAAACAATAAACACAAAACAATGGTGTCAAACAGAAATGAATGATGCAGCCATATGTGGAAATATTTCCCTGGACGGCTATGTTGTCCGAATATCTATGACACTAACATTTTTAGTTGGGGAGGATCATTATTGTGAGATACATATAACTTGGAATAAAATTTCTTTCCTCGTGCGGACGACCTCTGGAACTCCCTCCCTGCTCCCTGTTTCCCCGATTGTACTGACATGCAGAAATTTAAAACTAATGTAAACAGACATCTCGCTGCACAGCTCTCAACTTAGGATGACCCCCATGACTTACACCCTATCTCTAAGTAGCCCCTTACGTTTAAAGTGGTGGCCTGCCTTGTTTGGGGTGAACTATGGTAAAAAAAAACATTTTTACATTTACTTTTTTTTATATAAAAGTAAAAGGAGAGTAGAAGTGGATCAGGGATGACACACAAATATTTCTATGTAGCTCACTTGCTATAAGTATATATATATATATATATATATATATATATATATATATATATATATATAAATAAAGAGAGTAGATGAGAGAGTAGAAAGTGGACCTTAGGTTTACTTTCAGCGGCCTCGTAACCTTCGCTTTCCTTATTTTGTCGTTTAGTCATCACATTCCATGAGCGATGTTTCTGACAAAGGGGGAAGAATTGCTGTTTTATTCGGTCGGAATCCATCCATATAACATTTATCGTTGGCTAGTTTTGGACCTTGAAATAGCATTCATGTTTAGCTCCTTACATCAAGTGACTTCATGCCTTGTCTGGAGCGATTTCCATTAAAAAAGTGCTTAGTGCTATACAATCATCAGGATGAACGTTCTTTATATGTGATCAGAACTAATATATTTGTAAAAAGCAAAATAAATCAGCAAAAGAATATGAATAGCCCATAGCAAAAATAATGGAGATGCTTTAATGGCTTCAATTATTACAGCTAAAAATGGAGGTAGGACGACAACTATTAAGCCAAAGAGGACGGCTGTCAAAAAAAAAAAAAAGGAAAAGAAAAAAGATCAACATCAATGCGACGGCTATAACGACTACTACTGCTAGTGTCAGCATCATGACTATTACGAATTAAATCAATTAAATCCAGAAGCGGCCCAGAGCAAATAATGGAGTTGTTGTTTACTTTTAATGGTTTCAATTATTACAACTAGAAAAAAAAAAGAAAGAAAAGGACAAGGAGGAAGAAGAACGATAACTATCAGGTTAAAGACAGCTAATGTTAATTCTACCATTAGGAGAGTGGAAAGTGGATCTTGGGTTTACTTTCGGCGGCCTCGTAACCCTTGCTTCCCTTATTTTGTCCTCTAATCATCACATGCCATGAGCGATGTTTCTGACAAAGGGGGAAGAATTGTTGTTTTCTGAGTCAGAATCTATCCATTTAACACTTATCGTTGACTAGTTTTTAATCTTGAAGTAGTATTTTTTTAGCTTCTTACATCAAGTGGCTTCATGCGT
The DNA here is from genome assembly GCA_963556195.1 of Sepiola atlantica. Taxonomy (NCBI): domain Eukaryota; kingdom Metazoa; phylum Mollusca; class Cephalopoda; order Sepiida; family Sepiolidae; genus Sepiola; species Sepiola atlantica. The sequence goes on along the minus strand of OY744525.1, from coordinate 46,294,156 downwards.
TGTCTGAAGAGATTTCTACATAACAAAATACACATGAAGAAAAAGTACTATTGGATGGTTCTAGTGAAAACTTTTGGGAATTAGCTTGGTGCTTAATGTGTTAAGTAATCCTAAAAGAGTTGATATGTCGTAAAATAGATAAACGAATACTATCCTGTACGGAGGTTTTACAAAGTGTTTATAAATGTTATAAACTTTGATCAAATGGATACAAATCTTACCAGATTACTTTTGTATACGGCTTACCATCGCAGGTGTATAAACATTATACATCCATGCATCTCCTGTTGTAACCCAGGTTTCGTCAAGGGTCGCGCTGTTGGCTCCTGTTCCTCGAGAACCGCGCGGACGCTGGTTTGGTTTTAAAGAGTTTTATTTTTAACAAAAGACAGAAATCAAGTGCATGTGTACGAAAGAGAGAGAGAGAGAGAAGGAATTAATTAGAGAGAAATATCACTTACATATTTAGACAGGCCGACTTTTAGCCACCTGTGCCCCCCCCCCCTCTCTGCCGGAACCACCACGTTTCTTAGTTCGTTCAGGTCGGTGCCGGCATAAAACCGCTCTCCAATGGAAGTGACATGATTTCTTGATTCCCGTTTTTAGCCCCCCCCCCACCCTGGTTTTAGGGCGCCCACCCTCTTTTTAGGTTTTTAGGGTACCCACCCTTCGAGCACTTCCCCCTCGCTATGTAACATTATGTTAACTTAGGCACAAACACCGTTTGGAAAAGTATGAATTCACAATTTTTACGTTCAACTATTGGGTAACATCTGCAAATATTTATAGATTAGTTTGTTATTTATATTTTGTATAAAATAATCTGTTAATGTAGATTCTATTTAACCCATTGGTGGGACCTTGACAAGTACTGTGGCGATATTGGATATGAGTGTGTAAAAATAGTGTTAAAGACGGAATTTTGCACATAAGGTTAGATTAAGCAAAGGAATGGAAAGTTAACGGATTAAAATTAGGGATACGTGTCAGGATATGACGTCTTGGACAAGAAGTCTGAAGTGACATGTACCAATGAAGAGAGAGAAATCTTTCCTTTTGGCAGGTCAGCTGACTCGTATCGAACCCTTTTTCGAAGCTGTTTTAGCCTCCCCACCCCCAACATCAAGTAGGATGGGAAGCTTATGTAATCTGTAAACTTTACAGTGCTATAAAAGAAATAAACACCAAAGAACGTGATCGCATTGAGCAAGTAAATTGTTGGCGTTTTTTTATTTGTTACATTCATCATGGCCTCTGTTCAGTCTAAAGAGACAATGGATACCTCTTGTAAGGGTGGCTGCGCATGTAATTGTGCAGCAACGGTTGTGCAATCTCCAACTACCCATCTTTTCGGTCGGCACTCCTTGATGAACTTGCTGCTCTGGTGCTCCCTCAACATAAATACACTCAACCAACACAAAAATCAGCGAAATCCCATCCATTCACTGTGGAGATCCCCAGATGCTAGAGAGCTTTCTACTCCAATAACTTCTTTCCTTGTGCTGCCGGCCGTTAAAACTCCCTTTCTGCTCCCTGGTTTCCCGACTGTACCGACATGCAGAAATTAAAAACTAATATGAACAGCATCTCGCTGGACAGCTCCGAATTTAGGATAACCCCCCAAACTTTCACCCTATTTCTTAGTAGTTCCTTTCTTAGTGCCTTGTATGGGGTGAACTACGTTGAAAAAATATATAAGTATTGATTTACTCCTCTCCAGAAGTTAGGCACAAGGCCAATTTTTATCTTACTCCCACAAGTAAGATGTGACCCAAGGTCGGGTCGGGAAAGTGGGGTTTGAAAAGCCAGCGCCCGAGAGGTGAGCACTCTGGCCATTAAAAATTGCCTGGGCAGCCCCGTCGGCATTCCCCGGTAGGGGTGCCTCAGGCAGTAAGCAATAAACTTACTCCTCCCCAAAGAGGGAAGGCGAAGCCTGGGAGGGTGGACCTCCTAGAACTGCACAGGACAGACCCATAGACCGGCGTAAATCAAGCCCCGAAGGCCAAGACAATACCAGTCTATGGGGTGCAGTATCCATCGGAACAGATACTACACTTTGATCTTAGTCAAAAGGCCAAGTATATAAGTAGATAGATGTACCCATCTTCTGTCTTTTTACATGGCTTGTTTCACTTTGCTATTTTTTGCTAATAAATGTGATTTGATTTGTTATGAAGGGTGTAGCGCAAAGCAGGAGGAGCAGCCGACTGCCGTGAACCAAGACACTTGTCTGCGTCGATCGAAGAGACAATGTTTGGTTTTTGCAGAGGAGAGCTGCCGGCGCGAATCCGTGAGATATCGCTGCTATGAAAAAAACACAACAAACGTGATTTCGGTAGATGCGTTGGTCGGAGGACATGAATGGAAGAGGAAGAAAAAGTGCCACATTATTTTGGCAAAACGTTGTATTGACTCGTACTTGAAGGGATGAATCATTTTTTATAGCATAGTACTTTCCCCTGAAAATTGGAAATAATCCCTATAACTGCACCCCTACATTAAAGCGGACACCCCCTCATGCCCTCTTCATATTTAATGCAATTATCCCTGATGTCTCCACACTCTCCAAAGCTCTTAAATTGGAACTTCGCCACCGGATGTTCTTTTATGCCATAACAGGACAGTTCTGCAAATTCAGATCTGTTCTGTTTTCTTTTTTGCTTGTTTTTTTTTCTTTTCTTTCTTGTTGTTTTGTTTACTGTTATTGTTTGATAGTTTCAGGTAGATTGACTTCGGTAGTCTTGGGTAGTGGGAATAAATCCCCTTGTTTTAGCTTTGATGTGTTTTATGTTGATCTGTATTGGCATCTTGAGTCCAAAGAGAATATTTTCTCATAAAATGGTTTGGCTTTCCATTGTTTTTTGTTTTTTTGACGATCTTAATTTCTTTCTGTGTTTATCAGTTTTCTTTCTACCGGTGCATTTCTTGTTGATGACACGACATTAATATTATCTTCAGTTCCTTTCATATTTGTAAAGAGTTTGGCTATTTTGATTCTTTGTTCAATGTATAATGGTGTCTTTTTGATAACCAGCATTATCATCATCATCATCATCATTATCATTATTATTATTATTATTATTATTAGGATGATGATGGTGATGATGTTGTTGTTGTTGTTGTAGTGAGAGTAGTAGTAGTAGTAGTAGTAGTAGTACTACTGTTACATACCGGTCCCAATTAATTACCTTGGCCAGATCTCTTCATCGTTGATAGCTATGTCGTGGGTTTTTCTTCCTTCGTCTAGTGGCCTCCCGTTTACTGGCGTGGAGCATCGGTCCCCTGAAACGGAAAACTCTCCCACCGGGAAAGAAAGAACTCCGAAGACGTTTCTAGAGGGTCGTGATCGATTTATTGGTCTGAATATTCTTTTACTCGGGAGAAAGTAGTCATCTAATGTTGCTTCTTCTTTTCTTCTTGTCTTATCTGCTAACTTTTGAATTCTGTAGACGGGGCGAGATGGCGACCATCTGTAACATTTTTAGAGACGCAGTCTTAACTTATTTGTCTACATCTTTGGACAATTTCGTCCGCTTTCTCTCACGACAATCTTGTCGCTTCGAGCTCCCATGACGAACTGATCTCATTTCCCATTTTCGACAACAACAAGTGACGTCACCGGCTTTTGTCCTGTACATACAAATCATCACCAGAGCTGGCCTGACCTTTATTGAACTTCAACTTTTGAAGTCGGACAGGTTTCACCAGTTGTTATGACTTCTTGGGATTACTCATTCTGAGAACAAATCTATTTGTCCCAAAATGGATGTCATTTCGACCTGCACTTAACTCGAACATAGTTCACCCCTCTCACAATCAAAACTAGTGGACCTACATGCTTTTAGGCATACAGGCCCCCTCATAATATACTACTACTACTGTTGCATACCTACTGACATTAAACGTAACGAGCAGCAAAGGGGGGGAGAGAGCTTATTTATTACTACAGGCAGAAATCCTTCCGACTGAGGCAGTTCTTCGTAACCACTTCAACTGTTCGGATCTCATCCTCTCCGAATCGAAAGTAATGCGAAATGTTCATGAGAGGATTAAGAGTGGTTCGATCTATTCTTTTTAATACTTTTGTACAAAGACATTTCTAAGAGTCATTTTTAAATACAGTTTCTGAGAGTCACTTTTAAACACATGTTTAAGTCTTTAAACTGCCGATTCATTTTCAAACCTAGCATTTCCAATATAACAGTTTAAATATAGTCATTAGGTCTCTTTTGTTAATGAACTAAGAAAGATTACCTTACAGGTTCGTTCGTCGCTGGTCAGCTGCTGGCTGTGATCGTGGTGGGGTACCTGTTTTGAGGAGCAGATTCTATTTTCCAAGCAAAAGACAAAACGCTCAGAGACAGGATTTCAGAGAGATTCTGTTCACTTGTTTATTTCACACTTCGTTGTCGGGGTTTCTTTTTTCCATTCGTTCCGCGAATCATTCATCCTTCTTCCTCGCTGGGGAATGCCACGTTAATTGTACTGAATCTCCTGAGAGATACAGCCCTCACAGTAAGCGGCTACATTGTAACTCGTTCGGGCCGCTTCCAACCCAATTAACTCATAACTAACTTTTTACACAAAGTTACATGGCTGAGTTTTTCTTCGATCTACCGCTTCGAAGATCGGGAACTAACCGTCGCGATCCTTTCGCTTCGATCTCCGGGAACTGACTGAAAAACTAAGTTTTTACACAAAGGATCTGTTACGTAGGACCCCTGACCTTTCAACGACTCTCATAACTGCCTTAGATTACCTTTGTGTTTTCACCTTTTGAACTTCAGATTTTCGTCACTGTCACCCAAACCGTGAGAATGACCTGTACCGAGCTTGTACGCAGATGACACTGTCACAATTGTGTAAGTCAAGTGATCTTCTCTTACGTCCACACATACGTCCTAATTTACCACTGCCCTCAAGTTTGTACTTAGTTTATCTAGATTATATTTCTCTCACAATTCATACTCGTGGATCCGTACACTTAAAAATACAGGGCCTGTCATAATATAACACTACTACTACTACTACAACATCATCATCATAATCATAATAATAATAATAACAACAACAACAACAATAACAATAACAACTACTCTCTAGGAGTTCTCACACAGGTCATCATCACCGCTTGTTCACTGATAATAACTGGTGGTTTTCTCTGGAATCTAAGTAACAACAAGTCTCTTCAAATTTCCAGTACTCTTCACCTCTTTCGATAACCATTGAAAATAACTTTGCGTTATCGCAACAGCACCTTACCATTGATTTATTGCTGCAATGATCATTGGTCTTTGGGATTTGGGTGGCAATAAGCCTCCCCAAGGTCCCAGTACTCTATGCACTCTTCCAATGGAGGTCTTGTTAGTGCTCTCCCTCCTCAGTCTTTTCATCATCCTTGACCCTTCTCGACAGTTTTGTGTGGTATCACCTGAGAGTTTGGCTATTTTAATTCTTTGTTGAATGTATAATGGTGCATTTTGATAATCACCATTATCATTATTATGTACTCACTATGAGTTCTCATGCAGGTAATCATTACTGATTGTTCACTGATAATAACTGGTGGTGTTCCCTGGAATCTGAGTGATAACAAGTTTTCTCAGATTTCTAGTAGTCTCCACCTTTTTTGATAACCATTGAGAATGACTTTGCGTTATCGCAACAGCCACTTACCATTTGATTTCTCACTGCCAGCGACCACTGGTCTTCTCTGGAATTTGGTGGCTGGTGCCACCACAGTTGTTTTTGTGGGTTTTTTTTGTGGAGTTTCCATTTATGGGATTTCCCTTGGGCTCATGTGTTTTGTTCTATTTTTATTTCAACTTATCTGTGACTGGTTAGCGTTCGTTGGTTATGTGGGTTGGTGTCTGGATTCAAAGATTTTCTTTAAGATTTCGACTGCTTTTATCATTGCAGTGCGTTGTATAGTCTCAATCTTCTCTTTAATTCTGATATCTCCTAGTCTTTTTTCCAGTTTTTTTTTTGGGGGGGGGGGGCGGGGATGTTCCTAGTTCTCATATTTTTATTATTATTATCATTATTATTATTATTTGTACTCACTAGTTCTCACGCATGTCATAGTCAGTGATTTCTTACTGATAATAACCGGTGGTGTTCCCTGGAGTCTGAGTGACAACCAGCCCCCACAGATTTCCAGTACTCTCTACCTCTTTTCAATAACCATTGCTAATGACTTTGTATCACAATAGCCGCTTACCATTGATTTCTTACTGGTAACGACCATTGGCCTCCTCTGGGATTTGGGTGGCAATAAGCCTCCCCAATGCCCCAGTACTCTTCATACTCTTCCAGTGGAGGTCTGGTTAGTTCTCTCCCTCCTCTGTCTTCTCATCCTCCTTGACCCTTCGCGACTATTTTGTGAGATATCAGCCGACTTTTATTTTCCTTTTTTTTATCAGTTTATGAAGTTTTTTGTAGTTTCTGTTCCTTGGGATGTTCACTCTGTGGTCTGTTGAAACAGCAAAATCTACGATTTGGCAGGATTTTTCCTTCTTGTTGACTATTATGACATCTGGTCTCCTTGTTTGGATGAGTTTATCTGTTTGCACCTCTATGTCCCAGAGGATTTTGCAATTTTCGTGTTTCACTACTGTCTCTGGTTTATGTTTGTACCACATTTGTCCATGTGTTTAAATGCAGTCGTTTGCATAGTTCCCAGTGTACTGCTTTCCCCACACAATTATTATCATATTATTATTATTACTAGCAGGACCCGTGTAAATTACACGAAATTATGTTTTTAATACTAACTATCTTGTTCCTAACCTATACATGTTCGAATAAAATATGATAAGATTTGGACTTGTATATTTATTTTTAAAAAATGAACAATACATGAAACAATTTACAAAACTTCTTTATATACAATATTTCTAGTGAAGGTAATATTTCGACGACTAAACCTTACTTTGTAAATGTTTTCGATTAAATTAAATTTGGCTCCAATTCATGAATATTTATATTTATGTAAATGAAGGTGTTTGTATGCTATTGCATTTCTGCTGTTTATATGCCTTTAATTTAGTGTCTATACCCGGTACTGACGATGCGATCAGATAGTAGTAATAAAAATACATGGTCTCTGAAACGAGCGTACATTATTCTATTGTTTTTTGATTTTCTGGAACACAAATTGACCATGTAAAGGTGTTTACATAGTTCTATGTTACATATATATATATATATGTATATATATATATATATATATTAATACACATATATATATATACATATATATATATATTAATACACATATATATATACATATATATATATTAATACACATATATATATACATATATATATATATTAATACACATATATATATACATATATATATATATTAATACACATATATATATACATATATATATATATTAATACACATATATATATACATATATATATATATTAATACACATATATATATACATATATATATATATTAATACACATATATATATACATATATATATATATTAATACACATATATATATACATATATATATATATATTAATACATATATATATATATATTAATACACATATATATATACATATACATATATATATATACATATACATATATATATACATATATATACATATACATATACATATACATATATATACATATATATATATACATATATATATATATATAGATATACATACATACATACATATATATAGATATACATAGAGATATACATACATATATATATATATATATATATATATAATACCCTCACCCAATCCAATAGGTAAATGGGAGCAACTCTCCAAATTCTGACCGTTCTCTCTCACAGTTTAGTAAAATAAGGAAGATCTAATCAGCTTATTCGCCCTGTGAGTCCTTTTCATCTCTTCCCTGTATTGGCTGATTTGTATGAACTAACGAATTCTCGTTTTGGCTGGGGGTTCATACTGAAATAAAAAGTGGTCTAGAGTATGAATGTAACGTAATGGCCCTCATGTTTTTTACAGGCATCAAATACAAAAGTCTATAATGTTCTTCAAATGCTCATGCATGACATTTCTTCTTATGGTTATTCCTCTTGATGCCATTATCTTCATTGAGGATGCCGCAGTACATAAAACTGAAGATCAGTTGGTAAACTTATCTTCTTCTTCCACGGGTGATCAAACAAATGAAAACTCGAAACACAAAAAAGGATTTTACAATGCTAACTTTTATTGCCGTTGTATATCGATATTATCTTACTCCTACACTAATTTCTTTATATACCATGGGTCCCCCGTTTGGTCCCTACCACGGGATCAAAGCACATGACGTCCTCACGGTTTGATACCAATATTTGTGTTCACCGCTTCTCGATTGGCTGATTGTATTTATCAGAACTTGTTTTCGTCCCTACACATACTTTCTTTAAACAACAAATCACAAATGCTATTTTTCAAATTCAACTGACGAGTTTCATAACTAACAAAATGTTAAAACAGACTCAGCTTTGAATTCCAAAAGTGACCAAGAATTTGCATTTCAATCTCTAACCTATAGTTGAATGGCACACTTTCATAACACAGCCAACTCTTTTATCATCGTAATAGTCATTATGCATTATCATTATCAATAATTTTTGCTAGTACATATGACAGAACGAACATATCCTACATTACTCTCCAAAGGAGGAGGTAATGGCCGGGAGAATGATCTTTTAACAACAGAACATATATTACATCCACCCACCTTCCCAAAAAAAAGGATGTAATTCTTTGGAGGATGGTATCATGACAACAGAACCGATACTGCTTACCCCGTCTCTGAATTGAGCATTAAAAGGTAGTACATAAGTATAAAATAGTATATAGTAAATATAGAGTCGATGCTTAAGGCTCAACTGTACGACCAGTTGAGCAGCAAGATAAGTCAGACTGTTGAGCAGCAAGATAATGCCTGTTTATAACAAGGCTAGAATGTTCCATTATGCTCAGAAGGGAAAGTCCATTCTCTGTGTTCTGATTGGCTTAGATTCACAAGTGGCCATTTTAGTGTATAAATGTTCATGCAATCGAACAAGCACTTCTCCATGAGATGGATGCCAGTTGAGGCCCTTATGCCGGTAAGTGTTAGTTTAATTCTATAGTAAACTGAATTGAACATTAAAAGATAGTAATAGTATAGTTTCGGCTTCAGACAGCCATAAACAAAATCTCCATTTGTAATAGATTACTATGAATAGTAAAATTACTTTCTTCAACATTCCATAGGTATTTTAGTCACTCTATTGGTAAAAATCCGACGAAAAATATACAAGTTAAAATTCGAGCGTATGTCCTACACTGGTATTGAACACCAACAACCTGCTTGTTCATGACAGTCAGGTTTTTATCTTAATTGGGGCATCACTGATTGATTCAGAAGGAACTATTTTTTGCATCATGGTTCTCTATCATCAGTGAAACTCCAGATGAGTCTTTCCTTTTTGGGTACTTGTCATAAATGCGTATTTCAGGTATTTCAACATTTTAACAGAGAATCCCTAATCGGTCCCGGAAATGACTGAAGCCGTTTACGGTGTGAAAGCCGTCAAAATAATGTAAAATGTGAAACAACACTAAGCATGTGAAGGATCAGGTTAAGTTAAAAAAAAAAATTAGTTCCTCAAAAGAAAATAAATAATGTTGAAAAATCTTCCTAAAAAAAAAAGAATGAAAAGAAGGTGGCTTTCAAATCGTAAACTGCTTCGGACGTTTTCGAGACTGACTCGGGATTCTCCGTTAAAGTACTGAAATCCTTTGGATACCCATTCCTTACAAGTACCCCTTTTTGTTTTTGTCGACAGATAGTACATGCTGCATCAGGTCACTAGTTTTGATGGGATCATTTCCCTATTTTCTTCATTGCAGCCACATAATATTCCATCGTAGAATACCAATGGTACCTTGTCTTTTACCTTACACCATAATGAACTGAGTGACAGACAATGGAAAACACATAATGAACTGAGTGACAGACAATGGAAAACACATAATGAACTGAGTGACAGACAATGGAAAACACGTAAGGAACTGAGTGACAGACAATGGAAAACACATAATGAACTGAGTGACAGACAATGGAAAACACGTAAAGAACAGAGTGACGCTAAATCGAACCAACAATATATCAAACCAACGGCACAAACAGATCAACAAAGAGCATAAATCACCAGTGGAGCATGTTAAGTGCATGCTCCAGTGGACACAAAAGTACCTGTTTTTATAAGAGCTTCAGTCTCCACTGATTGGCTGCAGCAGAGTATGACGATTGGAGAATGTGCATGCATATTACTGCGCCTTTGATTATTTTCTTTCTAGTAATGGCACACGATAAGCACCTGCATGTTATGCGTGGCCATTTCCTTTGCACAGGTGAGTCTCTTTCTTCACACATACACGTTAATGACAGTTTTCATTTCAAAATGACTACACAGCTTCCAATACAATTATTGGCCGAGCTTATCATAGCTCTCCTTGTATTTACTTGCTGTTGACAGTACGGAGTATCTGAAATGAGATGCTTAAGGATAGTAGAAAGTGGACCTTATGTTTACTTTCCCCAGCCTCGTAACTCTCGCTTCCCTTATATTGTCCTTTCGTCCTCACATTCCATGAGCGATGTTACTGACAAAGGGGGAAGAATAGCTGTTTTCTCGATCCGGAATCTATCCATCTAACACTTATCTGTGGCTAGTTTTTGACCTTGAAGTAGTTTGTTTTTTTAGTTCCTTACATCAAGTGGCTTCATATCTTGTCTGGAGCGATTTCCATTACAAAAAAATGCTTCAACGAATTTGTTGCAGAGCCAACATTATTATTTACTCACTAGAGGTTCTCAAACGTGTCATTATAAGTGAATGCTCACTGGCAATAGCAAGTTGTCTTTCCTGGAATCTGAGTGACAAGTCTACTCAGATTTCCAGTACACTCCGGCTATTTTGATAACCATTGCAAATCATTTTGTATTATCGCAACAGCCGTTTACCCTTGATGTCTCGCTAACAACAACCGTTGGTTTTCTCTCTAATTTGAGTGGCAATAAGAATTCCCAAAGTTCCACTACTCTCTGCATCATTCCAGTGGAGGTCTGGTTGGTACACTTCTCCTCGGTTTTTCCATCCTCATTGACTCTTCATAGCCATTCCTACATGGTACCAGACGAGGCTGGTGCCACCACATGTTTATTGGGGTGGGGGGGGTATGTAATGTTCTTTATATATCTTTTCTATTTCAATGAAATTATGATTGGTTAACAATGCATCTGTGTGTGTTTTTTGTGAGAGGATGTCACATTGTGGGATTTATGGCAGTTTCACTTCCCTTGGATTCGTGCAGTGTTCTTTTTATAGTTGCTTTGTTTTTTATTCTATGTCTATTTTAACTTACCTGCGGTTGATTAGTGTTCGATTGCTATATAGGTTAGTTTCTGCACTCAAGGATTTTCTTTAATATTTCAGCTGTTTTCATCATTGCCGTGTGCTGTATAGTGTCAATCTTCTCTTTGATTCCAATTTTTTCCTCGTCTTTTTTCCAGGTTTTCAATGACTTTGCCTAGTGCTTTTACAATTATTTCTAGGACTGTTCCTAGTGCTCCCACAATTATTTCCAGAACTGTTCCTAGTCCTCCTACTATTATTATTCCCAGGTCTGTTCCTAGTACTGTTACAATTATTTCCAGGACTGTTCCTAGTCCTGTTACAATTATTTCTAGGACTGTTCCTAGTACTGTTACAATTATTTCCAGGACTGTTCCTCGCGCTCCTACAATTATTTCCAGGACTGTTCCTAGCATTCATACAAATATTTCCAGGACTGTTCCTAGTCCTGTTACAATTATTTCCAGGACTGTTCCTAGCGCTCCTACAATTATTTCCAGCACTGTTCCTAGCATTTCTACAAATATTTCCAGGACTGTTCCTGGTGCTCCTACAATTATTTCCAGGACTGTTCCTAGCATTCCTACAAATATTTCCAAGACTGTTCCTGGTGCTCCTACAATTATTTCCAGGACTGTTCCTAGCATTCCTACAAATATTTCCAAGACTGTTCCTGGTGCTCCTACAATTATTTCCAGCACTGTTCCTAGCATTCCTACAAATATTTCCAAGACTGTTCCTGGTGCTCCTACAAATATTTCTAAAACTGTTCCTGGTGCTCCTACAAATATTTCTAAAACTGTTCCTGGTGCTCCTACAAATATTTCTAAAACTGTTCCTGGTGCTCCTACAAATATTTCTAAAACTGTTCCTGGTGCTCCTACAAATATTTCTAAAACTGTTCCTGGTGCTCCTACAAATATTTCTAAAACTGTTCCTGGTGCTCCTACAAATATTTCTAAAACTGTTCCTGTTGCTCCTACAATTATTTCCAGCACTGTTCCTAGTACTACAATTATTATTAGTGTGCCATAAAAAATGATGCCATGCGTTTTTTCATTGGTTCTCACTTTGTCTACAATTTTTATAATTAAAAGACATTTAGAAAAAACAATTCTTGTCTTGTTTACAAGCAATACTAATACTTCAAATTAGCTGCTGCTGATGCTTAGTATGTCACTTGTCGATCAGATAGATACACATAGCAGCATAAACATATTTTGCGACTACAAATTACGCATACATATTTAGATAAGCCATTTATTCTACTTATACAAAACCTTTTGTAAACATTGCAAAACAAAACAAAACTTTTTTTTTACAAATTTTTGTTCAGAACGTACAACTTTTATGATTAAATTCACTTGGAAAAAAAAATCGTCGTCTTGTTTACATTACAAACAAAACTAATACTTCAATCAGCTGCTGCTGTTATTTGCTTTAATATACACTGGATTACCTCCATTAGTGTTACACACAAAAGAAATAGCTATTTCTATATATAGATATTAAAGCAAAAACAAAACACATATTATATTAGAGAGTATTATATTAATAACGGTAACCGGAAGTTTCTCTATAAATCTAATTACATTACATGTCAATTTCTCTCTCTTTCCTCCCAGTCTATTTGTCTCTCCACTGACCTCTCTCTTTCTCTCTGCTTCCCCACCCCCCCTCTCTCTCTCTCTCTCTATGTGTGTATCTCTGTAGCCAAAGAGAAAGATTTGACTATCTTCTTCACTACGTGTCGCTCTAGACTTCCTCTCCATGATATCATATCCTGACACCTTAACTCTAATTCTAATCTTAGATTTATAGTAGGGCTTTTCCGCTTTTACTCAATCTAGCAGCAAATTCTGTCTTTAACAGACCCACGGCCAAATTCCGCTACATCTCTCCGTCGTTCTGTCAGTTTGCCCTTCTGTCTTTTTTCTCCAATGGGTCTGCTTTATTTTCTCTCGATATTTCGTTCACTTAAAAAAAAATTAAAATTAAAATGTTCTTTAATCCTTGGTAGTTATTCCTAATGTTTTATTAGGAATAACTACCAAGGATTAAAGAACATTTTAATTTGTGAAATTGCCAAGAGATCGCTGAAGCTAAAATCAAATTCAATTCATTCTATATGAATATCAGTTATGTAAAATAAACATAATAATTTTCAGATGTCTAAAAAAAACTCATATTTAATTATTTATATATTTTCTATTTTCAAAATTTTACAGAGTTAATCTAGTAACCATATTAATTTCCTCTGTCGTGGCTTTGTATTTTATGAATGCAGCATTTTTTAATTAATCAATTTTGTCAAATCAGATTTACAGATTTACTTAAATATGTAGGCAAACTGGTAGGGTCATAGGACATAAGTATGTAGGCAAACTGGTAGGGTCATAGGACATAAGTATGTAGGCAAACTGGAAGAGTCATAGGACATAAGTATGTAGGTGAACTGGTAGGGTCATAGGACATAAGTATGTAGGCAAACTGGTAGGGTCATAGGACATAAGTATGTAGGCAAACTGGTAGGGTCATAGGACATAAGTATGTAGGCAAACTGGTAGGGTCATAGGACATAAGTATGTAGGCAAACTGGTAGGGTCATAGGACATAAGTATGTAGGCAAACTGGAAGAGTCATAGGACATAAGTATGTAGGTGAACTGGTAGGGTCATAGGACATAAGTATGTAGCAAACTGGTAGGGTCATAGGACATAAGTATGTAGCAAACTGGTAGGGTCATAGGACATAAGTATGTGGCAAACTGGTAGGGTCATAGGACATAAGTATGTAGACAACTGGTAGGTACATAGGTAGGAACACATATATATCGTAATGAGAGTTATAGATCTCAAAGAAGCAGAGCATATGTTGGGCGACAATGACATCCTAAGAAAACCTAGTGTAGATTAAATAGAATATGGAAACAATAATTATGAATAGTAGATTAAAACATCATTAATATATATATATATATATATTTATATATATATAAAATAAAAATAATAATATATATATTAAAATAGAAGCCTTTATCAATGCAAGATTAATTAATTTTTTTTCTTTTAACATTAATCTTTCGGAATAAAAGTCCATCATCAGAGTTGACCAGTATTGTGTCATTTAAAAAAAAAAAATAAACAAACTTTTTTGTTTTTTGATATAACGTCCTTGTAATGGGTGTTATCTGCTGTAATAATGTAGTGTTATCTTTTTTGTTTCATTTTACTTCAGTCGAAGTTCTCAGAAATTATAGGGACCCTTCTTAGGACAACACTTGATCTCTATTTGAGACACATAGATATTGGAATATTCCATTAAAGTTCTCAAATGTTGAGTTAGTAAAGAAGTTCAGAGCATTTTACTCTTCCATCTTGACCAGTTAACTATGTTGTAATATATCTTTCTTTTAGTCTCTTAGTCTTACCGGATTCAAGGGCAAGAATTCATCTAGTCTGGTGGAGTATCAAGCTAAGTGCTGTTACTTGAAGCAACATTACTTGGAGAAGGTGCACCATTCCTCGTATGAGCCAGTGTGGCTTAGTCATACAGAGGGGATTCTTATTTGGGCTTCGAACACTATGTTATTTTGAATATTTAATCAAGGTTTACTTGTAGGAGGAAGTGTCCTCATGTCAGATTGTTCTAACAAACCTCTGTACAAAGAGACCTTAGACACTCGAGGACAGTGTCTAGTAGGCATTCATGTTCTCTCCAGTAGGCAAGTTATTGTTGTGAAGTGTAAAGTTAGTCTCGTTATTGGCTAGTCAAGCTTCCTCTAACCCTATCTGAGAGAGAAAATTATATTTATATATATATATATATATATATATATATATATATTAATTATTTATTACCTACAGACATCGATGTTTCATGCTAACGCAGTCTTCAGTGCATGAAGTTAATTCTCGACGGTCAGCGGGCTCGAACTCCGATCACAAATCGCCACTGATTCGAAGCCAAGAGCGTTCCCCCATCGGCCACCGCGAATTAGCTAATAATTAAGGCGGAATAAACTTCGTAAATACCGAGTAGGCAGGTATTTTACAACGAGCAGTGAAAGTGATCTTACAACAACAAACTGTGTTGGATCTCGCATGAAGCTATTAGTACTACTTGTTATTAAACTCACTCAGAGTGTCCGGCCTTTAGTAAAGGGGGCTTATAATAATATTTATAAAAAATATTAATTATTTATTGCCTACAGACATCGATGTTTCATGCTAACGCAATCTTCAGTGCAAGAAGTTAATTCTCGACGGTCAGTGGGCTCGAACTCCGATCACAAATATATATATATATATATATATATATATATATATATATATACACTTTTTTGCTCTTGTGCTAATTCAGCATACCGCATAACCACTATCATTACATTTCCCTGAAACGTAAAGGTTTGATACCCCTAGTAGATCTTGTACTTCTGATGGTTTGATTTTCGGAATTACTTTCCCTCTCTCCCGTATTTCTTTCTCTGTGAAATCTATCTCTATCTCGCTCTACGCTGTAACCAGAGTCGTCTGCTTGCATTATTCGATCTTTACCCGAATTTTCTAACACGTTCTGGTCTGCTTGATCATGCGTTATTTCGCCTTTTGACGTTTTAATTCTGTAGAAGCTATTCTAATAATTCAGTACCGGAAGGAATCATAGAAATTTCTTCATTTTGCTCTTCATATTCGCCCTGTGGCCTAATTTGACTTGCATAGGCTAATACACTGTCCTCCTTTTCTCTATTTAATATAGCTGTGTTGTGGGCTTTTTGCATGATAAATTCTGCCTTTTCTGGATTTGATTCTATGTTCTTTTCGTACCACATTCTTGCACTTATCGAGTATTGATTTACTCCTCTGCAGGAGTTAGGCACAAGGCCAGTTTTTATCTTACTCCCACAAGTAAGATATGACCCAAGATCGGGTCGGGAAAGTGGGGTTTGAAAAGCCAGCGAAAGTGGGATCTAAAAATTGCCTGGGCAGCCCCGTCGGCATTACCCGGTAGGGACGCCTCAGGCAGTAAGCAATAAAGGTGGACCTCCCAGAACTGCACAGGACAGACCCATTGACCGGCATAAATCAAGCCCCGAAGACCAAGACAATACCAGTCTATGGGGTGCAGTATCCATTGGAACAGATACTACACTTTGATCTTAGCCAAAAGGCCAAGAACACTTATCGAGTAGAACATCGTTAGCAGAGCACTAATTTGCATTCCCATTAAAGCTGATTGTCTTTCTAGTCTTCCGGCATGTGGAATTGTGCAATAGCTTGAAAAGCCTTGATAGAAAAACTTCTATTCTTTTTTTTGCTGAGAACATATTTTCAGTTCCGTTTTAACGGTCTCTATCATTCGTTCTGCCAACCCATTCGATTGAGGGGGATATGGTGGAGTCTTATACAGTTTACACCCTATTTTTCCAACCATACACTAGGATCTTCATCACTAAACTCTGATGCATTGTCGGATACCAGGGTTCTTCTATGCCGTTTTTGAAAAATATAACCCTTAGAATCTGTTTTATTGTAGAAATTTTCTAATCTGGCACACGGATTACTTCAGGCCAGCCTGGAAAAGAGTCTACTCGTATTAATAAATGTCTCACTCTAGTAATGTACACATGATCCATATGCACACGGTCTCGTAGTTCCATTTTTCTTGCCAATGGATGTAAAGAAGTCTGTGTAAAATTTATCCATTCTTTACATTTCTTGTATCTTTTAATATATTCTTCGGCATCCGATGAATATCCCGGCCACCATGCTTCTAACTTTATCCAGTGTATATCATCATGTACACTTTTCATCACTAATTTTCTTTGTGTTTCTGTTGGAATTATCAGATTCCCATTACAAACCATTTTCTATCGTTAATTTGTGTCTTATTTCTTTGTAGGGTCTCTCTGCCCTGGAACAATTTACTCCTATGTTTTTTTCTTATTCTATATGTTATCCTACTTATCACTAGACCATATCGAGTTTCAGCCGCCATTCAATCTAGAGATAAAACATCAGTCTCTACCCAATGTAAGAATGTATCTTCAAATTCTTCTTCTGTTTTAACCTTTTAACTCCTTGTAAAATCGCAACCTTCATCTACGTGTGGAATTGAATTTCCTTCGACATATTCTATATCAAAGTCAAATGTCATTAATCTTATTACTCATCTAAGCATTCCCAATGTCGTGACTTTGAGTAATTCTCTTCTTGGATTGAATTTAAACGCTAATGGTCTATGATCACTTCTCAGAAGAAATTCTTTTCCAATTAAAAAATTGTCAAGTTCTAGTCATCGTCAACACAATAGCTAACGCTTCTTTCTCTGTATTTGAATAATTAAATTCAGATTTTGTCAGTCTTCTTGATAAATACATTATCGGGTGTCATTCTTGTGAGAATATTCCAGATATCGAATGTTCACTTGCATCTGTGGTTAATGTAATGCCCTTTTTAGGATAAAACATTTTCACTATTGATTTCTTTGTCATAATTCATTTTAATCTATCTATCGATTTAGTTGTTCCTCTGACCAGAGGAATTCATCTTTTCTTTTTTTTTAATTTGCAAATGGTTCAGTCAGGTCCGTATATTTTGGTAAATATCGCCTGTAGAAATTTACCAATTCCAAAAAAGATTCAAATTCTTTTTTATTTGTAGGTATATATATTTTGAGTATTTTTTCTATTAAGATCTGGTGATCTACCTTCTTTCGAAATGGAATAACCTGAAAGTTCTATTTTACTACTATTGTTTAGTCATTTCTTTTTATTTATTGTCATTCCAGCGTTTCGTAATTTATCTAAGATGATGTCGGTTTTCTTTTTTAATTCATTTTTATTAGTAGTTCTTATGCATATATCATCTTGCTAACAGACCATATTTTTCATATCTTCTCATAAAACCTATTTGATTCCCCTTTCAAATATAGCGTTTGACGTTTTTATTCCATATGGTATCATTTCCTATTTTAGTAATCCTATTCGCGTATTTATCGTCGTTACTTCTTTGAAGTTATTGTCTATTGGTATTTGGTGATATGTCGTTTTCAAATCTATTTTTGTGAAAACGCTCATTCCTGCCAGTTCATGTAATGCAACTCCAATATAAGATATAGGATATGAATCCGAGCAAACTTTGTGATTTACGCCTATTTTATAATTTTCACGTATGCATATATCTCCATCTGACTTTCTCAAAACTACAATGGGTGATGCCCACTTGCTACCCCCAAATGAAACATGTTCAATAAGGTCCAGTTTTATTAATTTTCGTAGTTTTGCTGCTACTAATGGCAACTAATGTACTGGTAATTTTAGTGCTTCATAATAAGAGGGGGTCATATTTTTTTAAAAATTTCAAACTCGCTTCATAGTTTTAGTTAACTTTTATGGGTTGTTATTTTCATTTTTATCTCATTAATTAATTTGGTAGAATTTATGTTAAGTACATCGTTTCCAGTAAGTCCGTAGTTCTTTTTACACAATATGACGATTATAGATATTACTTCAAATATATCTTCTAACTCTGCGGAACCTTCAAAGTACCCTAAATTTTTTAAAACTAACCCATCAAATTGGCGGAGTTGTAGATTGCCCATTCGTAAAGTTGGCTTTCCAATATGTTCCCAGAATATTTTGGTTATAAGCGTAGTATTACCTCACTGCCTGTATCAATTTACATATCCAAATCGACGTTGTTGATTTTAAATTTTAGTATAATTTTGTTTTCTTTGGTTCAATTTTCTCCACATTTTTATTTGGTGAATGTGTACTAGTATGGTACCCGAAATTTTCGTCTGCAAGGCGGAGATCACGTGATATTATGTCCCGACTAAAAACATTTTGGCTATTTTACATTCATGAAAACCTTTTCACAGCCTGGAAATGGTCCTAAATTAAAGTACTATATCAGATTTAACCATCTATATCCATTCATAGCTTTTGAGGATGTTTTAGGACCTGCAATGTCACATGAAACCACTTTTTCACCGAAAAATGATGGATTTTGAGTCCCGTGGAGCCCTAACGGCTATTTTTGGCCTGCACCTTCTGAATTTTGCAAAATTTTCAATATGTTTGATTGTTTAGTGTTATTTATGTATAAATGAACTCAAAAAAATACTACTCGCATGAATCTGAAATTTTCACCCATTACGTCCCACCCCTATTGGTAAGTTGACAAAAAAAGACAGATACACTGACAATCTCTTTCACCGAGCAGGAAACAGGTGAAAAGCATCGAGGCTTTGTTTCCCTCACCACTTGATCTGAAACTAGCGAAGTTATGTTCGAGTTTGAGAACGCGTACATTTTCTTTCTTTTTTTCTTTTTACAAGGTAACATAAATTTAAATCATATTTAAATGTTATTATGGTAGTTTAACATCCGTAAATACTTATTATGGTATCATTAGTACCAGAAATGGAAAATTAAGTTTTAAACAAAATAAAATCCAAAGAAGCGTTTTTGAAATCGGAAATTATGTTAAAAATTGGTGAGAGGTCCCTTCTTGGTGTGTGGCCCAGGGCCCCAGCCCCTTGGCCCCTTAATCCGGTCCTGCTGTAAAATATATTACACAAAAGTAAATACTGGTTCATAATGAAGAAGTATAGTTGACTACGAAATATAAGAGTATTTATATTTATAATATTTTTTGGATCACAAATTTCAGGGGGTACAAATGTAATTGCAGGGGGGGGGGCTTGCACCCCCTGGCTACGTGGGGGGTTCACGTCCACAGTATCAACACTTTTTTTTTTACATGCATCGGCGAATGTTTTTCGTTAGGGTTGACTTTTATACTGGTTGTATTTTTGTATTAGTTCTTGTTGTATAAAGTCAATGCAGGTATTCAAAAACATATTTCCTATTTGTAGTTGTTCCATTATTTTATGTGTGTGATGCATTGCACACAGCTTCAATTGAATTAAGTCCTCTTCAATTGTCCGTTCTTCTTGTCTGAGATTTTTCAAATTCGCAATATCTACTCACATTTCATGGACAGTGTAGATGATCTGACTTGTTTTCTTGAAAGTCAGGTTTTCCAGGTTTTTGAGATACGCCATGATGGATACTTTCATTATGGCATCACATCCAGCTACAGCAATAAATAAATCCGTTATTTCATTTTGTCTTTCCGTTTCCTTGTTTTTTTAAAAAAACTTTTAGTTCTTGCACTAGCAGCAAAACATCGTAGCCATGTATCGACAAAGTCGGAATGCCTAAGAGACAATTGAAATCCTATCGGCGACGCCATTGTTGTGAAGTGTAAAGAAAGCCTAGTGTTTGACTAGTCAAGATTCCTCTAACCCTGTTCTTATTGAGAGAATTATATATATATATATATATATATATATGTGGGGGGGGGATGCTAACGCATTCTATTCCTCTTAAATATTGAAGAAAAACGAGCAAGAAAACGTCAACATTCAACACAAATGAAGGGCAAATAAAATATCCAATATTCAAACATTTATAAGAACAACAACAATTTATTTTGCATTTTTACACATAAAAATTATGTTCCATATTTGACGAAAGTCTTTTAGCGTCTTTTGGATAAATGTCTCTTTGACGGCTTGAAAGAAATAAGTGTCTTTTTGTTATTTAAAGCAATGTCTCTTTAAATAAGTTTTGTATGGAGAAAAACGCACGTGTGTGCGCGTGTGTGCGTGTGTGCGCGTGTAATTGAAAAGAGAGAAAGAAAATGCCAAGCTTACTATGAGTGTCCAGCAGTCAGAAAAGGGGAGAAGGAATGATTTGACGCGACAGGTAGTCGTCGCATCTCTTGCGAGTGGCCGATGGAGCGAAACAATTCTCCCTGTGTGTCTGAAGAAATTCTGGAGCAAAGAGACCGGATCCGTCGCAAACGACGTTTATATATGTCCTAATCAGCAGGGGCAGTGACCGGAAACATATGATCCCTATTTTGGCGTTTTCTGCGGGGTGTTGAAAAACGCCTGTCGACTGCTGTTGAAAGGTGAATTCCATAAAACCCCCCTCAGATTGAAAAATATTGAAAGAAAAAAAAATATTTTCAATATGTAACATATTGTTTCAAGTTGGCAGGCCAATTTACTCTCCTGCCGGATTTTGTCCTTAGCTTCGGTGTAGGTGGTGTGCTGCTTATTGTAGTATCTTGTTCGCACACGTCAGTGTCTTGTGAAGGTGTGAGGTGTTCCGACACGCTATTCTTCGATAGATCCAAATATGCCGGTTTTAACCTGTCTATGGCAACCGTATCTTGTTTTCCATTTTTCATAATAGTGAAATACTTTGATTTCCTCTCGACTACTTTGAAAGGTCCTGAATATGTAGGTTTTTTTACTGCATCTATGTGTACAAAAACATATTCGCAGTTGTTGAGGTCTTTTGGGATGTAAATTTCTTTTGTCTGGGTCCTTGTAGGTGTAAAAACCAAATCATTCATCCTTTGCTTAAAATTTTGAACAAAGTTTGTAGTTGGTTGAAAATGATTTGTTTTCTCACAAAATTGGCCAGGCAATGTCAGTGTGGTCCCAAAAACCATTTCGGATGATGTGCACCCTAAATCTTGTTTCAACACATTTCTGATGGACAACAAAACCAAAGGGATGTTTTCTAACCATGTTCCGGAATCGTTATTTGCTGTCAGAGCTGCTTTCAGTTGTCTATGGAAACGCTCGACCATTCCGTTCGCACAAGGATGATAAGCCGTAGTGGTTATGTGTTTCACTCCCAAAAGTTTTGTGAACTCTTCGAAAAGTGTTGATTGAAATTGTGCGCCGCGATCTGTTGTTATTACGGATGGACAACCAAAATTAGCTATCCAATCCTGCAATATTGCTTTCGCGATGGAATGTGCGGATGTATCACGCAAAGGAGTTATGACAGGCCATCTGGTAAATCTGTCGATTATTGTCAGTAGATATTGGTGGCCCTTTGCTTCTGGTAGTGGTCCAACTATGTCGATGTGTAAGTTGGTGAATCTACCATCTGGGTGAATAAATTGTCCAGGAGGAGATTTTGTATGTCTGCCTACCTTGCTAGTTTGGCATTTTAAACATACTTTAGTCCAGTCAGTTATGTCTCTATGCATTTTAGGCCATACAAAACGATCACTAATTAATTTTTTTGTAGCTCGTCTGCCTGGGTGTGACAAGTTGTGAAAATGTTGGAAAACTTTTTGTCTTAGTGAAGGTGGTATGTATGGTCTGGAATAGCCTGTGCTCGTGTCGCATAGAAATGTTTCTGATCCGAAAGGGACTGGTTGTGCCTTTAATTTTAAGGAAGTGTTCTTTTTTACTTCGTCTAATGTCACATCATTTCGTTGTTCTACTGCGATTAGATCGAAGTTGAGTGTTTCCGAATTTATGGCATGAATAGTGGAACGTGACAAAGTATCTGCTACAATGTTATCTGTACCCTTGATGTATTGGATATCCGATGTAAATTGGGCTATATAGTCCAGTTGTCGGGTATCTCGTGGTGTATATCTTTCCATGCTTGTGTGTAAGGCGTATATGAGGGGTTTGTGATCTGTGAAAACTGTAAAGTCTCGACCCTCGAGAAGATGCCGAAAATGTTTGATCGAGAGATAGATCGCAAGTAATTCCCTGGAGAAAGCGCTGTATTTTTGCTGTGCGTTATTCAATTTCACAGAAAAGAAAGAAATTGGTCTTTCTGTACCGTTTTGAAACTGGTGTAGAACTGATCCAATCGAATCTGAAGAAGCGTCCGTAGTCAGTGTGAGTAGTGAATTATCCTCATCACGGATGTAGGAAAGCTTTGTGAAATCTGCTAGTGCTTTCTTCAAGTTTTTAAATGCGATCAATGCTTCCCCTTCTACTGCAATTGTTGCATTTTTCTTTTTTTGTTTGCGCAGTAAATTTGTGAGTGGGGTTAATATCTTTGCGCAACCTGGAATAAATCTGCGGTAATAATTGATAAGACCGAGGTATCTTCTCAGTTGTCGTAATGTTGTTGGTTGTGGAAACTGCTGTATTGCTCCCACTTTTTCTGGTATGGGCGCAATACCTTGCTCATCGACTACATGACCCAAGAATGTCAGTTGAGGAACTGTAAAAACACATTTGTTCACGTTGATTTTTAAACCAAAATGTGCCAGTCTCTCAAAAACCTGTTCTAGGTGTTCATGATGTTCCTGCATACTTCGACTACCGATGAGAACATCATCGATGTATGCAAAGGCAAATGGTAATCCTCTCAAAACTTCGTCTATTAGTCTCTGGAAACTTTGAGCTGCGTTACGTAATCCAAAAGGCATTCTTGTGAATTCGTATAGGCCGAAAGGAGTAGTGATTGCTGTTTTTTCTATGTCATCTTCCGCCACTGGAATCTGATAGTATGCTTTGACCAAATCAAGTTTGGTAAAAAGTTTAGTTCCTTGCAGACCTATGGCAAAATCGTGGATGTGTGGAATAGGATATCTGTCAGGAACTGTTTTAGCATTGAGGTGTCGAAAATCTCCACAAGGCCGCCAAGCCCCTGAATCTGGTTTTGGTACCATGTGTAGTGGCGAAGAGTATGGGCTACTTGATGGGCGGATGATTCCTAACTTTAGCATGTGTTGAAATTCGTCTTTTGCTATTTTGCACTTATCCGGGCGTAGTCTGCGTGGAGATGCATGAGTTGGTGGTCCGGTAGTCTTAATGTGGTGTTTAGCAGAATGGCGAATTTCATCCGTGTGCTTCAAAGGAGTCATTATGGATGGAAATTTTTTAAACAGTTCCTGTAAATCACTGTTAGTTGGTAAAGTACAGCTGATTCCTGTCGATTTGTACACTGATGTTATTCCTTTCATCGACAACTGTGTTTCATTGTCGATGAGACAGTGTGTATACATGTTTACCGATAGACGAAAATGAGATAAAAAGTCTGCCCCGAGAATGGGTGTTTTTACTTGGGCTCGTGTAAAAATCCATGAAAAAGGTCGTCGCAGTCCCAAATTTAATGTTAGTGATGTCTCACCGAAGGTTTGGATTTTTGATCCGTTTGCTGCTTGCAACGTGTATTCTGATGGTGTAGACTTGCTGTTGGGTTCTGGTGGTATTACACTTATTTGTGCACCTGTGTCGACTAAAAAATGATATCCGGTATTTCTATCCCGGATGTAAAATAGACGACTAATTTGTTTGATTCCAGCAGTTAATGTCGTCTTTAATCGCTGCTGGAGCGTCCGTTTCCCGCCTGAGTCTGGTCAACATTGAAATTGCATGGTTTTATGCATTTCCTCGCCTTTTTTCCAAAATTGAGATGATACCAGCAGGTATCGTGCGTTTGTCCCCATCTGGAGGAGGAATTTGACCGGCTCCGGCGATTCCTATGTGGAGAATAGGAATTGTCTCTGAAACGTCTCAGAGGTCGGTAAAATTGTTCTTGGTTGTTAAGGAGACTCTGGACCTTGAGTGTTAATTCTGACATGTTTTTTTCAAGCCTGGCTACAATGTCAGGTGTGTCTGTTTTTAGTGTCGGCACTGAAGACGCATACACGTTCTTTTCTGGGTTGTTACTTTCGTGTATTTTGTCAGCTACTTCTGCAAGTTTCTCCAAATTCAAGTCGTCCGGTAGTGATGCCAAAATTTGTGTAGTGTGGGCCTGGAGCTTGTCTGTCCATAACTTTTTTAGAACCGTGTCGGACATTGTATTTGATCCCAACAATGTGCGCATTTTTCTTAAAAGTTGAGATGGTTTCATGTCTCCTAAATTCAGGTTGTTGAAAAGGTCATGGAGTCGCCTTTCGTTCGATTTGCCTGTTCGTCTTATTATGGTTCCTTCAAAATGTCGTATGGTTTTTCCAGCGGCATGTGGTCTAAAAGGTCTACAACTTCTGTAGCTACGTCTGCTGGTAGTTTTTCTACCACGTACACGTATTTTGAATTTTGCGAAGTAATCTTTTTCGCCATAAAAATTGCATTCAGCTGAGAAAACCACGTTTGTACGTTTGTAGGGTTGTATGTTGGCAAATTCACAGTCAGTGTACATTCTGTAGGGTCGCTAAAAGCCATTGCTGTTCGAATACTGGAATCTTATTAAATAAATGTTCAACGGGGTCACCAAATTGTGGGGGATGCTAACGCATTCTATTCCTCTTAAATATTGAAGAAAAACGAGCAAGAAAACGTCAAAATTCAACACAAATGAAGGGCAAATAAAATATCCAATATTCAAACATTTATAAGAACAACAACAATTTATTTTGCATTTTTACACATAAAAATTATGTTCCATATTTGACGAAAGTCTTTTAGCGTCTTTTGGATAAATGTCTCTTTGACGGCTTGAAAGAAATAAGTGTCTTTTTGTTATTTAAAGCAATGTCTCTTTAAATAAGTTTTGTATGGAGAAAAACGCACGTGTGTGCGCGTGTGTGCGTGTGTGCGCGTGTAATTGAAAAGAGAGAAAGAAAATGCCAAGCTTACTATGAGTGTCCAGCAGTCAGAAAAGGGGAGAAGGAATGATTTGACGCGACAGGTAGTCGTCGCATCTCTTGCGAGTGGCCGATGGAGCGAAACAATTCTCCCTGTTGTGTCTGAAGAAATTCTGGAGCAAAGAGACCGGATCCGTCGCAAACGACGTTTATATATGTCCTAATCAGCAGGGGCAGTGACCGGAAACATATGATCCCTATTTTGGCGTTTTCTGCGGGGTGTTGAAAAACGCCTGTCGACTGCTGTTGAAAGGTGAATTCCATATATATATATATATACATTTTCCTACTCTTATGCTAATAAGGTGTACCCAATAATCAGTAGAAAATGTCTACGAGGGGAATGTGTATTCTTTCTCAAGTCACCTGTGAAATTAGGATAAACAGACAATAAACATTTTGCGAATGAACGGAAGACCAACACAAGTTAAGTAGTTAAAAAAGTTTATTTACAAAAAGTATATGGAGAAATAATATAAATAGAAAGTAGCAGGGACACGGTCTTAATTAACATGCAGCTAGACCGAGCGAAGAATACATGTACAATATAAAAACATCAGCTTGAGAAAAGGAAAGGGTATGAACTTACAAATTGCCGATGTACGTTCAAAGTTCTATGAGAAGAAACGTCGGCGTGTGGTTATCGGTCACGGTGGGAATAGTTCAAATAATTCTCCTCTGTTTCGTTTATCTCGGCAATCTGATCAACTGACTAGTTTTCAATATGCCTTTGGCATTCATCAAAACATATCAAAGGCGGTGAATTACGTTCTCCTTGTGTCATGAGAAGAAACGTTCAAATATCTTCGACACCTGTAAACAATTGGAGTCGGCATGCAGTTATAGGTCACGGTGGAAATAGTCCAAATAATTCTCCTCTGTTTCGTTTATCGTGGCAATCTGATCAATTAACTATTTTTCAATATGCCTTTTGCATTCATCAAAATATATTCAAGGCGGTGAATTACGCTCTCCTGTCAATAGCGATACCAGACGATTTGGTAATTTCCAATATCCAAGGTATTTGAATGTCATTCATCTCAAAATTTAGTCGGCTGTTCGCTTCTTCTGTCGTTGTTGGGGATGGCAAGATTCCACCTTATATTCTCCTGGCTTCGGTGAAGAGTGTGTCCCCATAGCAGGAGGTTGCACTGACTCATGTATCGGTTAAAGCAGGAAGAGAGGCAGGTCGCCTGTACTCTCGTGACCTTTCATAGAGATAGGGAGATGACTCATTCCTTTCCCCTACCATTATGCTGTCAAATGTGTCAAAGTTTTAAAAGTGGGAGCGGGACAAAGTCAAGCTCGCCTTCGCAAGTTCTTTCGTTCTCTTTTTTCTTTCTCTGCCCTTTTTCCCATCTCCCAACCTGTGAAACAAATACAATTTTAAAGAGAATATACTTTCGCTCGATGATATTGTATTTACAAAAGTAATCTAGTTTTGAGATTACATTACAAATATATATTTATTTATTTATATATATATATATATATATATATATATATATATATATATATATACACATACGTGTGTGTGTGTTTAGGCAGCAAGTCGTTATTTATGCAAGCGTTGTTAAATGACACGGAATTTTTGCGTTTGGTAATTTTTTTGGAGACCAGAATGCTTGCTCAGCGCACCGATAAAATATCACACAAAAAATCACCAAACGCGAAAATTCCGTATCATTTAACAATGCCTGCATAAATATATATATATATGTAGGTTATAAATAATCTAATACTTATTTATAAATATTATTTTATATATATATATAAATATATATATATATATATATATATATTTGGATTTTTCACTTAGAAAAAAGATTATTCAGTGAAGACCGGGATTAGTCCAATAAAAACAAGCTCGATGATACTCGATTACAGGGTACAGAGCATTTACATGTGAATTTTTGAAAGCTTACCAAAGCATTCTGTTCAGGAGCCCAATCAACACCATACTAAGCAGGTACTTGCTTGGCAGATCGTCAGGGAAAATTTAGTACCTTGAATAAGAATTACAACAACCGGCAATACACAATGTGTTGTTGCTTTCATTGAGGTCACTTAAGAAGTGAAGAAAAAATATAATTTTTATTTTTTATTTTCTATTTTATTTTATTTTATATTATATTATTTCATATTTTTTCTTCACTTAAGTGACCTCAATGAAAGCAACACCACATTGTGTATTGCCGGTTGTTGTAATTCTTATTCAAGGTACTTAATTTTCCCTGATGATCTGCCAAGCAAGTACCTGCTTGGTAGTGAAACACGTGTAGGTAAAAAAAACTCTTTAATTTGAAAAATGATAAATAAATAATTTCTGAATGAAAAAATCTTTTGTGGTGTTGATTGGGCTCTTGAACAGAATGCTTTGGTAAGATTTTTTTAAAATCACACACACACACACACACACACACATATATATATATATATATATATATATATATATATATTAGTAATAAATAGTAATACTACACATTTACAAAACAAGATTAGGTTTAAAGATCCCAAAATAAATATTAGAATTGTCCACATGGACACATGGCGCAACAGATAAAGGCGTTGATTAGCAATCATTTTTAAGTGACAGGCGATAATAACTAAGAACAACATAATTATTACTTACCACTTTTACCTAGTTATAGTTGACGGAACGAGAACAATCCACCAAAGTGGATTAAATAAAGGGTTCAGTTCGAAATTTCATATAGGTTCCCGAGTTCAACATAAATATTTCCAAGTTCACAAAGATGTACTGAAGGAGGTGCAAGGTTACATCAGCCGAAACGTTGTGAAAATACCAATCAAGGCGAGGATAGTAGTCCGAAAAATCTAAATAATACAAGTTATCTGTTTTTTCTTCATTCTAACACATAAACAAAAGAGAACTAAAAAAAAAAGAAGATTAATAAAATATAACAGGATTTATTTGCACTTACAAATAATACACAAATATACACACATTCAAACCTGTCTAATAAGTGGATATATAAAAAGCTGACTTTAATAATATTTTTTTTAGAGATCTTGCCTGAAAATCATATCAACAGAGCTGGTCTTATCAGAGGGAAAACTGACCGCATAGCTAAAAAATGCACCTAAAGAAGGTCGCAGGTTACATCGGCCGAAACGTTGGGGAAAAAATAACATAAAAATAGTAGTATGAATAATAATACAAACTATCAATTGTCATCTTGAAAACCCCGAAACATAATTGGCAAATAGTCTGCAAATAATAGATCATATTTAACTCACAAATGGTACTCTAACAGGTATAAGTACAATCCAGGTCAAAGTGGACAAGGGAGTAATGGCAACTAGGGAGAGACTCAATACTCCCCAAATTGGGGCTTCCCCACTGAATGCAGTATAAGGTTATACCCAGGAATGGGTAGAATTAAAAAGTGTGTTATTAAAATGTTTGGGAAGTAAGGTAGTCAGAATTTTTTTTTAAATGGTAGAAACGGCTGGCAAAGATGAATTTCGAGGAGGTGGAGTAAACACCTTGCCCAAGGGTGTGTGAGACAATTTATCTAGATTTAAATAAATTAAAATAATAATAATATAAAAAATGATAAAATTAAAATCTATATTTATTCTTTAATTAATTGGGGGGTGAAGTGGGGATGATTGACTTAATGTCAGTGGATTAAATAAATGTTCAGTTCGAAATTTCATATAGATTTCTGAGTTCACAATAGTGATTCCCAAGTTGGTAAATATGCATCTGAAGAAAGTTAGAAGTCACATCAGCCGACACGTTGTGAAAATACCCACAAAGATGAGAATAGTAGTCCGAATAATCCGAGTTATTGTATTCCCAACGAATAAAAAATTAGAACTAAAAGAAATTACTTATAAAATATAACAGGATTTATTTGTGCTTACAAGTAATACACCAAAATATACATGCATATATATATATAAATATATGAAAAGCAACCTTATCAATAATTTATATGGATCTTGTCTGAAAAACACTTTAACCGAGCTAGTCTGGACAGAAGAGAAACTGACCGCATATTGTCACATCAGTGGTCAAACCGTAAAGAGGAGGAAAGAGAAAATGAGCTTCCATGTCAAGCCTTTTTACCCTGTGGCTAGACCAACCAATCATTACCGGCCCTGTGGTCATGTGATCTACGAGTTCACATTTAGGAAAAAAAGCAGACCCACAATAGGTAAAAAATATATAGATATATCGGTAAAAAGGCAGGTACATAAGTTATTAAGTACATAGGTAGGTGTCCGGGTAAACAGGTAGGTATGTGTGCCAAGAAAACAGGTGGGAACATAGCTAGGTGTGTGTAGGTTAACAGGTATTGAGGTAAACCGGTACATATGCAGCTGTGCAGAGAAATAAGTAGGTGTGCATGCATCTACATGGGTAGAGGTGTTGGTAATTACTACAGTATTAATATATATCGATCTGCCAGTGTTTTTTTTTTTTATTCATTAATGACAACTTATACTCAACAACCTCAATTTCCGTGTAATCTTACTTAATGAATTTTTTCGGCACATCTGCTTAAACGAGAAATCGCTTTCTAATTGTTCCAGCCAAGATTCAATGTCTTACGCTTTTTGAATCCTAATTGATTTTTCAAAATTGAAAACTTAATAGTCCCATTTCTATAGTTGATAGAAACCACAAAAAAAACTATGCAATGTAACATGGATTGTTCTCCGATAAACTAGCTGCTCTAGTGCCCCCTCGACGTTAATACACCAGACCAACCCGGCAATCAACTAAATCCCATCGATTCACTGTGGAGGTCCCCAGATGCCTGAGAGCCTTCTACTTCAATAGCTTTTTTTCCTCGTGTTGCCGGCTTCTGGAACTCCATCCCTGCTCCCTGTTTCCCCGACTGTACCGACATGCAGAAGTTTAAAACTAATGTAAACAGACACCTCGCTGCACAGCTCCCAACTTAGGATGACCCCCAAAAATTTACACCCTAATTCTCAGTAGCCCCTTACGTCTACAGTGGTGTCCTGCCTTGTTTGGGGTGAACTAAGTTTAAAAAAAAAAAATTTAAAAAAAAACATATCCTAAAATTGACATCAAAATTATTATAATTTCATCTATTATTATACAAAAGCTGAATCAATGAACGTTTGTTTTCCTAGGTTTTTTCTCTATATATTTTAATAATACTAAATACATGCTAAAATATACTTTAGTTCTGGGATTAAGTTATGTCAGAAGAAACTTCTGTTTTAATTGGTCATTATTTATATTTAACTGAAAAAGTCACTATGTAAATTTGATTGCAACATAATAAGTCTATTTCTATATTATCTTAAGAATGATATAGAAGTAACGAGACTTATTATTTAATGTTATGCAAGAATAATATCTTCACAAAAAAACCTAACCCAACAGATATTTCAAAGTTAATGAATTTTTTTAATGAAATACAAAGTAGCAAAAAAGTGATAGTGTTTGTGACTCGACGAGTTACAAGTAAGTCTGTTTTTTTTTTAATCAAAATCGCTCCAGACAAGGCATGAAGCCACTTGATGTAAGGAGCTAAAAAGAATAGAATATGATTATCCCAAACACAGGAGATGCCTATTAGCTTTCGTCTTGAAAAGGCCATAGCTATAGGTAGGATGAAAACAGTTAGCAGGAAGAGATTTCCACAAGCCTGCAATTCTTTGAAAGAAGCTACTAGAATAGGAAGTTGTATTACAATGTGGTATCAAAAAAGCGAATTGAGCGAGACCACTAGATCAACGAGTCAAACGAGCTGGAACAAAAGAAGCAGGGAATAGATCATACAATTCTGAAGAACACATGTGATAATAGTATTTATAGAAAAGATTGAGACTAGTAACATCACGTCTATTAGAGAGAGAGAGAGAAAGAGAGAGAGAGAGCGTGCAGAGAAGAAGAAGGGTGTGGGGGTCAATCAAATTACAGATATGTTTCTGCACCTTATCAAGAACCCTCAAATAGGACAGAGATTCACCAGCCCAGATAGGACAACAGTACTCCATACATGGTGTGATAGTTAATTTGTAGAGATAGAGAGTAGCCTCAGGTGTGAGAAAATGTCTGGAGCGATAGAGAGAACTGACTTTACGAAAAGCAGAAAAAGCAACGGATCTAATATATGAACTCCAGAGAAAGATTTGATGAGAAAGAAAGACCAAAAAGTTTCAGGGTCAATTTCTCCTCAAGAGCAGAACCATCCATAAGAATCTCAGAAAGAAAAGGGACACGCCGATGATTGAATTATGGTAACAAAGGAATGACTCCACAAACCCATAAAACTCCCAAATTAGGGTCTCACCTCTTGATTTAGTTGATATCATAGTGTGATGTTTATCTACCCTATTTCGGGAATTGATAAACTCTTCCAGACACTATGAATAGAGTTATGACTAAGTGTTGGGGCAGTCATTTACCGTTCATTGGTGGCAGTCATTTACCATTCTGATAGTAGAGTTGTAGAGAGATTTAACAATTAGGCAGCCTTATATCATACTTCTGTTTGGGTTTCATTAAAGATTAGCCCAACTTTCAAATAAACAACATATGTATATATATATATATTGTCTCTATCATGGGGATGCAATAAAAAACAAAGCCTTATACCAAGATCAAGCAACTTTTCTTGACTAAAATGTTACAAGATATACACTGGTCAGCATTAGCACTTGAATCCATAAACAGGATTCAAGGACAGTTGCATACTGAACATTTTGATCCCTGACAATTATATACATGGACATTTATGTCACTGGTATGTCTGGTAAATTTTTTAAGCTTTTAAAGGCAATTGCTATATATTTAAAAAAAAAATCATAGTGTAAGGACCAGAGTTATCTCCCTTTTGGGGAACATTTCCATTTCAGAGTTATTCCCCTTGGGCTTAGACCCCAAATCGCATGAACACAGGAGTTTAGTTCAGAACTCGTGCCACACATGGTCAAGAATGAAGACAGGATTTTGTTCTCATTTGCTGCCTAAACATGCTACAGTCACCATAAACTTCAGGGAACTTCCCCTACTAGAATATAAACTATGAGAAAATATAAGTCTTCATATTACCGTTTAAATGAATAACTTGTGCATTATCATTTGTATGGGAATAGTACATTTATTAATTTTATACATTGCTTGTCTTGATTATCTTTATAGTTTATCTACTTCAAACTATTAATAAATGAAATGTTTTTGTCACAGCTTTTTGCTGTCGTTTATTTTCCAACATTATTGCTAATGTAATACACAACGAATTTTGTAAACACCTCATGTGCTCAAAGAATTCATTTAAATTCTCTACCCACGTGTTGCTAGTCTTAATAAAATAGAAAATCATATATTCTAAATTTATAGTAGCAATACTAAACTTAAGAAAAAGAATAGAATTTAAAAAATAAGTTTATGTTTTGTTTAAAATGCAATGGCAGATTTGTAGTGTTTAAAATCTATTTCAAGAATTTAAAATCATCTTAGTTTCACAAATAAATCAAAATTTACAAATGTTGTTAGCTATTCTTATACTTGAAAAATATTTTTTTTTGTTTAAACTGAGTAATTAGAGGTATTGATGGGCGAATTTCTATGTTAAGCAACTTAAAAAAAAAGAAAATGTTTTTTTGGTTTATCTAATATATAAAGTAAAGTCAGTCGGATTCTTGACTTTTGTCATTGATAGCTTCCATGCTACAGAATCAATATCTCATTCAGAAGAACCATTTTATTTGTTTGTCAGGTGGCCCATGTTGTTAAAAAAATAAACTGTGATTCGAGGTAATTCCTTCCAAAACATACTCTATCTGATCGGATGTATTTTCATATAGTCGTCATTTTTTCAAAGATACTTAATTCTGTCTTTGTCCATTGAAGACTTCTTTTTTCGTTGGAACAAAAGTATAAAATTTAAGAAAAAAGTAATTGCAAAATAAGAAACGCAAACAGATTTCAAGTAAATACACTACCGGGAAACGCCAGGTAGGGACAGCTAGTTTAGACTAATTAAAAGTTAGTTTGCACTTAGCAATTCTTCAGAAAAGAAAGTCTGGGAACTTCAAAAACATTACTCACCAATATTTTATTTAGTGGCAAAAGAAAATCTTAAGACACGATTTTATTGAGATGAACTCGCTTTTATTAGCTTCTAGATGTACTCTGTGACCTGTTATTCTACTTTGATTTGATCTGAAAATTAATAAAGTGCGATATTTCTGAAGACATGGTTCTTGAATAACTAAAAATAATAAGTCTCTTTACTTCTATATTATCTTTATGGGTAATAGAAAAGTAAAAAGACATCATTTTTCCATCTAATTTACATACGTGTTTGTGGTATGTGCAGACACTGTTAATTAGATGGTAATGCTGAAAAAAGAGAGTCATTCTTTCAGTAAATGCCCACAAGGATATTAAAAAATATTAGAGAGTGGTCGAGTCAACAGAGAATGAGATAATAAAAATGGGCGAGAGAAAAATGACTTGTTCATTTAATTACAAATCACGGCTAATTAAAATAATTAAAACAATCTTTTTCAAACATAACTCACAGAACTAATGTATATTTTGTGTGATTAAAATATATAGGAAAAAGGCCTTAAGGAAACAAACATTTAATGACTCAACTATATTATAATAGATAGATTTTTTTTAAATGTATTCAATTAACATTCAAATATTGGTGGAAGAATGTACGAAAGAAAAAATAGTCAAAATAAGAACGGACTTTTCACTTTTTCCAATTCATTTTTATCAATTTTGCCTGAACGAACATGTTTTACCAAAACATCTTCATAGAATCAATTCTGAAATAATTGTGATTATAGCCGACATGCTCATATTGCTAAGTGCCTTGGCGCGAAAAGAGACAAGCTATATTAATTAGAACTACTGGCTTTCATGTTCCAGATATTCACACTAAACTCCTAATATCTGTATACTTGACTTTTAGACAACCTTTTAGCTGTATTTAAGGGAATTTAACTGACAAATAGCGAAGAGGTTGATGGCTCAATATATGTTGTGTGTCATGCCATCTGGAGATGCATTTAAGTTGATTAATAAAAGCTAAAATCTAACTGCAGTGACAAATCAATGTTCAATTATAAAACTTGATGCCGCAGTGACTTTAAAATTGTGAGCAAAGGAAGAATTGAATGTACATTTTGAAAGTAGCTACATTAATGGTTGTGAAGTAGTCCAACAGTAAAAAAGAAGAAGTCGAGTCGAGGTTGGGTTAAGATAATAAGTGTATTAACATAAAAGGTACAAAGGTAAGGAAACTGACTGGCACTCGGCTAGGCAGTTACAATACTGTCCTTTTTCTCTCTGGTGATTGTCTACTCGCACTATTTATAGTGAGAACCGGTGTAGTTTCTCTTCTGTTAGAACGGCCGGTGTAACATTTATACATCGCAATGGCGTCCGAAAATTATTTTTTTTAAATATTTAATATAAGTATACGTTAACAGTATAAGGTAAAATAAAAAATATATAAACACTCATATATATATATATATATATATATATATATATATATATATATATATATATATATATATAAAGATGAAAGAAAGAAGACAGATAAATATGTACGAATAACAAATCTATTTTATTTTTCTTTCCTAAAGCCAAGGCTTTTCAAAAGTTAAAATCTTATCATCAGAGGAATTGCATAGATGGATAAGTTGCCAGTGGAAAAGCCAAAATTAAAAATTTGAAAAAATATAAAGTAATGGATGATAATCTTTGAAAAGCCTTGGCTTAAGGAAAGAAAAATAAACATGTTTTTACCGAGTACACCTTGCATTGAACAATCGAAGTTGAAAAAGATTTGTCATTTGTACATATTTATCTCTCTTCTTGCTTTTATCTTTATAATTGCTCTATCTCGTATATTGAGCTTAAACTATTTCACTATAGGTTCTATCCTCTAAAAGTATACTTTTAGTTTCATATTATATATATATATATATATATATATATATATATATATATATATATATATATATATAGAGAGAGAGAGAGAGAGAGAGAGAGAGAGAGAGAGAGAGAGATCGTTTGCGTCATTAAACTTTAACATTTCTAGTTTCTCGCTCAGATATACGCGGATCTTCGAAAAACTGCATATTTTAACGCATCTTTACCTATTTATTTATTTATCTAAAGGTTTCTTTGTATTTCAGTTTTTAATTTGCTTTCAAAATTCTTCAGGTTTGTATTTCTTTTGAAGGAAGAGGAGAATATTTGCGAATTGTATATGTCATGCTCCTTTCCAGTGATGCTGTATGTATCCCTTTCCCAAACGACAAAAATATGTGTTCATATTTCATTACACATTAACTGTCTTTACTCGGCGTTGCCCGGGAGTCCTAAAAATTTATTTTTGTAATTATTCAAATTTAACTCCTCAAATCTTATTTCTTTTTATTCTTCTCTTTTGATTTTGTAGTTATTTAGTTTAAATTTAATATTAAGAAATACATTCATTTTAGGAAATAACTTATTTTTTAAAAAATCCTTAATTTTAAAAGAAATAACTTTCCAAATTTACCTTTCAGTGAACTTAGAAGAGATCAAAGGTCGTTTGTTTACTTACATTTTCATGCATATGCCGAAAATTGTGTTCATTAATTGTTATGTAAATCTTTTATTCTGGTAATCAAGATTAACAAACACAGCGATTGGTCAAATGTATCACAAATTATGGGAATAAGCCCATCAAAATGCACATCACACAAAAAGATTGAGGGAAAAGGAGCATACGATGTTTCGTATGAAAATATGAAGTACTTAACGTACAATTATAAGATTGAAATATGAAATAACTGTGCTACAAAAATGTTTCTTACTAAATTTGATTCATGAGTGGTGGGAGGAGGATCTTTACTGTGAGAGTTAGCTCCTCCAACTTCCTCTATAATGTTACTAGTAAAAACAAAAGCTGTCGATTTGGTTAAATATTAAAATCGATTAGAAATTAAAAAAAAAAAACTTTTTAAGAACATGCTCAAATGAAAACCATATCTTTATATTGAAACAGATTTAAATATGTACTTCTTATTGAGAAAACTATTTAAGTAAAAAAAATGCTCGCTCTACTGACTTTACTTTATATATAAGATATCAGTTATATTAAATGATAGTGTGGTCAAATTAGGGTTGAACCTGGAATACACTCTAAATTAGACATTATTATTTATCTCCCTTCCACAACAGTAAGATGTCACTCGAAGGTCGGGAAATTGGAATGTAAAGCCAGCACTCTAGAGGAAGAGCACTATGTCCGAAAAAAAATTACCTGAGCAGCTCTGTCGGAATTACCCGATAGGGGCGCCTCGGGCAATTAGCAATAAACTAACCCCTTCTCAAAGGACGAGGAGGTAAAGCCTGGGAAGGTGGACCTCCTAGAACTGCACAAGACCATACCTCAGACGGACAGAGAACTAGGCACGCCAGAATGCCTCAAGACTTTGCCAAACTGATTTTGGTATGAAACCACCATCCCAAAGTATTTTGTATCGATCATTGTAAATCTCATTTTATGCATGTATATCATATGTAAATACATATGTATATTCCCCCTCTATAGCTTTTGGGTGAAAATAATTACGTGCGTTTAAGTATAACATGGTTCAGAGCCAAAATTGTTGATAAAAGATTTATTTTGTCTACCATTCATGTCAAAGATTTGTACAAATGAACGCAAATTTGTCGTGGAAGTGACATTTACTTAATTAAATTAAGTTGCTTTGGCTGAAACTTTGACTATTATCTAATATTCTGTTCTGACATCTGAAAAAGATAGTCGCAAATTAAAAGAAAAAGAAATGAACAAAAAAAAGTAAAACTTGATACGTTTGTGTATCTTGTTTCAACGTATTTACGTAAATCCATTGCAACTTTTAATTAAATTTATCCAGCTGCATCTCCAGGATAAGTGTAAGTTGGTAGAATAAAATTGGAATCATGAAAAAAATAAGAGGCGTTTGTAGATTATGTGTAGGTTTTAATCAAAATGGCCATCATCTGGTAGTTGGAACATTTTTAAGATGATTTGTATAATTTGGATTATTCGGACTACTGTTCCCACCTAGAGTGTTATTCTCACAACGTTTCGGCAGATGTAACCTCCGACCTTCTTCAGGTGTATCTTGTGGAACTCGGGAATCTTCTGTCGAACTCATGAATCCGCAAGAACCCGTGGTGTAACGGATAAAGTATTAAGTAAAATTCAGTTCTAGGTGCAGTCTTCTGAAGGTTGAAGGTTCAATCCTCAGTGCGGGCGATATTAGGAATTGCGAATTTTAGTGTTCCTTCAGTTCTTTTACTTATTTTGTTACTCAACTGGTTACATAGTTGAGCACTAAGTACTAAATTCTATAACGAAGAATAGAAAAGGACAGTGATTGCATACGAAGTCAGGTCAGGTTTGGCCCAAAGCACACAAAGAAATAGCGCAGTGTAGCATTGTTATCATCCCTCCATGGATGTGCAGTTCCCCTGCCTGACACATCCTTGTTTGCAAAAGAGGCAAAGACGACCAGAAGATGACAGAACCTGATGTTGACTCCTCCTGGATTTTCATGAAAACTTTATTAGCCAGATAGCTTTGACACTACCACATTACAACCGACTCTACCACAGTGATAAAGGGCTGAACTTTAGGGGAGGGGGAGTTAATGAAGGAACAAGTGTATCTTCACAACACATGGAATATGTCGGTCCTGTTGGTACATTGTTAGTCCAATATAATCTGGATTTCTTTGAAACTTTGTGTTAGATTATGTGCCAAGATTTTGATTAAAAATATGACAATATTCACGACGTCAATCCTGCTATGAGGACATTTATTACTTATGCCGGGAAAACGAATAGGAAGAAACTAACCAGATACTTGGCAGAGAAACAGGACAATAGACGCATTGTAAAAGTTTCACCAGGCTTGTCAAAAAGATGTCTACAAATAATCTGAAACGAACAGAGCCAGTAAAAATGGTTGGATCATTCTACTGCTCCAGAAAGTACCTGACTCCTTATGCAATCCTCTACTTATATAAGAGTCAGATAATTCCTAAGATGGAGTACAGCTGCCACATCTGGGGAGGTGTGGCTTAGAGCACAAAATCGACTTCGCAATCTACTGCATGAAGATCTCTACTTATCTCTTCAGCTTTTTCTCACAGAAGATACCTTGCTAGTCTTTCTCTACTCCATCGTTATTTTCACGGAAGGTGCTCGACTGAGCTTCAATCTCTGATTCCTCCATGTAAGATATTCACAAGAACTCGTCTTCCTAACACAATTGAAATGACCTTTATCTTAAAACTCCATGTGTCTCGCATCAGGCAGAATTGTCTCTTTCCAAAAACTTCTAGTCTATGGAACAAATTACCACGAGACTGCTTCCCTGCAGACTACAACATGGTCTTTTTTTAAATCCAATGTAAACAAATACTTGTCATACAGCTTCCTCATAAGTAACCAAACTTTGTTAATTCCATTCATCAGTCTCAATCTTCTCATAATATTCTTCATCATTCACCTGACAACCTATCCTTATCCTCGAGTGGCTTTTGATAAGTGATGACTCATAAGCAAACAAAAACAACGAAAGAACGAAATTGGAATGAATAAAACCATTCTGCTGCTTAACTTTTAAAGAAACCTTTTAGAATTGACAAATACTTTTGACTGGTAGTCTCTCCATATACAACAAAAATGCCATTCTCATGTTTATCATTGCATCACACACAATGGCGAACAATGTTCATGGTACACAAGTCTGAGTACAACTGATGTCATGCGAAACGCTAACATGCTGCAATAGCAAGCTAGTTTGCTTTCATTTTACTTCAGTGTAAGTGCTCAGAAATCAAGAGGCCCCTTCCTGGAGCTAACACTTGATCTCTATATAAGATACATATAATAATAATCATATATATAATGCTGAAAAGTATCTGTTCTGATGGATACTGCACTCCATAGACTGGTATTGTCTTGGCCTTCGGGGCTTGATTTACGCCGGTCTATGGGTCTGTCCTGTGCAGTTCTAGGAGGTCCACCCTCCCAGGCTTCGCCTCCCCTCTTTAGGGGGGAGTAAGTTTATTGCTTAATGCCTGAGGCGCCCCTACCTGGGAATGCCGACGGGGCTGCCCAGGCAATTTTTTATGGCCAGAGTGCTCACCTCTCGGGCGCTTGCTTTTCAAACCCCACTTTCCCGACCCGACCTTGGGTCACATCTTACTTGTGGGAGTAAGATAAAACTGGCCTTGTGCCTAACTCCTAGAGAGGAGTAAATAAAAACTTCTTGGCTTTTTGGCCAAGATCAAAGTGTAGTATCTGTTCCGATGGATACTGCATGAGACTGGTCCTGTGCAGTTCTAGGAGGTCCAACCTCCCAGACTTTGGGAAGGAGTAAGTTTATTGCTTACTGCCTGATGGCGCCCTTACCGGGGAATGCTGACAGGGCTGCCCAGGCAATTTTTAAACAGTCAGAGTACTCACCTTCTCGGGTGCTGGCTTATCAAATCCCACTTTCCTGACCTTGTGTCACATCTTACCTTGTGGGAGGTAGATAAATAACTCAAAGTGTAGTATCTGTTCCGATGGATACTGTACCCCATAGACTGGTATTGTCTTGGCCTTCGGACTTGATTTATGCCGGTCTGTGGGTCTGTCCTGTGCAGTTTTAGGAGGTCCACCTTCCCAAGCTTTGCCTCCCCTTTTTGGGGAGGAGTAAGTTTATTGCTTACTGCCGACTGGGGAATGCCGACGGGGCTGCCCAGGCAATTTTTAATGGCCAGAGTGCTCACCTCTCGGGCGCTTGCTTTTCAAACTCCACTTTCCCGACCCGACCTTGGGTCACATCTTACCTTGTGGGAGGAAGATAAATAAAATATAATTCTGAAACTTATCACAAGATCTGTTACCTTCTTTCTTCTTACAACAAATGTCTTGCCGAATCTTGCTTCCTTGATAGCTGAAACAATGCCTATGTGGTACCAGTGTTAAAAAATTCTGGTAAAAAAAATGACCCACAAAATTATCGCCACATCAGTGTCCACCCGCTCTTCACTAAAATCTTTGAGTCACTAATCAATCTAGCGTTAGTTCACGACCTAGTTACTTCTGAACGTCTTTCTGACCATCAGTTTCGTAGTATGGACTTAGGCAAGCACGTTCTACTGCGGATATGCTAACGGTCATCTTTGAATGCATATATGATACACTGGACAAAGCAGGTTAAGCTAGTGCGGTAGCGCTTGATATATCAAAAGTCTTTGACAAGGTAAGTCATGAAGGCCTTCTCATGACAATTAAATTGTATTGTATTACTGGACGAATATTTAATATAATCAGATCCTAGCCAAAAAAATATCACGGTTGTCCTCGATGGCTGTACATCCAAACAACATGACATTAATGCGGGTGTACCCTAAGAGTTGATTCTTGTACCTTTATTATTCCTGATCTTCGTAAACAACCTCCCTGATGCAATTGTGTACTAGATGGGTATATTTGCCGATGATACCATGCTCTCTTCTCGACATGTGGGTAAAACGAATGTGCACATATCTAAGGCAATGGCTGATTCCTCAAAAGATTACTTCCAGTCTGTAGTGGAATGGGGACATGAATGGATAGTAACATTTAATGCTACTAATCCAAAGCTCGTTTCCTTTAACAATTATAAGAAACCTTTTTAACCACCGATTGCTATGGCTGATAGCACCTTAGCCGAGAGTCCAACATTCAAGCTCCTCGGCCTAACATTCACAGATAACATGAATTGAAACAAATACATAGAAGATACTGCCAGGGCTGCTGCAAAGAAGATGGGCTCCCTCTACCATGCTAGAAAACTTCTCACACCTGTCATTATCTTATATCTCTACAAAGCCACCATTCACCCATGCATGAAGTATTGTTGCCACATCTGGGCTGGTGCACCAACCACTAGTCTCTCACTCTTAGACATGGTTTAAAAAAGAATCTCTAATTTAATAGGTCCAACACTGTCTGCCAAGCGACAGCCCCTGTCCCATCACCGCAATGTTGCATCCCTGTGTTTGTTTTACAAGTACTTCAATGGAATGTGCTCTAATGAACTTGCTGCTCTGGTGCCCCCTCGACGTAAATACCCCCGATCAACTCGACAATCTGCTAAATTCCACTGCTTCA
>OY744525.1:46209647-46247147 GCA_963556195.1 Sepiola atlantica | reverse complement strand
TTTTCAATACTAAGGTCAATAGACATATCCTGTATTTGCGTTAATCATCTTTTCGTTCTTTTTAGCTCCTTACATCAAGTGGCTTCATGCGTTGTCTGGGTCAACTTTCATTTAAAAAAAAAAAGACTGTAGTTTGAGCAGGCTTTTTAAAACATGCATTAGAATATCCTGAAACTTTTTCCTAGAACGTAGGAACAACTTTACTTTAAGTGATTTCATCAACGTTTTCGTGAGGTTACTACTTTTTATCCCCCCCCCCTTCTTTTTAAGGTGACTCAGAAGTTCTATAATATTTTTGAACTTTTCATGGTGGCAGGAAAATCCAGATTCAATTTTCTTCCAATCATCGACTTGGACCATACAGTTGACATGCATCTATTCCATGGTAATATTTTATCGCTATTCAGTGATATGTGGGTATACTTCCGTGATCGTCTCATCAGTAGGAAGTGTAATCCTGAATGGACTTTACACATACCGGACCATAATCCCCTAGATATTTATCTATGAGTTATGTCTATGGGATTAATGTCTGTCAAAATAATCCCCAGACTATTCCTGAACTGAAAAGGGCTATCATAGCCCAAATCAGGGCAGTGCCAATAGAAGAGAGTGTCAGAGTCATTGACAATTTTGCACATCGTATTCATCTATCATTATCATTGAAGAGCGATAAAACAAAGACTGTTGGATATTCAAAACTGAAACTTGGTGGACAAGTCAAGCATAGAGTGAAGTTTATTTGTACCAAATATGGTTGGATTGCAGAACGAATTGTGAATTAATTGTTGCATGGGTGGATTTAAGGGTCGATAATCATCCTGTATTTCTAAGAACTGATTGTTTTGCTGAAACATATATATTATTTAGGTTTGTTAAAAAAAAATGCAGCATTGTGTGCAGCATTGTGTGCATCATTGTGTGCAGCATTGCTGCATTTGTTAATGATTGTATACGCTAATGCTTCCTGTGTGTTAGGTGCATAAGCTACTTCAAAATATTTTACATCTATTAAATTTAATTAATTACAATTTAACGAATCCAGGTTTACAAAAGGGCAAACAATTTTGAATTCTTTGACTAATAATACAAACGGGAATCAAGTT
Source organism: Sepiola atlantica (assembly GCA_963556195.1). Lineage (NCBI taxonomy): Eukaryota > Metazoa > Mollusca > Cephalopoda > Sepiida > Sepiolidae > Sepiola > Sepiola atlantica. The sequence goes on along the minus strand of OY744525.1, from coordinate 46,246,041 downwards.
GATCTTTTTATCATACCTTTCAAATATTAATCCAAGTTTCAGGTAAAGTAACAGTAATTAGATAGTAATTGGATATACTTATAGTAATACTAATACGTCCCGCACTGTCTACCAAGCTCCAGTCACTGTCCCATCACCACAATGTTGCATCCCTGTGCTTGTTTCACAAGTAATTCAACAGAATGCGCTCCGACGGACTCACTGCACATTTATCCCCTCAATGTAAATACTCTGACCAACCCAACTAGCAGCAAAATCCCACCCCTTCACTGTAGAGGTTTCTAGATGCCAGAAAACTTTGTAATCTAATTACTTCTTTTTTTTCTACAGACTGCTGGCTTTTGAAATAGCGTCCCTGCTCCCTGACTGTGCTAACATGCAGACATTTAAATGTAAGGTGAATAAACATCTAGCTACACAACTCTTTACTTCGGAATCCCCCCATAAAGCTGGCTTCTAATCAGTGTGTCTCTTTACATCTCAGTGACAATAATCCTTGTTTGGGGTGAACAAAAAGTTAAAAAAAAATACTTGTGCAGCCAAAATGATTGCTTCATATCCAATAAAAGCACATTTAAAAAAGTTCTTGACACCAAAAATAGAATAAATAAAGTAAAAAATAATATATAAAATCTTTGTCCGTTATTTTTTAATTTTGATTTTAACTCTAGTCGTACTTATAGTTTTATTTCCCCAAAAGCTGATGTGAATATTTACATACATTAATCTACATAAAATAAGCTTTCCATCTTAACCTAATATGTTTTATTCAGGATTTATTTACGCCTGTCCTAATTTGACCCAACTATAAGAATCACACCCAAAGCGCAATTTTAAAATCAACATATCATGTTAATCTTCTGAATTTTTTTCAACTAAACAAACATATTGCTTGAACATACTTATCATAACATGCAATACCACTACGGTTAGACGAATTTCTTAGCTTTCATTACCGCAAATATAATTCCACTTTCTGTTGTTTTTGTTTTTTTAACTTACAGGAGAATAAATTGAAGAAATTGTACTTAGTCAAGTAATGGACACAGCAATAAAAATCGGGTCAAACTATTGTTCAACGTTTTTAAAAATACTAGACGGAACCTTTAACGTCATTGATTGGCAGTGATATCAAAACTCTTTGAGACGGAACCACATACACTGCTGATACACTTCGTATTCATTTCAATGGTGGTACATCTAGTATCACGATGCTGTCGGGTAGCGAATCAGGGAACTTGTATTCTGATTGGGTCCCTTGGAGAAAGAAGTATGATGTTTAAGATACTCGAAACTTCTTAAAATTCCAAGAAAATATTGGTGACAATGCTACTCAAAAAATTATGTAGGTGTATTTTGATAACTATTCCTACGATATTTGATTGTATGATATTTACAGTTAATAAAAAACCCTATTTTACTTATAAAGACTTTTTGGTGCTTCTTGCTTAAAAGTCCGAAAAAAAGATTTCTTTGTCTTTTACTGTTTAAGAGGTAAATAAGGGGCAGTAACTCTTATCAACTGTTGTTATTACATGTAACGTAATTTACAGAAAATTAATTAGTAATAAATGAACAACAAAGTATACAGCAATGGAAAATTTAAGAATTTATTGTGTTTATACTTGGGTTTTATACTGAATAAAATTCAGCAATTTGTTTGCAAATTTGGGCAATTTCTGCCGCCACATGAATTCTGCGAGATAGGAATCCACCATTTGCGTGTGGGTGCCACATTCAATTTTATTTATTTCTTTTTTGCTTCACACCACATACGTTCAACGTGGTTGGTGGTGGCCCCGGTTTGTGGATCAACAAAATTGTACTTGTGATTCACACGCAAATGATGGAATCCTTCGGCACCAAGGCGATCGTATGCTCGTAAAATCTGGCTCAAAATTACAATTAAGAGTTACTGCCCCTTATTTACCTCTTAAACAGTAAAAGACAAATAAATCTTTTTTTCGGACTTTTAAGCAAGAAGCACCGACTTTTTAAACAATATACATTCTGTAAGGAAACTTTAATTCCTGGCCAACGTTCGGTTCATTTCATTTTATAGCTTCATAAAGTACTTATTTTCTCAGGGTTAAAACTAGTGTTGGGGCGATTAATCGAGAGTCAGAAAAATCGGAACTTTTTGGAGTAACGGAATCGGAAAAATTTGAGCCTAGGTTCTGATTCCAAAATCGATTCTTTTAATTTTCTTTTTTTAAACTTAAGTTTCGGTTGCTGGTACAAACGATAACATGGTAAATGTCTATTGATTTTAAACTACGAGTAAAACGAAAATCTATAGATCATAATAACGAATTTAGGTAAAAATGGCACAGGTAAAAGTGGCACCGGTAACACTGCCACTAGTCGATAAATAGGAAAAAATGGCACAAGTGAAAAATATAGATGAAAATCTCACAATGAGTTTATCAAAATCTTGAATACAATATATAAATGGAAAACATTAAGAAGTGTGTCAAATTAAAAGGAAAATTATATCTACATTTAAAAGTAGATGAGAACTAAATCCCTCCCCCAAATTAAATTCTGCATTTGTAGGCGATTTTATTAGAACCAGAATCGATAATTGTATCGGAATCTGGAATTTAGAACATAATCAGTAATTGTATCGGGATCGGGAAAATATTGGAATCGTCCCATCACTAGTTAAAACATTGAGGTGTGCTATTAAGATAGACGCTAAGCTTTCACATTGTTGGCATAGTTGAATACATTTTCTCATTCAGTTTACAGATGTTGCTGTGTTTCTCCCACTTGACGTTACCACACCATACAGTAGCAGTTCAACTGGTAGTTATGGTTACGATAAATGTTGCAGCTGTTATTTTAAACTACACGCATAAAGATTCACATGTAAAAAATACAACCAGTTATTGTTTACTTATTTTTTCCAGACAATTCATTGAATTGTTTCTTGCAATAAACTTTCTCCTTGGAAATAATAACTTCTTCCCTAAATTTATTTTACTTATAAAATTATCACAGTTACAGGAGGACATCCAGTGCATTACCTCTTCTTTTAAATTGGAGGGGGGGGGGGGGGAAGTATTCATTGCCTGCTGCCTGGGTCGCTTTCATCTGTGGGGGGATGCCGACAGAACAGACCAGAATATTTTTGTGAGACGTTGACTTTTAACGGGCACTTATACACAAACAATTTACATCATTTTTTGTATTGGCTCCCAGACTTAGGGTCAATGTTAAGATAAAAAGAAACACAGCACTTTTATGTTATTTAGAATTCACTGCAGTTCCAAACGTAACGTAAGGCTATCTTTCCATGAATTACCCCCTCTTTTTAGGGTGGGGGGGTATTGCCTGTTGTTCAAAACCGTGACAGCATGCAGATAAAACTGACCACAAAATATTTGGGGCAAATTAATATTTCGCGGTCCTTTAGACTATAAATTGGCTTTTAACGGTTCCTTTACGCCCACTGCATGCATATCATCTCTGTCTATTTTTTTGTGTATTGCCACCCGAATTTAGGTTTAGTGTTAGAATATGAAGAAACATGGTAGTTTTGTGTTATTCACAGTTCATGATATCTGCTTAGGTAATAGGAAGCCATCCTCCAAAGCATTATCACCTCCTTTTTGAGGGTTGATCGGTTTATTATCTGTTGCCCATCTGTGAGGAAGTGTCAATCAGACCGACCAGAAAGTTATTAGGCGAAATTGACTTTTAACGGTCCCTTAGACTATAACTTGATTTTCTCCAGTTTTCTTATGCAAAATTCGCGCACACCGTTTCCATCTTTTTTTCTATTATTTCCTCCAATATTTAGGGTTGTGATAGGGTTACTGCAGGGCATATACAGCATAATCAGATTGTCACACCAGTTCCGGTTAGATCACCAAAGTTAAGCGATATTGAGCCTGGTCAATACTAAATGGGTGACCATTTGGGAATACCAGGTGCTGTATGTGCTCTTTGCTTATCTCGACATTTGTTTCCGGTCGTCCTGGACTTCTCATTGCCACTGGATTCAAGCAGTGCTGCTTCATCAGAGGTGTGGTTGGGATTGCGCAACCCTTGCTTCACAATTACACATGCAGCCACCCTTACAGGGTGTATTTATTGTCTCTCAAGACTGAACAGTGGCCATAATGCAGGGCATTTATATTTTGGGGATTCGTACAAAAATGTCTTTTATTTTAGTACCTTCCTTCTAGTGTTTGTGCATAGACACCCACCCACCCCAAAAAAACAAATAATACTAATGTTTAAATAAAATACTTATAGAACACTACAATTAATATTTATAGCTAATAAAAAATTATTATTCATATTGAGTTCAGAGGTGGGAGTATGAGTTCTCTGGCTCCTTCGATGTTCCTGGGCAACCCCCATGTATGGGTCCGCTAGTGTTTTATAATGTGTTCAAATAATTGCTTTCAAGATTTTAGATAACGTTCAACTTAAATAGGTTAATGTATACAAGAGTTTTCCAATAAGCATGCAGTCTGACATAAATTCATTATCTGAGTTTTCATCAGACATATTCAAAGTGTTTAATCTTTAATCTACGCAATCTTGCATGTCCACTGTCATTAACTTAAGAAGAAAAAAAAAACAGACATTTTTTCTTCAACCCCCCAAAATAAATAAATAAAAGCTTCTCTTTTCTGTTTAAACCCTGATAAAATTTTAATAAGATAAAAAAAAATAGTTCAAATGGAGAATTTGATTAAAAAAGTTTAATTAAATAAACCAATTGTGAAGATGCTTTTTTATTAGAGCATGACCCCTCCACCCCCACCCTTGTATAAATGTAAAACTGAGAATTTTGTCTACACTAGTGAGCAAATGGAAATTCCACGGTTACTTTGATATCACTAAATTTCACTTACATATTTCTTTCTCTAATATTTTCCAAATTTATCAAGAAAGATGTTAAGAAATTGTAGTTCATTTTGTTTTGCATTATTTGAGCTCTGTCCTACTGGAATTGAGCACTTTTAAACTGATTTGTTTGAATCAGTTTATTAATTTAGATTGATTCTGTAGAATCTCGCTTTTCTATAATTTTATCTTTATTATTATTATACTAAAGCTGAATTAATCAACATCTGTTTCTCCGAATGCCTTTTTTTCCTATATTCTTTGTCGAATCATCATCATCTTCAGGTGACGAAAACAAATTAGCAAAAGAACTGATTTCACATGCACGTTCTCCAGCGTTTTTGTTCGTTTGTTTCCGTCACCTAAAGATGATTCGATGAAGAATCAAAAGTGCTCGTGATACATATGGAATATTCGTTAAGTTTTTTTGATTTTGACACAAAAAAATAAATCATTAGAAAAGTTGAAAAAATAAAGAAGGTATAATGAAGCAGAAGAATTCTGTTATGTTTAACAATGTTTTCTTGAATATATATATATATATATATATATATATATATATATATATATATATATATATATTTAAAAAAAAAATTTTATTTTAATTATTATTATTATTTTTTTTTTTTTTTGTATTTTGGTTTTGGACTTTAATATTTTGATTCTTAACGTTCCCAACCACGTGACTCCCTAAATTTTGAAATTTAAATTTTTCTTTTTTTTCTTTTTCTTTCTTTCTCCATTTCATTCTTCCCAAATATGATCTAGGGTTAAGATCGGATTCTAACTCTGCCTGATTTTATCTCAGTTTGTAATAGCTGTTGATCGATAACATCGACATGCCAGTGTCGCAGATTTTGTACATGTCTGTGTAAATAAAAATAATTATATATATATATATATATATAATATTTTTAAGTAAATATGAATTATTATTACCTACAGACATCGATGTTTCATGCTTGTGCAATCTTCAGTGTAGCAATGTTAATTCACGTTGGTCAGAGGGCTCGAACCCGTCTTCCAAGTCGTCATCTTCCCCCTCGGCCACCGTCAAATAGCATAGAAATTCGAAGAGATGTAACTCTATAAACTCTAAATCAGCGGGCGACACAGTGAACAGACGGACAGGATTTGATAACAACAACAAAGGAGTTGGAATCTCGTATTTAAGTCATAGTATTACGGCTCATTATTAAATTCTCTCAGAATGCACCATCCTTCTAAAGGGGGGGGCGGGGGCTATAATAATATTTTTCAATTATTATAATTATTATTACCTACAAACATAAAATGAAATGAGTAATGAGAATAAGAATTGGAAAAAGAACAATATTTATCGAATCATCAAGTAGTTTAAACAAGAAATATACAAATAAACTTTTTTTCTTTCCTTAACGCATAGATTTTCAAAAATGCAAGCTTTTATCATCAGAGGAAACTATAGGGATGAAACAGTAAAACTATATAACTGTTAGCACAGATTTTAAAATATTAAAAAATATATACAGAAATACAAAAATATACAAAGTTCTTGAGCAAAGAGAATAAAATGTAGCACCCAGCAAATATAGCAGAAAGTCTTGAAGAAATTCGAATAATGAAAAAGTTCTGTTAGAAAAATGTAGGGATTCAGATCCGATGTTAAAAATCATTGACATTGCTGAAGATTCATAATAATCTGGATGTATCATTTTGGGGGACATGTTACAGTTTTCCATCGAAGTTAATTCTCTTTGCTCAAAAACTTTGTATATTTTTGTATTTCTGTATATTTTTTTTATATTTTCAAATATGTGCTAACAGTAATATAATTGTACTATTTCATCCCTATGATCTCCTCTGATGATAAAAGCTTGCATTTTTGAAAATCCATGGGTTTAAGAAAGGAAAAAAAGTTTATTTATATATTACTTGATATAACTACTTAATGATTGAATAAATATTATTCTTTTTTCAATGTTTATTCTCATCACTCATTACATTTTATTATTGCTTTATCTTGTATATTGAGCATTGACTTTTCGAGATAGGATTATTTTAAATAACTTTTTTTTATCTTTGTTATCTCTCTATTTATATATACAGTAGCGTCCAAAAGTTAAGGGCTAGTAAAACCTCAGCAAGTTTAACCATATATTTGAAACAAATACACACGAACAACAAAAAATTACTTCACAATTATATAGATAACATGTATATCTTCAATGGGTCATAATTTCGTTAGCCTACACTAAGTATTTTTGGAATAACTACCATTTTAAATAAAATTGTTCAAAATTTGTGTGTCCAAAAGTTAAGGGCTAACACGATTGCGGCTTTTGTCCTTGCTGTGAATGGCTGAAATTACCAACTAACTAGTATTTGGTAAACAAACCCTTGCTATTTATGACTTCTTGACACCTCTTGGCACAGGAATCCACCAACTTCTTGCAAAACGCTGGCGTTATCGCACTCCATTCAGAATGTAAGCACTGCCAGAGTTCTTCTTGATTTTTTGGGCACTGAAGTTGAGCAGGTTCACCAACTATTTTCCAGATATTCTCAATAGGATTAAGATCTGGACTCTGAGGGGGCCAACGCATCATTTCAACTTCTTCCTCGTCTAAAAATGTTTTTACTTTCTTAGCAGTGTGACAAGGAGCGTTATCCTGCATGAAAATTGCAGGTTGATAGAGCGACGACCGAAGACTAGGAACTGCATGCTGCCGTAGAATCTGCTTATAAACTTCTGCATTTATTCTACCTTGCAGACAAATCAGTGGTCCACAGCCTGCAGCTGACATAACGCCCCAAACCATTACACTTCCTCCTCCAAATTTCACAGTTTTTTTCACGCACTTAACCTCCAATCTTTCACCAGTTCTTCGCCGGACATACGTGTTGCCATCAGATCCGATAACGTTAAACTTCGATTCATCACTAAAGTGCACACGGGACCAGTTTTTGGTTGTCCACACAACGTGTTCTTGGGCAAAAGCGAGGCGGAGTTTCTGATTCTTTTTGGAGATAAGAGGCTTCCTTGCTGGCACTCGAGATTGCAATCCAGAAGCGTGCAACCGGCGTGTAACAGTTTGCCGAGACGCTTGAACAATAGACCTTTGCTTTAGTTCTCGAGATATTTTAGCAGCAGTGTTAAATCTGTCTTTAAGTGACATTTTGACAATAAGACGATCCTGTCGAGCAGTTGTGCTTCGAGGTCTACGAGATTTTGGGGCAGCTGCCACTGATCCTGACTGCTTGAAATGTGCCACAATACGCTTTACTACACTAGGAGACCTTCCTACGGTGTCAACAATCTCAGAAGTTTTCTTGCCATTACTATGAAGATGAATAATGAGCTGTTTTTCTTCGACAGAAACGGGACGACGTTGTTTTGCTGCCATGTTGTACTAGTGCGATACAAACACTCATTTCTTTTACCCAATTACAATAATTTTAATTTTCTTTAGTAAAAATTTGAAGTAGGATTATTCATAGTACCTGTCTGACAGCGAAACGACGTGTGTCGACTTCAGAATGAAGATGGACGTTTCTCTCTCTTTTTATAGGAGAGCGAAGTCCACAAATGTAAAGTTATGAGCCAGGGGCGATAACTCTTACCCGTTGGAAACTCCACTTATGTAAAGTATGTTCAGGGGCGATAACTCCTGTCCACCTATACAGTACCTTACTGTTATAATAATTAAAGAGTATACCGCCTAGCCCTTAACTTTTGGACCACGAGAATTTGGACAAACTTTTGTGTTATTGGTCATAACTTCAAAAATATCCAACGGATGCTTATGAAATTTAGGCGAGACATGAGTGATGAGTATATCTATAAGTATATATGCATATTAAGTATTTTAAATGAACGGTTTTTCTTAAAAAGTACTTAAACTTGTCTTGAAACTACTAGCCCTTAACTTTTGGACGCTACTGTATATATACTATAAATATTCTTTTATAAAATATTAAAGTGTTTATTACCTCAGAAGATATTGTTTCAGGCTTTTTGTCCTCATAAGCACAAGAGTGTATATATATATATATATATATATATATACTTCTAACATTATATTCAATATTCGCTTATCTTTCTAGGTTCTGTTATTGGATGGCATCGGCCTATTGACTGTCAAAATGTTCCTACTGTGAGACATCAACCTGGGTTCTTGCTAGTTGGATGACTGTACTCCTGGTTGCGAAGGTAAGTTCATCCCACAATCGGCTGATCACCATTGTGTGCATGTTCTGTATTAGTTATATGACTTCCTTAAGTATGGTGTAGTTGCTCAGTTACAGAGTGGATGCCTTGCATGCAAGCGACTAAAGGTTTTAATACTGGGCCCAGATGTGCTCTACTGATGAAAATAAAAGAAGGTGAAACGTGAGTCTAGGACTTCCTTTCTTTGACTGGTATGGTGTATGTGTAAACCGTGGTGCTATCTTTGATTGTGGGAATAATTATATATACTCTTCACTGTTAGGTGAAACAGATTTTCATCTAGAGAACATATAAAAAGGGCAGTAACTTTGTGACCTGGCTGGCCTCAAAGACATTTGGAAGGTAGAGTTATGTCCCTTGAATATCAGATAGAGAAGAATCTTAGACTAACACGTGTTAGAGACCTCATTCCAAGTAAGACGTTTTGGACTAAGAAGTACTTTTCTTCAATTGTAAATGGAGAATAAATGTTCACTGTTGATTTATACAAAAGTTGTATTCAATTTGCTTTTCATATTCGTCTTATATCTCACAAATACCACCAACTACACATCAGTAATTAAAAAAAATAAATTAATCTTGTATTGCTAATTTGGCTTATATTTCAATTTTATTAACTTTCCATGCAATACTTTGAAACTTGAACGATAAACACACACACATTACTTGATAGCGTGCCAACGCATTCTTCGTTCGACACCGGTTTTTTTAATTCTACCCGCCATTCATAACAGCAAGGCGATGACGTCGTACCATCATTGACGTTTATCAAATTAACAGAGAAATAAGTTTCTTTATTCTTGTTTTTTGAGGAAAAAAAAAAATGACTCAATACTGGTCACCCCTGAAGAAGGAATTTTATTCCGTAATCGATAGGATTAATGTAAGAAAAAAAAAAATTAATCTTGTATTGCTAATTTGGCTTATATTTCAATTTTATTTACTTTCCATGCAATACTTTGAAACTTGAACGATAAACACACACACATTATATATATATATATATATATATTAAAGCAATGAATATTAATGATAAAATGGCCGAAATCCAGGTGTAGGTCATTAACTGAAGATGTATTATCTTGTTGCCGTCATATTTGTTTCTTAGTGCTGTTTGCCATTTCACTATTTGTTTTCGTCTCTATCATCTATTTTTATACATTAAACGTATATCTGTATGACATGTTTATCTGTAACGTGTACATTAAACGTATATCTGTATGACATGTTTATCTGTAACGTGTACATTAAACGTATATCTGTATGACATGTTTATCTGTAACGTGTACATTAAACGTATATCTGTATTACGTGTTTATCTGTAACGTGTAAATATCTACTTTACACGTCTATTTTTTTTGTGATTTTCTAACGTTATGTACCATATAACTGTATGTTTATCAAGGTATTATCGGTTGTGTAACTATTTGTTTTTCATACATATAACGTATATCTTTATTACCTATGAGTCTGTAACACGAAAATATGTACGTTACATGCCCATTTTATTGCGCATTTTATGACATTGTGCACCATGTAACTGTATTTAGTTTGCATCACACCTACTTAACCAAATGTAACATGTAACTGACGTGTGGACTTTACAAAGTCTCGTTTACCTGCTTACACCAACCACTGTGACGTCAGCAGATAAACAAGACTTAATGGACAGGCCTTTAATCTATGAAGGCTACGGCAATACCTTTCTTTCTGGGATAATAAAATAATTTGATGCTGTTTTGATTTAAAGAGATTATTAAAAATTATATTTATTTTTATTTCTAGTTCATGTTAGTTCGTCTTATGCTAATTACTTTTTGGTTTTATTAAGAAAAATGATAGTTTAGGTCATTTTGAAATCGTCTCTGAAAATAGAAAATAATTCTGCTATCTGCTATGCAGACATTTCAAAAGTATTTTATGGGGCAATTTCAAAAGTAAAATATACATAAATTATTGCTTTGTTTGGTAAATTATAGCGAATATGATTGATTCATCGAGACAGACTCCTGATATTCTTTGGATGTTCGTTTCATCGTTAGGTTTTTTTCTTGTGACGGTCCATCTACATCTGTGATTTGTTTGTGTCTTGGGTCATATATTTTATGCCAATGGATTTGCTGTGGATTTTAATTCTATATACATGGATTCGGTGTAGATCATATTTAAAATACAATTGAAATTGTCATAGATGAAAAGTATCCCTCATACATACATTTTTATATACACACACATATATATATATATATTAAATTCCCGAAACAGTTTTTCATGGTAAACAACTGATGATCTCTTAAAATAGTGTTAGACACTAACTAATATAATAACTGTAAAAAATAAATTGACTTACATGAGTGATTTTCCACTGGAAGACTTGAGACTATAAGTTTTTTTTTGTTGTTTTTTTTAAAGTTTTTTTTTTAGTTTTTTTATTTTCTATTTTTTATATATATAGTTTTAATGGTTGAGAAACTTCCGAGACTATATATATATATATATCGTTGAATATGACAGACAACTTATGTCTGGTATCTTCATGAGGATCTTTCCATTATCCGAATCAGGGTCTATGTTTCGGCATGGAATATGCCAATGAAGCTGCCATAATCGTTTGTGCCCCAAGTTCTTTCGAACCCATCCAGGTACATCTTCAGGTAAATAGTTTTGGCGGGAATTATGCTATTAATACGAAACTAAAGTTAGCATTATAAACATTTTAGAATGATATCGCTAGTATTAAAGTTGATTCTGTTAGCTGTTTTTTGGTTTTGATGTATCAAGCTTCTAATATAAAGAGTTTTTTTTTTAAATTATTGGTGTGTTCTAATATCGTGGTGTTTTCTACTAAGAGTTTTTTAAATTGGGAGAGGGGCAGGAATGCTGGTTAGTAACGTGCTGATCTATGGCGCTGGTAGAGGATGAATGCATTGTTAACCTCCTAGACAAAGTTGTAGTAGTTAGGCCAACGTATATGTTTTTATTTTTCACTATCAGAGACATAGTCTCCCAATGGGCATTTGAATTCATGTACGAGGTTCGTTCTATCTTAAACTGTGGTCGAGGGGGAAGAATTATTGGTAATAATAAGGTTAACAGTTTTTAATTTACCATAGTAAATGATGAGTTTTATTTTTTTATTTGGGTCGGTAGGGAGTACGTTTTTATGGCAGATTAATCGGTCAATTCCCCACCGAAACAGACACCCTAATTCGGCTAATGGAAAGGATACTCACAAAGATATCCAGACATAAGTTGTATGTCATATTCAACGATACTTGACTTACAGAGAAAATGCTGCTTATATATATATATATATATATATATATATATATATATATATAAGCAGCATTTTCTCTGTATGATATCAATTTAGCAAAAAAACGGTATAGTTTTTTAAAAAAAGGCAAAACACAAAGTAAATACACTACTATCTAGTGTATTTACGTTTTGTTTTGCCTTTCTTTTTTGAAATTATACTGTTTTTTTGCTAAATTGATATTTTTGTTCTAAAGAAAGGAAACTAACTGTAATAGCGAAATACAAAGTTACGCGGATTTTTTACTCTTCCAATCAAAGGGAAGTATGTCTGCAATTAATGAATTAACTCTAATTACATTTTATTATTCTTAACAACATGAACCAACGTTCAACAAAATAAAGTTGATAGTCAGAATCAAATATCGATTTGTCAGAATCGAACTATTGATGACGAAACTGACCAACTTTAGGTACACAATTTCAAAAGTGTTGTAAAATGTAGCTACATCATAGACTTAATATATATTTTACAATCAAAATATTTTTTTAATTAAGGCTTGAAAATGATTTTTGCAATAGATATTTTCACCTGACAACTCCTCACGGAAATAATTTGAAAAAAAATGAACAAGAAAGAAAGAGAAGATTTCCATGTGAAGTCAAGTGACGTGAAATGTTCTGCTCGAAAAGATACTACTGCCACGTTAGAACATTTTGATATCACTTAACATTATATAAATATTTCATTTTTTGTTTTTATTCAAATTAATCTCATGTTATTTCTTTGAAGTGTTGTCAAGTGAAAATAGCTATTAAGAAATAATTTTCATCTTTAATTAAAAAATATTTTTATTGTGCTATATATGTATATATATATATATATATATATATATATATATATATATATATATATATATATATAACAATATTAAAGAATAAATGTCGTTTATTGTAACACTTTACTGCAGTTTTATGGAAGATACTCTCGTCAGACATCTTATATATAAATTAGAGCAAGTCTGTTTCCTGTTTTTTGTGATCAATACCTTACTTCTTACAGCATCAATATTCAATTCTGTTTCGAGTATATTTAAAAATACATTGCATTTCCAATTGATTTCATCGATTACGTATTTAATCCTATCGAGATTTTCATTTTACTCAGTGATATTAATTATATATATATATATATATATATATGGAGCGTTGCCAGCAGAATTGCCTACGGCACTTGCTTAACATCCGTTGGGATAGCTTTACCCCTGACACCGAAGTGTTGAAACGAGCTGCTGTTCCAAGCATCTAGTCTCATATAAAGAAAAACAGACTTCGTTGGGCTGGTCATCTTATTCATCTTACTGATGACAGACTGCACAAGCAGTTGATCTGTGGGAATACTCGCCCATAGCCTAAACCTTGTAAGCGATTCAACGATTGTCTCAAATACGATTTGAAGTTGATGTTGGAGGATAGGAAGGGGTGGCTGTAGATAGGTCAAGGTGGAAGAAAATAGCTTTTTGAGGGCAGCAAGCTTTTTGGAAAGAATAGGATGAAACACCAGCAGCAGAAGAGAGCAGCAATGAAGAGACAGAACGTGACACCTCCAGCACATGGAGGAAACATGGAACACCTAAGATGCAAAGTATGCAATTTGGTAACTATGTCATGTGCAGGTTTGTTGAATCACCAACGAGTGCATGTTTTGCAAAATCAAGCACAGACATGAGGTGGCTTCATTTATGGCATCCCCTCAGATCATCACAACACCTGCCCCATCTGTGGTATGGTCTGCAAAATCTGGCAGGCTTGAAGAGCCACATGCACGCCTCTCACTGGGAACCTTCACACTAATATCACATTGATATGCCAAAAGTAGTTATATTCGAAATCGAATAGACATCCACCATATATATATATATATATATATATATATATATTCATAACTTACTAATTTGGGAAATTTCATTTTATATATATATATATATATATGATATATATATATATACAATAATAAATAATAAATGTCACTTATCCTAACACTTTCCTGCAGTTTGATCGTCAGACATGTATTAATAAAATGCTAAACATTTCAGACATTTGAACACATTCAAACTGACCAGAAATAGAATGCTGAAATATCTAACGTTTTTTTACAAACGTATATGGTGTGACGTCACCATAAAGTTATTTTTCTAAAATGTTCTTGCATCTATGATTTGACAATATGATTTTCATAGTCCATCTGATTTATTAAAGCATACAATTTTTTACCAAAATGACCTGATTCGACATTAAAAAACCCAAAAAGGGTTGACATGCCGTAAAACAAAACAAAACAACAAAACCAAACACCATAAATAAATATTTGAAGATATAAAGAACTTTAAGCATACAATTTTTCACCAAAATGACCTAGTTTGGCATTAAATAACCTAAAAAGGGTTGATATGCTGTAAAACATAACAACCAAACCAAACCTATTACATCCATTGTTTTTCAAGGCTGTTTGATATTCTTTCTTATTGTGTTTAATTTTATTCACATTACGGGAATTTGGGGAAATAAAGAAAGCCAATTTTCATCTGTCACGTGATAATAACTTTTATGGCGATAGGGTTAAAACTATATCTACTTTTGTAATGAAAGTGTTTCTTTTTAAATAAAATAAACGGAGAAAGAAAAACATCCTTTTTTTCTTCATTATTTGGATTGTTCAAACTACTATTCTGATCGGGGTTGTTATTTTCACAACGTTTTGGCTGAAGTAATCTCCGGCCTTCTTCGGGTGCATCTTTTTTAACTTAGGCATCTTTTTCTTGAACTCGGGAACTCGGAATTTCAAATAGAACCCTTTATTTAATAGATTGTTTTCATTAGTCAGGGTAGAAGTGTTAATAAAGTATAAGTATTATGTTATTCTTAGTTATTATTGTAATATTTTGCATTTAGAGTTATCTCCCCTTTCATCAAGCTGCCTGAGATAGCAGATATATAAATCAACACGGCCGATGTGATTACGTGTCAGTTAAGCACCAGCGGTGATTGAAGCCACAACCATATCTCTTTGGTTTTGTTTCTTTTTTGGTTTTGTTTCTTTTTTGGTTTTGTTTCTTTTTTGGTTTTGTTTCTTTTTTGGTTTTGTTTCTATTTTGGTTTTACTTTTCCCTTAATTTCAGCCTCGCGAGCCAAGTCAACGATATTACAATTATCACCTGTAGTAAAAATTGAACCTCCACTGATTGTTAATAAACGCTGTTAACCATTGGGTCCAAGGGTTCAGTTCGAAATTCTGTATAGGTTCCTGAGTTCAACCAAAAGATTCCCAGGTTCGAAAAGGTGTACTTGAAGAAGATCGGGAGTCACATCGGCAGAAACGTTGTGAAAATAACATGAAAAATAGAATAGTCGTGTGAATAATCCAAATACCACAAATTATCTATCTTCATCCAAAAATTTCCGAACCATCCTCTTTTCTGTTTGAAATTGTACTTACTTAGTATACATACAAATTAATCAGTTTTTGTTGTTTTTACATTTCCACGAAAAATGAATCAAATTTGTTGCCATTTTTAAATCTAAAATGTTGCTTTTTTTTAATTTAAATTATATCAGTCACCAAGTTGTTGTTCGTGTTTTTTATTTTTAAAATAAGATGTTATATTTCGTTTTAAAGTGTTTCCTTCAGTTTTAAATTGTTTAATTATATTCACAATGATTAAACACACACACAGACAAATGAAACTCGGACATTCGTTACGAAAGTAGATAACCTTTTCTCTTATCGACATAAGGGTTTTCATTATATGACATAAACAGATTCATTTTTGTTTGTTTTTCAACTTGGGTCTATTCAAAGCAGACAGTGCCAATAAATTTAACAGAAATCCAAGAAATCATAATTCTTCTTTTGCAGAACAAAAATGGCCCTTTTACCGGACTAGAAAACTCATACCTACCAGTATCCTATATCTCTATAAAGCCACCATTCGCCTATGCATGAAGTATTGTTACCACATCTGGGCTGGTGCACCAACCACTAGCCTCTTTCTCTTGAGCAAGGTACCAAAAAGAGTCTCTAACCTAATAGAACCCCTACTGTCTACCAAGCTCCAACCTCTGTCTCATCACCGCAATATTGTATCCCTGTACTTGTTTTACAAGTACTTTTATAGAATGTGCTCCGACGAACTTACTGCACTTGTACTTCCTCTCAATGTAAATACTCTCCAACCCAGACAGCAGCAAAATCACACCTCTTCACTGTAGACGTCCCCAGATACCGGAAAACTGTATACTCTAATGGCTTCTTTTCTCGAATCGCTTATCTTTGGAATTCTCTCCCTGTTTCCCCGACTGTACCAATACGCAGAAATTTAAATGTAACGTGAACAAACATCTTGCTGCACAACTCTCCCAACTTAGGATGCCCTTTATAAATCTGGTCCCTAATCACAATATCTCCTTGCTATCTCACTGGCAATATGCCTTGTTTGGGGTGAATAAAAGTTAAGAAAAAAATTTGATGCAACTTGAATGAATCAATTTATTTCAGTGTGGTAAAATCTGCTGATGATTATAATGGTTTTTATATTGATTATTAAAGTTGAGCTATATCTGACATACAAGCATTTGAAGTTGGAAGATAATAAACCGACATTATTTTCTGACCAACAAACAAATATAAGTAACCCCCTCCACCCTTTGCACTTCATGGATATAAAATGGTTTTACAATACACACAGAGATGTTGGACTTCGGAAAAATATGTTTATTTAACACTTAATATTTAGTCCCAAGGAGCGAGGCTCCTTTACACCACGGAATTACTTCATTACAATAGTGTGACATGAAGATGATCTACCCATTGGCAGCGCTGACGTGTTATGAAAGCCCAGGTTACTTTGATAACAGCCCTTAGCTCATCTCTATTGTTAGGTCTGGTATCTCTTGTCTTCCGCTTGACAATACCTGTAGATTCTCTATAGAGTTGATGTTAGACAAGTTGGCTGGTCAATCAAGCGCAATAATACCATGGTCAGCAAACCAGGGTTACAAGTAGTTTTGGCACTGTAGGCGAGTGCCAAGTCCTGCTGGAAAAGGAAATCAGCATCTCTCTAAAGCTTGCCAGCAGATTGGAGAAATTGAATTGCTCTACAATCTTCTCGTAGACAGCTGTATTGACTGGACTTGATAAAACAGTGGTTTTAACCAGAAGATAATACTTTTAGCCATCACCGACTATAGAATAATTCACTGTAAATTTCAAGCATCTTAGCTCTTACTTCAGATGTAGATGCCTTGATTTTAAAAATGGCTTGTGTCCAGGGTGGCTGAGTCGGAAAGAGTTGGAGGTTTGGGAAGAAGTGAGAATCGGACTTAAATTCGTAAGAAGGCTCAGAGTTGGAGTTGGATTTTTTAATCTCCAAAGAATTTTATTTTTATGGAAATCGCTCCAGAAAAGGCCTGAAGTCACTTGATGTAAGGAACTAAAAAAAAAAGGATAATTATCACAAAGACAGGAGATGCCTATTGATCATAGTCTTGAAAAGACCTATGCTATAGGTAGAAGGAAAATAGTCAGCAGGAAAAGAGTTCCTGGAAAGAAGCTACTGGAATAGGAAGTTGTATCATAACGAGGTATAAAAACAGCGAATTGGTGAACAACAATTAGACCAATGAGTCAAACGAACTAGAACAAAAGAAACAGGAAATATGATAAATCAGACAATTCTGAAGAACATATGCCATAATAGTACTTATACAAGAGACTAAGACTAGCAACATAACGTCTGTCAAAGAGAAAGTGCAAAGAAGAAGAAAGGGTAGGAAACCTGTCAGCACGAAAAGAGTTCCACAAGCCTGCAGATTTTGGGAAAGAAGCTGTATTATAACGAAGTATCTGAACAGTGAATTAATGAAGACCATTAGACCAACAAGTTAAACGAGCTGGAGCAAAGGAAGCAGCCAATAAATCAGACAATTATGAAGAACACATCGCATAGTAGTACTCTTCTATAAGAGACTGAGTCGGGTAACATCACGTCAGTCAGAGAGAAAGTGCATTGGAATATTCAGAAACTTCTGAAATGTAGGAACGACTTTACGTCTGTGTGTGTGTGAGAGAGAGAGAGAGAGAGAGAGAGGGGGGGAGGCGTCGAGAGGAAGAAAGAGGGGGGGGAGGCGTCGAGAGGAAAAAAGAGGGAGGGAGGCGTCGAGAGGAAGAAAGAGGGAGGGAGGGCGCCCAAATTACAGATATACTTCTGTACCTTATCAAGGACCATCAAATTGGACAGATGCACCAGCCCAAATATGACAACAGTACTCCATACAAAGTTTGATAGTAAGATTGTAGAGATGGAGAATAGCCTTAAATGTGAGAAAATGTTTGGAGCGATAGAGAGAACAGACTTTATGAGAAGCAGAAAATAGTCTGAAGACAGACAGTCTTAATATTGATGACTTCAAAATAAGGAGCTGAAGTGAGACTCGGAAATTTTAGAATTCTATGAGTCAGACTCGGAAAATTTACAATTCTATGAGTCAGACTCGGAAAATTTACAATTCTAGGAGTCAGACTAAGAAAATTTACAATTCTAGGAGTCAGACTCGGAAAATTTACAATTCTATGAGTCAGACTCGGAAAATTTACAATTCTATGAGTCAGACTCGGAAAATTTACAATTCTATGAGTCAGACTAAGAAAATTTACAATTCTATGAGTCAGACTCGGAAAATTTACAATTCTAGGAGTCAGACTAAGAAAATTTACAATTCTATGAGTCAGAATCGGAAATTTTAGAATTTTATGAGTCAGACTAGGAAAATTTAGAATTCTATGAGAGAGACTCAGAAAATGTACAATTCTAGGAGTCAGAATCGGAAATTTTAGAATTCTGTGAGTCAGAATCGGAAATTTTAGAATTCTGTGAGTCAGACTTGGAAAATTTAGAATTCTAGGAGTCAGAATTGGAAAATTATGAATTTTAGGAGTCAGACTCGGAAAATTTTGAATTCTAGGAGTCAGACTCGGAAAATGTAGACTTCTAGGAGTCAGATGAGAGTCGGACAGTATACCTTCCGACTCCCCAACCCTGGCTGAGTCAATGTTTGTACATTAGATAGATAAAAAGGAAGAAGAAAAAATAGTAAATGGTTAGACAGGCTCAACACATTCATCCTTTATTTGTCATACTACTCCTTCCACTATTTCCTACTCCCTTTATTTCCCTCTTCCCATCACTTCTCATCTCATTCGCCCTGTCTCCAACTATCTAAAACATTCAGTGTGAAAACAAGCAAGCAAGATTATTGAAATGATGGTATTATATAGGTGCAAAATTTACTTCATCTCAAAAGCTTCTCTCCTTTCATCACCAATGCTCAGATCCTGGCTTTGCTGCAGTTCAAATGAATGACTCTCACATTTTAGCCAGGATGTGACAATATGTCTTCACATATCAAATTCTTTCTCCCTGATATGTCTTTAAAAGTAGTTGTTGATGGACAGAAGTCTGAAGCACATAGTATCAATACCAGCGTGCCTAAAGGATCTATTTTAAGCCGAAATCCCTTCCTGATTTTCATTAATGATTTTCGAAATCATATTCTGGGATTATTTGTTGACATCTGCACAGACGATACAATTGTCTATGGCAGCACTTCGAAGAGCATTAGTGAAAAAGATCTTGTAGATTCTCTCTCTTCCTGCCTTGAGCATGTGATGCAATGGTTGAAAACGTGGCTTGTTACTTTTCACCATCAAAACACAAATCCTTATTTTGCCTCAGTTAAAATAAATGGCCTTCTCCTTGAGGAATCTCCTTGTTTTTATTAGCTCCTAGAACTGACTTTCACTCCAGATCTGTTGTCATATTTGGGCTGATGAATTTCTATCCCATTTGATGGTTCTTGATAAGGTGCAGAAACGTATCTGTAATTTGATTGGCCCCACCCTTTCTTCTTCTCTACACCCTCTCTCTCACAAACGTGATGTTGCTAGTCTCAGTGTTTTCTATAAGTACTATTATGCCATGTGTTCTTCGGAATGGTGTGATCTATTCTCTGCTTCTTTTGTTCCAGCTCGCTTGACCTGTAGGTCTAGTGATCTCCATCAATTCACTATTTTGTAATACAGGTTCCTATTCCAGTAGCTTCTTTTTCAAAGACTGCAAGCTTGTGGAACTGTCTTTCTTACTGACTGTTTTCCTCCTACCTATAGCATTGGCCTTTTCAAGACTAAGGTCAATAGGCATCTCCTGTGTTTGCGATAATCATATTTCGTTATTTCATCAAGTTGCTTCATGCTTATCTGGAGCGATTTTCATTAAAAAAAAAAAAAGTAGAACACATAGATTCAATCTGTTGTGAAAGTTGCTGGAAAAATGCTTGGATCACTCTACTGCTCCAGAAAGTACCTGACTCCTGATGCAATCCTCTCCCTATATAAGAGTCAGATACGTCCAAAGATGGAAGAGGTGCCGTTCAAAGCGCTCTTTCTTGTCTTGACAGGGTACAAAATCTACTTCGCAATCTAGTGGGGAGATGATCTCTTCTGTTAACTACAGACTCTTTCCCACAGAAAAAAACGTTGCTAGTCTTTCTCTGCTCTATTGTTATTTTTATGATAGATGCTTAACTGAACTTCAATCTCTGATTCTTTCTCATAAGACATTGACAGCAAGAACTCGTTTTCCTACGACAACTGCAACAAACTTTTCTTTCTTCCTCCATGCGCTTAACATCAAACGGAATTTCCATGAACAGAGTTTCTTTCCAAGAACTTCCCAATTTGTGGAACACATTACCACGGGACTGTTAACTGCAGACTACAACATGGTCGTCTGCAAATCCAATGTCGTCAAATACTTGTGATAAACCGTTCTCATAACCAACCACATTTTGTTGATTCCATTCATTTTCAATCCTCTCATAATATTCATCATCATTCAACTGACAATCTATCCATTTCATTAACTCTTATCCTCGAGTGGCTTTTAACCTTGATAAGTGGTGACTCATTAGTAAAAAAAAAAGAAGATAACTTTGGATGTAGATTATAGAGATAAAGATAAAATAGATATTATGATCGAACTACGAGGAAGAAGCTGATCTTCCAAATACTATCACTTCCATTACGCCTATAAATGTCAATCTCAATATATTACAACTTGATCATTCATTTAACGTTAAACAAGCCAGACTCGTTGAATTTTGCATCAATCTCGTCGAAGACTTCGTGAATCAGCATTCATTATAAACTCTGACAATTAAACAACGTAATGGTTTCCTTTAATAAGCAAAAATAATACTAAACGAATAACACCCAAACTTACATCCAGTTATTTTCACACCACGTTCCCCACAAAACTTGGTACCTTTACACTTTTTGTTAACATCTATATTAAAAAATACACATTCATTATTCTTCATAGACGCACCACATATTTCGAATTTAAACATCTATGTTTATTTCGAAAAGAAAACAAAATTCTTTCCACGTCATGGGCTATACACGGTTTTATTTTTCATCCGGTGTTAAAAAAACATCATAGGCTACACACGTCTTAGGCTAGGCACCGTTTTTTTAACACCGTCATGGAATAATTGCCAGTTCACTAGCATGAAACTATTGGTGTTATAAAATCTAATGTGTAAATATTTTATTTAATAAATATATTTTTAAAAAAATGTTTAAATCATCATCAGCAGCAGCAGCAGCAACAACAGCAACAACCGATTTATTTGTTGAATCAGCCAACAATGAATCATTTGATGAGGGTGGGACCTTATTGTCTAGTCTCGACCTAAGTCTTCCCCTCCATTCTTGTCTTTGGTGAGGCCTGACGGAATCCATACTCATGGTTTTTCTATCATGTTTGACCACATCCTCCCAAGACAACTTGGGTCTGCCAGTGGTGGTCTTCTCTGCTGACACATTCAATTGTTGGACTTTAGCAATCCAGCCGTTGCTGCACTCAACGTGCCTCAACCAATGCAGTCTGTTCTTCTGCCACGAGGCTTTTCAAGTTGACTTGTGTGAGTAGAGACCCAAAAGGTATGCTCTGTCCAGGTTTCACCAAACAGATCCATCTGACCATTGCCTTGTCATGACGGTGCAGTTTCTTTAGTTTGCCGGCAAACACACCCCAGGTTTCAGAGCCATACATTAGCACACTTCTGAGACACGACCCCTCATAGCTGCTGGCAGGTGTTTGTTATCATATATATATATATATATATATATATATATGACTTCGCCAGTTCGTTATCACTCCGAAAAGCTCTCTACCAAATTTTATTTTTGGTTTACTTCGCATTAGTTATCTTGAGTAAGTCTTTGAACAATAAAGACGAAACGTTGATTAATATCCAGAAAGTTAAACACTAAGAAAGCTCAGAAAGTTTTTGTGTGTTTCTAAAATAGCGGCAAAACATAAACGAGGGTTAATTTCTGGTTCCATATTTCTAGACATATGCAAGAGTTTAGTTTATTTCGTTTAGTTAAGAGACTTTTGCTTCAGGACTTGGTAGACACTAGCAATGTGACACCGTGAGACAATATCCTGGAGACATTTGTGCTTGGCGGCTCTTGATACACTGAATCAAGCCTCAATCCACGTTTTGTGAAATATCTCCAATCGACTTTGCTAAACAATTTTCTCGTTTTTATTTGTGTATTTTTTTCCAACCAACCATTTCCCTTCCGGTCATATTTTTAATATGCTTTAGTACAGAAATCTGGGTTTGTCTCATAAACATATGTCTTCTTATATATATATATATATGAAATAGAATATATATATATATATATGAAATAGAATATATATATATATATATATATGAAATAGAATATATATATATATATATATGAAATAGAATATATATATATATATATATGAAATAGAATATATATATATATATATATGAAATAGAATATATATATATATATGAAATAGAATATATATATATATATATGAAATAGAATATATATATAGAATATATATATATATATATGAAATAGAATATATATATATATATATATATGAAATAGAATATATATATATATATATATATATATATATGAAATAGAATATATATATATATATATATGAAATAGAGAGAGGGGGAGAATAATTAATTTCGAATACTGTCAATGTCATATTTTTCTCTTTGTGGATTATGTGTTCCAGCCCCATCGATAATTAATATCGATTTATTTAATGTGGAATTTCTCTATGCAAAACATTGTTATCCTTTTCAAATCAACATTTATTCTAATATCTATATATATATATCTATATATATATACATATATATATATATATATACATATATATATATATATATATATATATTATAGTTGCATTCATCAGACACGAGAGAAGTTATGCAAACTAAAACTAGTGAATTCATTTAGAAACTCGATCAAAAAATTTTTTTTTAATATATTAAAGGCATTTCAGTATGCCTTATCTCCCCTTATATCGAGCTTGATTGATGGTAGGTTTCTTTGCTCAAATGAGCAAGGCTTCAATAATGGGGAGGCGCAGGTTGCAACTTGAGACAGCGAGGATGGCAGTGTTTTTGACTAATATGTCCCTGAAATTTTTTGGTGGGTGTTGCGTTCTACTAAGTGTTGGTAAATAGAGCTGGGGGGGGGGGAGGAGAGGTGACATGTAAGGCGACAAGAGATACTAGTCCTAGCCATACCAATATATGTATTGTTTTTGGAGACACATTCTCCTCTTGGGCATTTAAATATATATACAGCATTACTAGTTTTTAGTAAATATATATATGTAATGTTGAAAAACTGTCTGATTTAGTTTCTTATACATATGACTTAAATTTCATTAAAATCGTATGTACGTATTTGAAGTTTTACGGCGATTCTGTTATGTTTCACTTAAAGGTGAGGGGCACATGGATATTCGGCACATTGATGCTAATTTAAAGACTCAAGATCACTTCAATTGTCTCCCCAAGAAAATTTTATGCATATGATTAAAATTCCACAAAATAGGATATGTTTGAAGTTTAAAGGGGCTTATGCCCTCATAGCCTAATTAGGGGTGCACTTAGAGATTTGGAAAAACTCCCATTGTCTTCTGCAGTAAATTCTACGGAAGAATACATTTTTAGATTTTATGTAGATTCTCTAAACTTTCTTTCTGTAGGGAACACACAAATACACAGAGACATTGAGTTCTATATATATATATATATATATATATATATATATATGGTATTTTTTTTCTTAAACTTTCTAACCTAATTTACAGCTATATATCTGACTTTAAAACATCAATAGGATATACACGTTGTGCGATAAGAACTCTGTTCGCGTGGGAGGCAATTTCGGCTTCCGCCCAAAACGTTTTCCCACGAATTATACGCAGTCCCTTTTGACATGTCAATACAACAAAATTTATATCTCTCTCCTCGTCTCTAGCAATGGCTTAGCTAGACGAGATGAAACTCATGGACTCAATTTCATTTCTATAGTACATATACGTCGGTGGACTCAACCTATGTCTTATTCCTGTTTTCATAACTTTTTCTGGACCCTGTTTTGTGTTGATGAAACAGTTGAATAAAATTGATCTTAGATTGTAGAGAAGTTGGTCCTTTTAGCTCAAACATGGTGACTCTTTTATCATATCAAACAAAGCCAGTGGGATGGATATCAATGCAGCGACTCTACTACAAAATGGCGAGCTGACATCTTCTCCCAATCTCTCCACACATCCTATATATATTAACCATTTTTCTTCTGAAGACGTCTGTATTTTAACTGAAATCATATTTTACTTCCATTTAACAAAACAAAATTAAACTACAGGCATTATATTTTAAGTGGTCTTGCTGACTGTTTTCCTCCTACCTATAATCTTGGTCTTTTCAAGACTAAGGTCAATAGGCATCTCATGTCTTTACGATAATTATATTTGTTCTTGTTAGCTCCTTACATCAAGTGGCTTCATGCCTTGTCTGGAGCGATTTCCATAAAACAAAACAAAACACTACAATATATGCATCTAAATAATCATAAATGATTTTGAAAAAAAAAATTTGAACTAAAATAAATGATGTTGCAAATGTGCAACAAATGGCATACAATTTTACATGTATAACAAAACACTACAATATATGCATCTAAATAATCATAAATGATTTTGAAAAAAATAATTTGAACTAAAAAAAATGATGTTGCAAATGTGCAACAAATGGCATACAATTTTACATGTATAACAAAACACTACAATATATGCATCTAAATAATCATAAATGATTTTGAAAAAAAAAATTTGAACTAAAATAAATGATGTTGCAAATGTGCAACAAATGGCATACAATTTTACATGTATAACAAAACACTAGAATATATGCATCTAAATAATCATAATACACTAGAGAATCATAACACTAGAATATATGCATCTAAATAATCATAATACACTAGAGAATCATAACACTAGAATATATGCATCTAAATAATCATAATACACTAGAGAATCATAACACTAGAATATATGCATCTAAATAATCATAATACACTAGAGAATCATAACACTAGAATATATGCATCTAAATAATCATAATACACTAGAGAATCATAACACTAGAATATATGCATCTAAATAATCATAATACACTAGAGAATCATAACACTACAATACATGCATCTAAATAATCATAATACACTAGAGAATCATAAAATAATTTTGACTTACTATTATAATGACTAGATTTAAAAGTCTAGGCTCTTCAATTAGGCAGATGACACACCGATGACACTCGTCCGTGACATCAGAGATACTGATTACCTATTTAGCGGGTGTGCTGATGCAACATCATACTAATACCTACTCACACTTGCCAACAGGCTCGTTGCAGGTGTTAAACAAGTTGCAGTTTAATACATTTTCGTTGCATATTATATTAAAGAGGCATTTGGTTGGAATGTGTCATATTTGAAACAAAATGAATTTAAGGGTTAAGATTATAGACGCTGATCGTCTCTCTGTATTCTCGAGTATTGTACGTAAATAAATAAAATAGATAAATATTAATTTAATGTTAATTAATCGTTAATTAAATGTAACTACCAACGAGAACATGCGTTGCATGGAGAGAAATGATATAAGAATGATACGATACATGGTAATGTGAATCTTAAAAACAGGCTTAGTTCTGATGACCTCAGAGGAAGATTAAATCTGGACAGTATAGGGAGATGTGTGCAGAAGAGTAAACTCTGTTGATATCACTACGTTGAAAGAATGAATACAAAATTTTGGATAATAAATGTAGAACAGTTGAGGTAGCAGGTTCAGTTCACAGAGGAAGACCAAGGAAAACATGGAAGGAAGTGATAAGGACGAACTTGAGAGAAAGAGAGATACATAAAGACCTGGCCAGGGAAAGGTTAGTTTGGGGGTCAATTTCTTAAAGTCGTTGAACACATGCCAGCATGTAAAACGGACGTTGAACCTATTATTATTATTATTATTATGGTGGTGGTGGTGGTGGTGGTGGTGGACGATCCAACCAGACAACACAGGCAAATTACATAAAATTGCTTCAGTGAAGCACTAGATATTTTTTTTTTAATTGTCCAAGTTTTGCAGCAGTATTAAAGTTTAACAAACGATCACGTCATTGTATATTTTTAATTTCCTATTTAATTGGATGCCATGATGATGCAACACTTTATTGTGTAGCCATCACTTAGCTTGAATAGTAGTAGTAGTAGTAGTAGTAGTAGTAGTATAGTCGCCATGTGCCAAACCAAACAAACCAAACATGGCTACAAGCCACATCTGGACATCAAGTTGTATGTTTAACACGCTTGCTGTACCCAATCCCAATATGATATTGTATAATCCAAGTATTGATCGATATAGCTGATTGAAAGAAAACAAGAAACGGAGCTGATACACTTCCGGATATCTACCTGAATCAGTTTTATTTGATCATAACATGGTCTTAACAGATAATGAGACTCACTTTGTCTCTGAAATTAGCAAAAGTGAAGCCGGCTAAATGGTCTGCAGAACTCGACTGACTGTGAACATCATTATTTCGACGATCATTTACAGGAGTTCTGCGATAACAAATATTTGGGAATTCCGACGTCAGCCTCAAGCTGATTTCTTATTCTGCTTCAAAATTAATTAATTCTTTAATTTCATGTAATTATCAACGAGATGGTATCACCATTTTCTTGGCCACTCATTTGGCCATATTGAATATACAATTTTTGTTTTATAGCAGCAAAATTACAGTTATTTATTTTTAAACAATTTTCTTTACTGTTGTTTATATTTAAACTACATTTCGGCCGATGGGCCTATCGGCCTTCTTCAAAGCTAATCTTAATTTACAGTGATATTTTTCCCATATTTAAATAAATAATTGTTGTTTATTATATGTATATTGTGTAGGCTTATGTTTAATAATAAAACTGTCAACAACCCTCAGGTACACGTCAGTCTAACTTCTAACTTGACTTCTATCCTCTTGCTTAATCTAACCTTACGTGGAATTTTCCATTTTTCAATTTATTTTTACACACTCAATATCTAATTTTGTTATATTTTCTCATACGGCCATAATACTAATACAGTTTTGTTACTATGATAATAGACATAACATTAAACAAGGCCATAACACTAATAATGTTTCATTACTATGATAATAGACATAACATTAAACAAGGCCGTAACACGAATAACGTTTCGTTACTGTGATAATAGACATAACATTAAACACGCCCATAACACTAATGACGTTTTGTTACTATGATAATAGACATAACATTAAACAAGGTCATAACACGAATAACGTTTCATTACTATGATAATAGACATAACATTAAACAAGGCCGTAACACGAATAACGTTTCGTTACTATGATAATAGACATGACATTAAACAATGTCATAACACTAATAACGTTTTTTTACTATGATAATAGACATAACATTAAACAAGGTCATACCACTAATAACGTTTTTTTACTATGATAATAGACATAACAGTAAACAAGGCCATAACACTAATAATGTTTAGTTACTGTGATAATAGACATAACATTAAACACGCCCATAACACTAATGACGTTTTGTTACTATGATAATAGACATAACATTAAACATGCCTATAACACTAATAACGTTTTGTTACTATGATAATTGACATAACATTAACCAATACCATAAAACGAATGACGTTTCGTTACTATGATAATATACAGAGCATTAAACAAGGCCATAACACTAATAATGTTTTGTTATTATAATAATAGACATAACATTAACCAAGACCATAATGTTGTACCTCTGCCTTGCCCCCCAAAATATAATTATATATCTTTATTATCGGTGGTAGTTAATGGGAAGCAGAATGCATGTACATGAATTGACAGGTGGTTTTCTCGGACCCAATCGCCAGTCGACTATCGATCTCAATTTCGGGTTTGTTTATATAATAATTTGTGACACCCATGCATCCACCTGTAAACGCTCATTCTGGGATTTCGCTTTTGCTGTCCATGTGGCTACACCCCTATGTTTATTCAGCGACGAGGTATTTCCGTCTACAGCTAATCTTTTTGATAACATAAACTTTGCAGGTGGTTTTGAATCAATCAATAACTATTTAATTTCCAGACAATCGACAGTGTTTTTTTGTTTCTTCCTCTGAAAATATTGCTATTGTTAATTCTCGGTAATTTGTTAAATTCGAAAACACATTTAACTTTATTCAACTTATGCAAACAATAGAATAGAGATGCTGGTTCTTCCATTCACACCTATTTCATTGTAAAATTGACTGAATTTTACAATTTAACTAAGCAAAATGTAGGTTTTTTTATTGTTTCAAGGATGATGATGATGATGATTGTATCACATTTTGCAAAATTCATTTATTGTTTCAAGGATGATGATGATGATGATTGTATCACATTTTGCAAAATTCATTTATTGTTTCAAGGATGATGTGAAGAAACAGTGACTGGTTAAGAACACAAATGGTTTCGTGGCCGTGAACTGATCAAATATTGATTCCTCACCAAGCTGTTTTTCCAATCATATCTGAAAGGCAACTTCACTAGGAAGAAATTCTGACGTAGCCTTTTTTTCTGCCATTAATTTTAAGAGTTTCAGCACATGTACTGTTCCATGTTCACAATTCCGTATCAAAACAGAAGAGATCACCGGAAAAAGCACTTAACATTTAGAGGTGTCTAAAATTAGGAGAAGGCTGTCATTATCTGATAGATAGAGCTAAAGAACTACTTCTCTCTCTCCCTCTTTCTATGTGTCTGTCTCCCTCCCCCTTCTGTGTGTGTGTGTCTCTCTCTCTTTATCTTTCTGTCTCTCTCTCTCTCTCTCTCTCTCTCTCTATATATATATATATATATATATATATATATAAAGTTATGAAAATATATTTATGGCAATTAAGCTACACAGTGGCTCTGGCGTTGTATCCTCATATGATGAAATGCAGAAGACTATGTGTAGGTTGGCATAAATATATTTTCATAACTTACTACCTAGCTCTACTCACGTATTGAGCACTGTTGAATTAAATACTGAAAATCGATACATAAAATATTATATCTCTTTATAACATTTTATGTAGATACATGAAATAACAATATATATATATATATATATAAGATAAATGAAAGAAGAGAGATAAAGATGTACGAATGACAAATCTATTTCAACTTCGATTGTTCAATGCAAGGTGTACTCGGTAAAAACATGTTTATCTTTCTTTCCTTAAGCCAAGGCTTTTCAAAGATTAAAATCTTATCATCAGAGGAATTAAATAGATGGATAAGTTGGCAGTGGAAAAGCCAAAATTCAAAATTTTAAAAAATATAAAGTAATGGAGAGTAAGAGTATGCATGTAAAAAAAATATGGAGGTCTGTCCAGTTGATGAATGTCCGTTGATAAGGTGTCCGGTAAAGGGAGTATGTATCTACAGTTGCAGTCTCAAACCATAAAACTTTGTTGGGATCGCTTGTAATGTAAACAGAACGTCACCGGCTTTCTTCAGTGATGGTTTGTTTATGTAACAAGCAAATCCAACAAAACATCATGTTTCGTGGTTTAAGACTGCACCAGACTTGAAACCGATGGTATCATGTTGATTTAATTTTCTGTAACACAATTAATAAATAAATATAATGCCCTTATTATTAAATAATTGAGCACTCTGTTGGATTTCTTTTACCAAACTAAACCAAAGATTATATATATAGTTATGGGAAAGTGAAAATAAACAAATGTAAAGTTACATACTTTACAAGTTTATTCATTTCAGATAGTACAAAAAAGTATAGTATAAAATATAGAAAGGTCTTTTAAACCTAGGGTTTTCAGAGAAACAAGTCCTCTCATCAGAAGGATAAACCAATTATCTAACAAAATAATTGGTTTCTCCTTCTGATGAGAAGATTTGTTTCTTTGAAAAACCTAAGTTTAAAGGACTTTTCTACATTTTTCTTTACCCTTCATCCTGTACTGACTGGATATTTGATAAGAACAATTTTATGATATTTTAATCTAAAAATAAGCTGCCTAATAGTTTCATCCTTGATTGCTTTTTATTTATTTATTATTTTTTCTTTTATTTGATTTTTTAAGAATTTTGGATTTTTAATCAATGGGTCCATAATCTGTTTTCATCCATAGTTCTTATAGTTTTTATTAACATGGATATATGATATACTCTATAACACTCTTTTAAACAATTGTTTTTTTAATTATTTTTCTCTTTAAATTTTAAAAAATATAATTTTAATATATATTACTTTATATATAATTATAATATTATATATCGTATTTAGCTTATTAAAGATTTAATATTTAAGTTTAATAAAGATATCAAATGTCAGTATTTTAATTTTAACTTTAACTTTTAATCTTTAATTTTAATTTTGTATTTTTAGATTTAAAAAATTTAATATTTAATCTTAATATTTTTTATATATAACTTTAATTTTAATTTTTAATTTTTAGATTCTGTCTATTTCTATATATACTTCTCATATGCCCCTTTTCTATTTATTTTATTATAGATTTTTCTGTATAATTCTTCTAATTCTATGGTTATAGTATTGTGTTATATTTAATAATTATCTATTAACTTTATTACTTATAATAATATATATGTTTTATTTTATTATGTTGTTTATAGATTATTACAACTAATTTTTATTTTATTACTTGATACAATTTGTTATGATACAATAATCCATTATATATGTTCACTATTATCGATTTTCTTTATCTTAAAATTATTTTAATATTCATGCTTTATTTTTATTTGTTTTTATTATAATTATTTTTTATTCATTTTAATATTTTTCTATTATTTTTGTTCTACTTTATTTATTCTGTATTTAAATTACTATATACTATATATTATTATTATTATTATTACTATTATTATTATTATTATTATTACTAGCAAAAAAATCTTCCCTACAGTCGTCAATTTTTGCTAGGCTGCCGCGTCAGAAATGAATGCTGATCTGTAAACCGATGGCGCCCCAGTCATATTCCTTGGGAGGTTAGACATTGATTTTCTTTGTTTCAGACCAAAAATATTTTTAGTTAAAAATAAAAAATTAAAATTTCCTTCACTCCACTCCCTCAAAACAAAAAAAATTTTCACCCATGTCAAGCCTCCTAAAAATATTTATTATTTGTAAGAAAAATGTTTCTCCGCTCCAATTTTTTTTACCCTCCCCATGCAAAGAAATATTTTTAGTAAAAAAAAAAAATTTCCCCCCACCCTCCACAAAAATATTTTTTTTACTCTCCCCCACTCAAAGAAATATTTTTAGTTATAAAAAAAAAAATTCCCCCTGCCCCAAAATATATTTTTAGTTAAAAATAAAATTCCCCCCCCCCCCGTTCCAAAAAAATTTTTTTTTACTTTCCCCACCCATAGAAATATTTTTAAACAAAAGAAAAATTTTGACCCCTTTCCCCCTTTTTTTTACCCTCCCCCACCCAAAAAAATATTTTTAGTTAAAAATGTTTTTTTACCCCCCCCCCCAATTTTGTTTACTCTCCCCCACCCAAAGAAATATTTAGCTAGTTGGAAGCAGAACAGACAGTACACTACCTCTACACCTCTCAAAAAAGAGGAGGTAATACCTGGGAGGAGGGTATCATGACAACAGAACAGATACTACACTACCTCCACACCTCTCAAAAAAGAAGGAGGTAATGCTTGTGAGGATTGCATCATGACAACAGAACAGATACTACACTACCTCCACACCTCTAAAGAAAGGAGGAGGTAATGCCTGGGAGGATGGTATCATGACAACAGAACCGATACTACACTAACTCTACACCTCTCAAAAAAGGAGGAGGTAATGCCTGGGAGGATGGTATCATGACAACATAACAGATACTACACTACCTCCACACCTCTCAAAAAAGGAGGAGGTAATGCCTGGGAGGACGGTATCATGACAACAGAGCAGATACTACACTACACTATGCCCCTGAATTGAGCATTTAAAGATAGTACATTAGTCTGAAATAGTATATACTATACTATTTCATAATAAGTACAATAGCCTTAAATAGTATAGTTTTGGCTTCAGACAGGCAGATACATAAATTCCATTATTAATAGATTATTATTGTTATTGATGTTATAAATAAAGTGGCATAAATTATATAATAAAAGAGGTTCTCTTTCCTATAACAACTGGATATATATATATATTTAAATAATGTTAAAATGTTATGTTTTTATTTTATTTGTGAAGAAGAGAATTTTGGAATCATCTAAAGTATAATACAAAATAAAATATTTTAAACCGTTTTTGAAACGATCATCTGCCAAATATTTGTTGCGTTTTAATTCTTGGAACTGATATAAAGTGCTAAGTTTATTTATCTCAACCTACTTCATATATATATATATTTCATGTATCCACATAAAATTTTATAAGTAGATATAATTTTTTATGTATCAATTTTCAGTATTTACTTCAACAATGCTCGATACATAAGTAGAGCTAGGTGGTAAGCTATGAAAATATATTTATGGCAATTAAGCTACACAGAGGCTCCCGCGTTTCAATCCTGGGGGGAATCTTCAGACTAAAATTAATAAAAATAGGGGATAAAATGATCCGACGTAATGGAAAATGAAAAAGGAAAGCCAAAAACTATATCATTTATGTATTCAACAACGTTTCGTCTTTATTGTAGACTTCCTCAGGATGAAGAAAAATGCAGAAAAATCATACAGTTGATAATTTTGATTTGCCAGAAATTATCCAAGTTTCGGCATGGTTGTGGATAAGAAAAAGCAAAAAATAAAGAACGTGATTTAGGCTAGTCTGTTATCAGCAGCAGTCTGTGTAGTTCAAGGGAAGCGAAAGTGAATGGGGTGTCGGCATGGATTTATTAGTTTCCATATCTATTTTTAGCTAATGAGTCTGTCTGGGTCAAAATATGTCACAGTCGAGTTTGGCCGATAGTGGATGTAGGGGCGGGGGCACTGGCGGAAGTCCTTATTTCTTGTCATGCTCCGAATTAAAAAAGGGAAAGAAGCGTTTTCCTTTTTCTTTTTCTTTCTTCTTTCCCTTTTTTCATTTGGACAATTTCTGGCAAATCAAAATTATTAACTGTATAATTTTTCTTCATCCTGAGAAATTCTACAATAAAGACGAAACGTTAATGAATACATAAATAATATAGGTTTTGGCAGGGTGTTTCAAAAGTCTTGGGAACATTTTAATTTTTAATAACTTGTAATGTTCCCAAGACTTTTGAAACACCCTGTATATATATATACACTTTAAAATGTAGCAACATTTTTGTAAGTAACGGATAAATTTTATTAGACAGACGAACAACACAGGTAAGGAAGACTTTTTTAATTTTTTTAAAATAACTACTATAAGTTAGCAAAACATTTATATGGAACAAAACTTAGATTTAGTATACGGAACGTTTATGTTTTTGTCTTTTAAGGGAAGTGGGGTCTGATCAACTCTGCTGGGAAGCCATGGAATTAAATACTGTTTTGTTTTTAAATTCCCGAAACAGTTTTTCATGGTAAACAGCTGATGATCCCTTAAATAATGTTAGAAGCAAACTAATATAATAACTGTAAAAAATAAATTGACTTACATGAGTGATTTTCCACTGAACAACTTGGTACTAAAAGTTTTATTTAAAAAATTTTTTTTTTTTATATAGTTTTAATGGTTGAGAAACTTCCGAGACTATATATATATATATATATATATATATATATATATATATATATATATGACTTGAGTCATCCTATGCCAGTAGGTGTAGGCGAAACGTTGATAAATCACGAGCTCCAGAGCTGCTATAACTGGACTTTGTCATGGTTTTTCTAATGGCTGTATACGTATACAGCGCCTGGTATTCCCAAATGGTCACCCATCTGGTACTGGCCAGGCTCAACGTTGCTTAACTTCAGTAATCTAATGGGAACCAGTGTGTCAAATGTATTGGACAGACTCCATATTTTTTTACACGCAGACTCTTATTCTACATTACTTGATATTTTTTCAAATTTTGAATTTTGGCTTTTCCACTGCCAACTTATCCATCTATGATAAGATTTTAATCTTTGAAAAGCCTTGGCTTAAGGAAAGAAAAATAAACATCTTTTTACCGCGTACACCTTGCATTGAACAATCGAAGTTGAAATAGATTTGTCATTCGTACATCTTTATCTCTCTTCTTTCATTTATCTTTATAATTGCTCTATCTCGTATATTGAGCTTAAACTATTTCACTATAGGTTCTATCCTCTAAAAGTATACTTTTAGTTTCATATTTTATTGTATACAATATATATATATATATATATATATATATATATATATATATATATAATCTTTAATAACATCATTGAAACGCTTCTTTGATTTATGCCTTGGGCACTTTCCAGTTGTCAATTCTATCTCGAAAATTTTCTTCAGGAGACATTCATTTACTATTCTGCTGAGACGTCCTGGCCGTCACATTTTTTCCGTACTAGAGATTTTGGCTCATTGACGGACAATGGTATCCGGAATGAATGATTGCCATTTAATGTTTAGAATTTGTCTAAGGAATATTTGGTGGAATCTTTCCAGCATTTTTTATGTGATGGCGATAGGTGGCCCAAGTCTCTGAATGAATAGAGAGGAATTGTCAATACACAAGACCCATAAACACTGAGCTTAATAGCAACTGAAATGCCTCTATACGACCACGTTCGCCTCTTTAGACTTCCAATGGCCTTGCTGGCCTTTTCAATTTGCTAATGTTTCTTCGAATCGAGGGAGCTTTCTATATAGAAAGTGTCCTAAACAAGCACATAATACTTAATAAATTCTCTGTCTAAGGGCAAAAAAAAAGGCTTAAGAAGATCCGACAGAAACCCAGTCACTTTTAATTTCAGCGGACATTCATTTGACATATTTGCAAGAGCTCATGGTATTCATGCGCTCATGACAAGTCAAATTAACTTGAAAGATATAACAACCATCTAACACATCAAGTTATCAAATGAGATCGTAAAAGTTAGACCTAAATAGCATTTAAGTTGAAATATCAAACTTTGATTCTGACTAGCCAATTTCATTTGTTATTTTTACACCATGTTATTGGTAATATAATAACATACTTTGCTATATGATGTAGTCCCACCCGGACAACTTGTAATATGGAAACATTTTTCATATCCCATCGCCACAATGTTGCATTCCTGTGCTTATGTTAGAAGTACTTCAACGGAATATGCTCTAACGAACTTGTTGCACTTGTGCTCCCTCAACGTAAATACCCTCGATAAACCCGACAAGAACAAAATCACACCCCTTCAATGTAGAGGTCCCCAAATACCAGAAAGCTTTCTACTCTAATAGTTTATTTCTTCAAACCACATGCTTTCAGAATTCCCTCCCTGCTCTCTGTTTCCACTGTCAGTATCAACATTCATAGATTAAAATGTAATGGGAACAAGCCTCTCGCTGCACAACTC